>CM034007.1:5656884-5697251 GCA_019603395.1 Cyrtorhinus lividipennis
AACCATATTTCATCCTAACGCGAGATCTTCCATAAAATGCTTTTTCAAGCCATATTCAAACGATTGTAAAGGTATCGCTGAAATACAATATTTAGTTGGCAAGTCATTAAATATGCTGGAACATTTGGACCCATAACCACTCCCGGTGGGCACCAATCCATCCAGGATCCATCTGAATGGATTTAGCGTCCAACATTTAGTGTAACCTAAATTCATGCGTGAGGGATACCATTTTCTACTAAATTTTGGGCGCTGAATCCAACCAGAAGGGTCTTGGAATAATTGGGGCCCGCCGGAAGAGGTTTTGGGTCAAAATGGGTATCTATCTACCGATTTCAAAAGTGATTTTTGCCGACAATTTTTGAAAAATCTGAGATTGGGTCAGGTACCGTTCCAACTCTAGTTGGTTTTGGAAGCATTTTAGCCCGATCGACCAAATTTTGGGGGGTAGGGGTCAAAATGTTCGGTCGAAAATAGATGATCAGATTTTTGGTGATCTAGCGAGGTGGTATCATTTTTGACTAAATTTTGGACGCTGAGTTCAATGGGACGGGTCCCTAAACGATTTACGTCAACCAAAATGTAAATCTATCTACCAATTTCAAAAGCGGTTTTTTCGAGATATTTGGGTACCTAAGCGTGTAGGGTATCATTTTCCACCAAATTTAACCTCTAAATCCATTGAGTTGAATCTCAGACCAATTAGGTATGAGTGTAGCTGACAGCAGGGGCCTTGTCAGTACCCCAGTAGCCAAATAAAGCAATGAACCAATCAATAATTGATGCGGCATTCGAGCCAATCCGAGTTTGAAATCATTCTCAGTGGGATTAGAATCCTTCATGATACATTTCTCAAGGACGTCCGCAAGGACGTATCTTTTCTGTAATAGGTGCATTTTCATCCCTTTTTATGACCTAAAATTATATTAAATTAGATTAGATTATACCGTGTCACGTCCATTGTTCCGAAAACACCCTCAATTCACTCCTTCAGTTCCTCTTAGTTCGCGTTTACCAACAGCTCTTTCTTTATTATAATGTCCACAAATTGATAAGAAGAAGACATTTCGGATTCATGCATTTGAAACACGTTAATCCACTGGGAGCGCTGAATATTTTGAAAAAACCTTGAAAAAAATTATTCTCGAGCTCCGATACGAATTGCAGATCAAAAGGAACACCTTCAAACCTCACCGTAGTCTTGAATCGATTAGGATTTTGCTGAATTGACGGAAAAAAAGGAAACCTTTCGTTTGAAATGTACTCGATAGAGGCAACTAGGCTGTAAATAAAGATGATACCGGGTCTTCTAGAGGGCGTATCAGGGTTTTTTCCACCCTTCTCGTCGCTTCTCATTTTTTTTCCTTTTTTTGTGTGAGTTCTAGATCGAGGAAAACCACCAGAAGAAAATTTTCTTTCCTCTGATTGGAGTGACAAGTACGGGTGACAAGCTTCGGGTTTTTTTTCCCTTCCTTACACGTTAGGTTTCCAGTGTGAACGTCTGATCTAGTCGGACAGGACGGTGTAATTTCCACTGGACCCCCCCCCCCCACACCACACCAACCCATTGCCGCCTTTCTCTTCGAATTCTCTTTATTTACTGGTTTCCTCACTTTTCCAGTAACCAACTCTTTTTTTTCCCCCCAGTCTATTTTTTTTATTAGTTTTTTTTTTCGCTTCTCCGAAGAAGATACAACCTTTTTCGCCTATTCGTTCAACTATTTTCTTGCTTACTCTTCATGACGTCGCTCCATTTAACCTCTTTGTTCTTACGTTCTATACTATTGTTCTCAGAGTAAAATCCCCTATCGGTAGAGTGAAACAACTCAACGCTCAACTTGCAAAAACAAGACGAATGCGGTCGCATTATTCTTGAAATAACAACTTGAATGAATTGCAATATGCACAAAGTGAAGCAGTTTCTACCCGAACGCAGATCACTGAGTAACATGTGACCAAATGTGTCCTAACTATCGATTTTTGTGATTTCGTCTCTAAATCTTCCTTCAACACGACGCTCTTAGGCCCAAATTTCGAGCTCAATAGCGCAAACATTTCACATTTTTCATACCATTTTGAAATTATTTTTGAAACCTTCCAACCAGCTGAAAGGTTTGAAAAAAATCGGAGAAAAATCGGCCCATGTAAATTGTAATAGAGACCAAATATTCAACGACAAATTACACAGATCACGAGGCCATCCTTCAATGAGCTAGATCATCAGAGTAACCTGTAGATATTCGTCACTCAGGAAGATATATTTATGCATTTTATTTTAATCTACATCAAAATGTAGCTTAAAAACTGGATGTATGAAATATTTTGAATAGATTTTCCTAAATTCACTTGAGGCACCTTTAAGCCTGAGTTACGCATAATGGATTGTGTACGAGGCAACGCAATGTTGCAACGGCTTACGACCACTGCAAATACGCCACAACTGCTCATAGCACGGATGGTGGTTTTTTTTTTTTTTTTTTTTGCTCAGGTTTGCAATCATTATTTTTTCCAGCTTACATCCAGGCCAAACTCCTCCCTAAATCTAAAAGACGCCGAGTTTTAACTGTGATTAATCACCCAACACCAATCCCCCTTCGCACTACTACGCCGCAGCTTGAAGATTTCTTTCTTTAATCATAGTAATCATAGTGACATAATTTTTCGTTCCATGGGACCTTTAAATTTGATGAACTTTAATCTCGCGAAGTAATTTTTTGAAGACCCCTCACCTCACCTGCGAGAAAGTCGAGGGATAAAACCGTTTTTCGCGGGCTCACGTCATCCGAGCTTTACTTCGGGAGGTTCGGTAAACTTTTCCGCAGATAAAAATGAAACGTTGGTGGCTGATTGGGGGGGGGGGGGGGGGTGTAGCGTGTTGAGACACGACCCATTAGCGGGATTGCTCGTTTATAAGTATGGTTGATCACTGCGGCTCAAACGTAGGCCATCCTGACGGTTATATTGTATTCACGGTTCACGTGATGGGATGATAGGTAGAGTAGGTTCTTCGCCAATCAATGCTTGACATCAAGGCAGAGAGATTGCACTCGGATTGCTCATTCGAAATGAAGCGGTCGTAATTAACACTCGTCCTCAAATTACCTCAATCCTTTCCTCACTAACGTTTCAAGCGTTTGATATACGTATTCGCAATTGAAATTAAATACCCTTGTATTTGTTTGCCTCCTAGCTTACGAATTAAAGCGGTTTGCTGCTGCAAATAGGGATAAACAATCCATGTTCCTTGTCAGATCAATACATGAATGTCTCTCGTGTGGAGTT
Source organism: Cyrtorhinus lividipennis (assembly GCA_019603395.1). Classification (NCBI taxonomy): domain Eukaryota; kingdom Metazoa; phylum Arthropoda; class Insecta; order Hemiptera; family Miridae; genus Cyrtorhinus; species Cyrtorhinus lividipennis. The sequence continues at coordinate 5,660,167 of CM034007.1, forward strand.
GTGTATCTTTAAGGTCTACGGAAATAGGTTAAAAAAAGTTATTCAAGTTTTTTTCCCCCAATAATCCTCATTTCTACTCGCACCCTAACTCCGTTTTGAGCGATCGCCCTGAAAAGTTTTAAAGGCTTCAAAGCTGCCAAAAACGGTAAGAGTGGTGGACAGCGGACGAATACTTCGATCTTTGATTCTAGACATTCATCCTTTAATACGTAGAGATTTACCTCATACAGGTTTATTCAGACAGTATTAGCCAATAGAAACATCCTCATTAGTTCTCGTTGACCATCAAAAAAGATGAAGGTTCGTGAATTAGGTTGTCAGAGCGCTCACGGTTTAAACGGACAGATCAAGACTTGGAGAGTTGAAGGGATACGATAATATATCCTTGAGCGAATTAGCGCGCACAACGGAAACACATGTTAGAGAGTTATTAACCGCATGCGACGCCTCCGGGGAAACCAGGAATTCTACTTTGATAAGCATACGGTGCCGGTGGAAAACGTACTGGCGTGAATCATTCCACCACTGAGCTATCGAAACTAAGTCAAGTCGGATGGATGTTGGTTTTAGAGGCTGAGGATAACTCATGGTAACTTTGAAATTCCCTTAGCATTTATCTCGCAGTTATAGCTAAATCGGGAAATGAGAGGCTACCGAGGGGATTCTGCGTGGGCTTGAGATGATATTTTTCGAGAATTTGCCCAAGACATTACGAACTCGTGCAAACAGGCTCAAAAAGTTTGTGACGTCCTTACGGTTGAAGTAAACTTGCACGAGAAGAGCACACATTAGGTTCTTATCAAGAAAATTAAGCTCACTCTTTATTAAACCAAATCACCTATCGTAAAAAAGAAGACTTTTGTTGTTTTTTTTTTTTTAAGCATAACGGAGTTTTATGAACGAAAGTTGCGTTGATCATCCTCAGGCACGATAAAACAAGAGTCCAGTGAGCCCAACATATCAAATCAGATCACAATGAAAAGAGTGAAGAGAGAGGCGGCAGTAAACGTTCCTAAATCGTAATGTTTTCATCAATCATAACAAAATTTACAGCCCCTCCTCTTGTGCTTTGATGAGTATTATAATTGAGATGATGCAATGTTTCAGCGAGCATTGGCCAATTATTGTGTTAGATTGATCGAGGAATAACCACTTTTTAGGATTGAAAGTTTGTTTATGGGAGTGATAAAAGATAACTTTTTATCTATAATATAATTTTTCTCAAAATGAAAAGAGGGTAACACTTTTTTTTGTGATTCAGCCGTAGTTTTGAGCGGAGCCACTCCGCAGCACAAGGAAAACTGTCGACTGTAGATTACGACTTGATGCAAATAGGAATCCAAGATTTAATATTGATATTTGTTTAGAGGAGATTGAATGAATATGGCTGAATGCAACGTTTCAGACGAGGGATATCGTGGTCATCCCAGTGACTTTCGATGCGTTGGGCCCTGAAATTTTTTAAATCTTTGAATATGGACGTTCTGAACAGGCTGTATGTTGTTGCCCAGAACCTACCGATAATCTCGATGTATTCGTAGTACCTTCCTGTTTTTAATTCATTTTCCTAATCCTGGCTAGGTGGGAATATCGACCGTCATCATAAAAAGAACAATTTTTCTATACGAACACGAGAGGATCAGCGAAGCGGGATGATAAGTTTAGTGACCGATGATAGTGAGCTCTATGCATTTTCATGGCTTCATATATAATATTTAATCCGGGAGCTATTGTGATAGAGAGTGATGAGGTAGTTGCGGTGTTGGTTCCACGAGAGGGTGGGGGCTTCTATCGCCGGTTGGATATCAGCGGGAACGAGATATAGAGTCTCGGCTCAATCAATCAAAACGAGAACCCGTGGATCGAAACATCGAGTCTGTCTACTTTGTTTGCTTCCCATCTCGGAGAAAACACCCTCAGGGCACCTCTGCTTGGAAATCGTGAGTGTTGAAGCAGTGGTAGGAAAAAAACACCATTTTGCATGCTGGCATAGTCAAATATTTGCTTCATGACAAACCGAATTCCATCGGTTCGTGGGTTACGAATTTCGAACGCCCTATTGAGCAGACGGTACATGAAACAAGTTGAACCTCCTCCCAAAACACCTCCATCCGTCACACCGACAAGTAGGATGGGACCTTAATTACCTATTGTCACAGCGATCGGATTTTGGTTATAGGTACTCCACGCAACGCAGAATTTTTGGTCCCTCTATTGCTCAAACAATATTCTCAAACAATACTGTCTGTGCCGACGGACCACACGCCAAACGCACAATGGCCGCCGATGTTTTTTGAATGGATTGATTCTACACCCTCCCGCCCTCAAATATATGGTGAGGAGCATGGGACTAGCTACATTCCGCGCACAACGCCTTTACTACAGTGTACGTTCGTAGAGTATAATTCCCGAACTGGGACTTGTTGGTTCGGAAAAATGACCCCCCAAAATTCCAAAGTGGGTTCGAGATTTCTCTACTCTGGGATCTTCGTAGAGTTCCGAGCCTGATAGAGCTTATTAGGGCAGGTGTTCCATGTTCAGGAGAAAATCCGGTGCGGCAGAACACAGAAGTTCCGTACCTGTTCCGAACCCTGCTTTTGATGCTTTGCGAACACAGAACAGGGCCGATGTGTTTTGAACTGGTGCTCTTCAAACAACTTGAATGGCTCTGCGCATGCCCATGTAAGTTCCTTACAGTTCAGGACAGCCTTGTCCTTGTTGTCATCCTTAGCAGCACAGTTGTATTCAACCAGCTATTCAGATGGATCATACCGTTTATTGCGTAGTTGTAGTTAATTTCATTGACATACGTACCTGATGAAGAGCGAATGATTCGTTCGTTAGCTCAGTTATAAGGCGAGTGGTGACCCAAGATTTATCATGACAGTGTGTGACTTGGTTGCATAAGAAAATCTTCGTCATTTGACTTCATGGTTTCAGTACTCGTCGGGAAGAAAATTTCTATAGAGAAGGCTATTTTACTAAGCTGCTTGGATTGGGAACTATGGTACGACCCATGCTCTATCATAGAGAGGATTTAGTACAGTCGCGTGAAACGCTGCCGCTACTTTTGTTCCCCATCGTTATTCGAAGTTTCCCGCGAACCAACATAAATTCTCTTTGTGGAGAGGCACGCACTCAGAACCAAGGCTTTGAAGCCATTGGATGTAAATTGGTCGGAACCTAGACAAAGTTGGAGCGCTTCTGAGCTTGGGACTCGCTATAATTCCCATCTTACATACGCGAGCACCGAGTGTCCTGTTGTTCACTACCAGTTAGAAGATGCAATGTTTATGAAGAAGTTAGTGTTAAACATAACGCTCCCACCGATATCCCTGAAAGGCTTTTTCATAGATGATTAACTAATCCCAACTCATTGATTTGCTAGGGTAGTGACTAAACTAAAACGCTGCAAATTCTTACACAGGGGTTGGTTATTCGTCAGACCAGGCGCATGGAAACTTATTTAAAAACATGGGGGAAATGGGGAAAATGGTGGGTGCGGCGGGTCCCAGACCCATTCCAATCGATTCAGTGTCCATGATTTGGTGGAAAATGATACCCTACACGCCCAGGTACCAGAAATCTCATAAACGCATATTCGAAATGGGTAAAATATACCCAATTTGACCCATAACTTCTTCCAGTGGGTGCCAATCGTTCTGAGACCCACTTCATTGGATTCAGCTTCCATGATTTAGCGGAAAATGATACCCCACACGCCTAGGTTCCAGAAATCTCAAAAACACATATTCAAAATGGATAATATATACCCAATTTGACCCATAACTTCTTCCAGTGGGTGCCAATCGTCCTGAGACCCATTTCATTTGATTCAGCGTCCAAAATTTAGTGGAAAATGATACCCCACTCGCCTAGATCGCCCAAAATCTCGAAAATCCATTTTTCAAAAAACACATTTTGACCCCTACCCCACCCAAATTTGGTCCGATCGGGCTGAAAAGCTTGGACGACCGTCCCAGGCCGGTTACAGACCCCTTATCCAAATTTCAGATTTTTAGAAAATTTTCTACTACCAAAAACGGCGTGGACGGCGGACGGCGGACGGACATTGACCTTTTTTGATCTAGACACCATGAAACGTCCAGAAAAAAATTTTGAGCCGAATCGGAGAGGTTGACCATTTGCATGAAAACATAGGTTGATTATTCAAGGAATAACCAACCAAAACGCTGCAAATTTTTTCACAGGAGTTGGTTATTCCTCAGACCAGTAGCATGGAGAAAATGGGGAAAACAGTGGGTGTGGATAGTCCCGGACCTATTCTATCGATTCAGCATCCAACATTTAGTTGAAAATTATGATATCCCACACGCCTAGGTAACAGAAATCTCCAAAATCCACATTTGAAATAGGTTTTGACCATTCCACCCATTTTGACCAATACCTCTTTCGATGGGTGCCAATCATTCTGGAACCCACCCCATTGGGTTCAGATTTAGTGGAAAATGATACCCCACACACCTACATCGCCAAAAATCTCGAAAATCCATTTTTAATTTTACACATTTTGGCCCTTACCCGCCCGAATTCGGTCCGATTGGGCTGAAAAGTTTCGAGGACCAACTCGAGCCAGAAACGAATTATTCATTTATCCGGTCGCAGACACGGCTAGCTGGTTTCGTGGGCGGCTACTTGGAAATTCGCGTGTCTGAGATCTACGCTGTCAATAGAAGAATTAGGAGGACACATAAATCGACATTGTCATGGTGGACTCCTGAAAAGAAAATTTATCATGAAGTAGGTTGGCGTATGTTTTTGAGGACTTCTCCGCGGTCTGTTGAATCCTGATAAGTGGATTTAGGTTGGCTCTTTAATAACCCATCCCACTCATCAATGAAGATAAACGTGAATGTTATAACGTATGAAATCCTGCATGTGCTGACTACTCGAAAACATACCAAGATAAGACTCGTGCAAGGGTCCATTCTTGTACTCATAGGTTTGGAGAACCTGATCCCAGATGTTCTCCGGTTCTTGTCGCCATACCTGACGAAGCATGTTGTTTAACATCACATAACTATAATGTGACGAATGTTCTTGATATACATACGCAGCTTATTATTTGGAGAACGTTTGTTTTTCGCCCCTGTTCAACTAAAACCTGTTGATATTCCCGTAAGATGATGTGCCCATTGTATTGAAGATGAAGATTCCCTCATTCAATGCTTTGTCGAGTGCATAATCCTTACCAAACGTTCCACCAATAGAATGACAAAGCGGCAATATCGAGCGCTTGAAAATCGCGCGCCTCCTGTGTTGAATGTGCTTCTCCAAAACAACATGTTCCACTGGATGGAAATAAGCTCGTAAGATGATGGCTTCGTGAGCCGAGATGTAATAGTAAAGATGGTGGGGGGGGGGGGGGGGGTTCAAACTTGACTCGTTTTTCTCCCGTACCCAACCAGCGAATGCCCGCACATAATGAGAGTACTTCCAAACAGTTTCCCACATCTGGAGAACATCGCCAAGTCTGTTCTACCCCTCCCCCAACCCCCTGTAGTACTCAACAATGCTTCCTCTTCGTGTTACCTTCGGGAAGAAATAATCTCCTAACGATCCCCTTAAGTCTCGAAAAACTTTTTCTGTCGATTTTACCTCACTGACTGGAATTCGTGCGAAAGCTGCCCTTCCCAACGGGAGAAAAGGTCTTTCATTTTATTGGTTATTCTGAGTTCTTCGGTCAGATGCCACGTTTGATCAAAAGTGGCATCTTTTACTTCAAAGAATACCATGATAATAATGAATGAAAATGATATTAATGAGAGGAGAGCCAAATGCAGGAAGTGTACATCTCAAAGCTACTCAGAGTCGGATCCAACAGAACATTTTGTCAGCTCTTTAATATGAAGGAAAATGGTTCGGAGTGGGCAAACTTGATTTATTCCGATATAATTTATTATTCTCATTGCGTTTAGCGATCTAGAGCCTCCTAAATGAATTTGCTTTTTTATCCGTCTGTCTGACTGTTCGCATTCCTTTGCCACAGTAATAAATCCCAGGTATCCGATTGCAACCAAGTTCTCTGAGGTCGTGTGGAGGTTCAACTTGTTCGTCCTGTGTGTCTGGAAGGGGTGATCTTGCCGAGAACAGACACATGTGTCGTGTGAATCTCTTGCAGCATGCCAGATCTGCCCCTACACAACGCTGCAACCCTCATAGTACCCTCTTCTGTATATGCCAACCCACTTCTACATCTGTACCTACTTCTTGCATCGCGATTGAGTGCCACTCGAAAAAACTCACTTTTGTTCTTCTTGTTTTCAGGTACTTGATATTTTTGGTCCCCCTCCCTTCGCCGAGGGTCTTCTCGCTTCGCACTTGACCTCCCTGTCTGTAAGTAGGGGAACAATACTCGGGCACTCGACTGGCCGTATCGATTTTTGAGGTCTCTATGTGGAGCTTAGCCGACGTAATTGGATTTGAGGAGCCGGGCTCGATTGTAGATAGCTTTACTTTGTATTCCAACTGGAGAGTTAATCCCGATGAATCTGGCTCCAAATCGTAGCTATATTCACTATTGCTAAAACTACATCAGACTCGAGTTACCGATAACGCGGGATATTCAATAGCAACCGACGCAAGAGTTCGGTCCCCATTCACCAATGGGTCAGTTCAACATGGTAAAAACAAGTGTTGAGGGAAACTAGTTTTAATAAATGAGATGGAAACGCTGGGATCATTTAAGTTTTTGGAAAGCAAGAACAACGAAAAAAGCTCATCCGCCGATGTTGACAATTTCGGGAATTTTGAGAAAAACGGCCGAATGTGAAAAAAGCGAGAGTTTGTGGTACGTTGAAAAGTGAGGAAACTAAACAAAGCCGACAAGAGGGATTCCAACCTCTTCGGATAAGAGGTCACTAATGTGATTATCGGTCCGACTCGTCGTACCATGTGTTATGGGTAAGCTGTGAGGTTTACTAAAAATTCACCGGCTTTCTGAGGACAATCGGATAACCCTTGGCTAAGCCGAGTAGTAATGTATGAGATAAATCAGTAGCTTTTCCCGAAACTCGTTTACGATTTTGTTCGATGAATAATGATGTGGAGAGAGCTTCGTGCAACCAACTGGTTATAACAGGAAATCCCTTGTAATATATGTCACATTATGCGTAAGAATTGGCACGTTGACTTTTCAACATCAGTTTGAACCATCACCTTTATATACGGAATGGTGTTCTCCGGTCGTTATTTCGCGAGATTTCTGAAAAGTCACTATGCTTCCATTTACGCTTTCTGTGACTACCTATCAACATGGAGGAACCTCTTTATCATTGGCAACCATGATTTGAATTTCCGTGAAATATTCTTTTTACTCACCGTGGGCATGATTGATGGAGTTGAAATTTCTTCGCCTTCTCAGCATTTCTTCTCTTTCTTATTCATTAAATATGACGCTTCCTTCGTCATCAGGGAATAATACATAAAGGATAATAGTAAAGATTATTAGAGCAATTTTATACATCAAACTACGCGACTCCACATCTTATTATCCTTATCTGAATAATATAACCTTGTATTCGTTTAGACACCCCCCCCCCCCCCAAAACTCCTTCAAATATTGGCCTTTCACGTTTCAAGATGTGTATGTGTGGAAAACCCTGAAAATTCTTCCACAATGGTTTATCACTCCCTAGAGCCAGATATGTCCAGTGCTTATTCCAATCGATTCAGCGTATTTTTTAGATTTAGTGGAAAATTATACCCGACACGCTTTCGTCACCTAAACTTTAAAACCCATTATCAATATACCTATTTTGACCTGTGAGTAGCGTTCGGCCCGGGCCCATCGGGCTGAATAGGTTTGAGGAACAACTAGAGCCGCGAAGAGTTCCTTGACCTAAATTTCAAATTTTAAGGATGTTTTCTACTATCAAAAATGGTGTGGACGGCGGACGGACGTTGTGGTTATTGGATCTAGACATCATGAAACGCGACCTCGAAGAAAAATCAACCAAAAGATCCCTCATCATGCACATAGGTAGTTAGCATGGCCTAACCCCTTTTAAACCCGATCTCCGCAAATATAGTACACGTAGCAGCAAAAATGGTTATTTTGAAAATTCCAAAGTTTTGGCGTATCTGGCGATCTTTATTTTATCCTATTCCACCTATACCTAATACTAATCTGGACTGTCTGACTTATCGAGGACTCCTCCATTTGCGAAATACCGGACCGTCAAATGTATCGAGTAACGTGTACCAATCAGCATTGTTGTATTGAATCAGTCTGAAAAGATACCGCACTATTGACCAGGTCGCGCCATGTCTCGCCGCCGGCGCTGAAATCGATCAAGTCTGTGAGGCTGACCAAGAGGGAATTCCAACGTAAACCCTCGTCAGAAACGGAACAGGTAAATCCACGGTAGCCCGAGCACAGCCTTCATCGACACCCTCGGGGCGTAAACTCGCCAAAGATGGTACAACTGAGCTACCTCCGGTCAGGTCACGGTAAACCGTTATTATATTGTGCAAAAGTTGATCCTCCCATCGAAAGCCTTGGTCAGACGGTTTATTTTGTATTCGACTTATCGATTACAAAACTATTACTCATCTATTGACTGTAACAACTAAGACAAACAGATCCGACAAGTCGGTTTCCATGGGAATACCATGACAGAAGGAATTGACAAGAACTACTATTGCAGGTGGTAATCAGTAGATCGATGATCGATTTAGCGTTTTCCTCCCAGACGCGACCGATCGCCCTACAGGTTGACAAATATTACCCCATTTAAATATTAATCAATTCCACAAGCGGTCATCCCTTAATCATTTACAACGCCTGATGGGGTCTAACTACTTACTTAGTTCCGGTTACTAGCTGTAGTTATAACTTGTACAGTTACCTCCTCGACCGTTTCAAAGTGTGTCCATTAATAATTCAAAATGTCCCTCCTTCTTTCAAACCGAAAAAAGTCTTTACACTGTTTTAAAAAACCAAAATTGTTTAAGATTTTATAAGACTCTATTTGGACCGAAGATGCGTCCAACTCATTTTCAGATCGATCACTTCAAACGAAGACAGGATAGGTATAAGTAAAAATAGGTTTCGTAAAAAAAAGTAAATAAAATAAATTAATCAAAAAAATAACAATAGTAGTAATTTAAGACGTTCAATCGATTTAGATGTCCCTGGCATGTTGGCAATTGCCGAATGAGAAACTAATTTTTTGTAGGATCAAGAAACAACTATGAATGAGAACGAATAACTATGTACCGTTTCGGCACATTTTTGGTTTTTCTAATAATCAACCTATGTACGAGTCGTAATTATGCCAGAGGGTTTCTTACTGACGAAGAAGCTCGGGTAGTCGATCGAGATGGAGCGAATAATCCGAGCCCAGACCGGAACTTGGCGTTCCCTTCATACCTTCGAAGAGTATAAAAATATATTGGGCGGTGCATGGGGCAGCGATTTGAATGTACCTACCCGTACTCTGAGACCGCAGGGGCACATTCCGCTCCGAATTTTCGGGTGGATATTTTTCTTCGGATATATGAGCCATCGCCAAGGACCCTGAGGGTGCTTGAAGCCTTTCAACACGCTAAAAATACCGACCCGCATATCAGGGGAGCACACGAGTAGGAGATTCTTCATTGGATTCCTTCAGGGCCTGTTTGAACGTCGAGGGAAAGTTTCGCTATGCCGGAGCGAAGAACAAACACCTAAAGTCAATCCCTCGTGGTTGAAGAATCCTGCGCCTTCTCTCGTGGCAAATATTCTGCCCAACTCTCTCAACCACTCTCGCCTGTGTTATTTGCATGTGATTCTAGGAACCTGCCCGATATAAGATTTTTCCACAAAGAGGGAATCTATTAATTCACACCCGTTTGAATCGATACCCTTTGTCGGTATACAGGAATCAGTCACCTATTTCAATGAATTCAGCATCCTGAATTAGAAGGAAAACAATAATCTCAACTTTTCCTTTCTGAAAACTTTACTTTACAGTCATTATATTCAAAATGGCGTTTCGTTTCGTTTAAATTGAGCAACGAATCCGGCCATTTGCTGGCTACCCAACTTGGCAGATCCTTTTTGTATGTCCACTTGATGATTCACACGAGCTTACTCTTATTTCAACGCCTCCCTCAGCTTCCACTTGGCTCTCAACCCCACGATCTTCCCGAGCAAGTTCTCTGAACAGCTCAGCTTCCACAACAACAGCTGGGAAAGTCAACTCGCGCTCCCATGACATGTCCTGTTCAGTGGTTCTAATTTGAGTCTCTCACTGGAAACGCGGATGTAGCGGTGGCGGTGAGCAACGAGCTTTGATTCGTTCAATTTTTGTTAGATGAAGGAGATTAACACGTTGGATTTGTTCATAATGATGCTTCCTTTTTTATGGGAAATCAGGTTACGTGAAGCTTTTTCGAGTTATATAATCGGCCAGTGGGTAGTTGATAGTGAACTAGGCCGACGAGGCTGGCTCACCAAGGATCAGTATTTATTTTTGCTTTTCTTCAATGGGGGTTTCAATTTTACGAACGTTCAAATGTAAATTTGGAAGTAAAAGAAGGTTGTTGGTAACATTGATGAAAATGACGTAAGCAGTTGGTTTTTGAAATGTTTTGGTTACAAGGCTGTAACTAGCAATCGATCGTCGTACGCGGGCTCTATCGTAAGTGTTTTGCTTTTTATAAGGATTTGCCACAACATTAAACAAATAATTACGTCTTCGTACGTAGTGTAATCACGGTTTTATTGTTGGCTCAAACTGGTGGTTGGTAATAAAATCTCCAATTTTCCTCATCAAACCACTTTTACTCCCTCGGTTTCTCCGCCTCTATGTAGCTGCTAACGAGTGTTTGAATGCGTAGGAGCGAAGTTTCGGAGCACAAAAGAAACCTCTTTGAGTTCCTATAACGAACATGAAGCCGCAGTCGTGGGGAATTCCGAGAGCCCTAAGTGGCTCAAAAGAGACCGCACGGCGTTATCAATGGCCGAAGGGACAACCACCGTGGAAAACAGTTTGAAACTTTCCAGAATCCGAACCGCTCACCTCCCCTCGAACTTTTAACTCTCACTATCGTCGTTTGTTCCCGTTTTCGGGTAAAACCCTTGCAGGTTAACTTCGGAGGTTCCATCGTTCGTACTTGAGAGCCAACAAAATAGGTGGGTTTAGACTGTGGTAGTTGCATTAGGTCCCATTAGTCACTCTGAACACGATCTTTTCTCACTCGCGTCTGATCACGCGCACCGATGATCAGTGACAGCCTTCACGAGGAAAAATCGAATGCTCGTGAAGATTAAAATCCATAATATCTGTCGGGTTAATGGTTTGTCAGCCACTGAGGGAAAGTGGGGTCCATCGAGTTTGTCAGTCCCTCTGGGTCCGACTCTGTATAAAAGAGGTACTCATGTTCTTCATTCCCGACTTGCAAGTGCTTCATAAACGCCCTACTTTCTCACCCCAGGTACTTCAACTCTCATTCACGCCCTCGAACGCGCCTACTCACTCTCGCCTATTGAATCCTCTCCCGAAGGGCTCACTTCATCTGTGCGTCCCACCGTCTCATTACATTTACACTATGCTCGCACTTCATTCCTTCCCTACCCCTCCCATCATCCAGCAGAGGCCTCCTGTCTCCAAAAGTCTGCAAAATGAGCGTAACAAAGAATTATATTTTTACGTCCGAAAGACGATTCATGATAGGTATGTAACTGGCCTAATTTCTCTAAAGAGGTAAACAAATCAAGGAGAGCATGAAAGAGAAGATGAATGGAAATATTTTCAATGCAAATTCTAAAAAGATAATGTAGGAAACAGCTTCAACAGACAAGCGCCTGTTGTTATGATGGTTGACCGACTGACAACAAATGACGTGGGGTGCAAAAACGTGTATCACAATGTATTTAAATATAAAATTCACACGTAATCGTGATTTCTCTCTGGTTTTCATTTCGCGTCGCTTAACCGACAATAACCAGGCGCTTGTCGTCCAAAACCTATTCACGAGAATTCCCTATATCAACGCTTTATAATTTTCATTCAAAATACTTCACTTAATTTCTCTTCCAGGTTTGTAAAACGGACAACACTATACATAATTTATTTTGAAATGGTTTATTATTCCAAGTAGATGTCGCTCATGTGGGAATGCGTACTTTTGAGGTCTCTAACGGAGGTGCTCGATTAGAGGGGAACATTGGACAAGCAATTTCGTTTTAATTTCCTCATGTATAGTCATCCGACACCAAAATACTATATTCACCCAAACGATTTTTTTGGGTGGTTGGGGATCGGATGAGTTACGAATAATAAACAAGGACTAAAAATTTAAGGTCCGAACAGACAGCGGAACACGTTAGAGTAAAAAAAAAATCTGCAAATTCTTACACACGGGTTGGTTATTCCTCGAATGGGGGGAAACAGTGGGAGTGGCGGGTCCCAGACCCATTCCAATCGATTCAGGGTCCAAAATTTAGTGGAATATGATACCCCACACGCCTAGGCACCAGAAATCCTGACACATACAAAATGGGAGGATACATACCCAATTTGACCCATTACTTCTTCCAGTGGGTGCCAATCGTTCTGGGACCCATTTTATTGGATTCAGCGTCCAAACTTTAGTGGAAAACTATACCCCACACGCCTAAATCCCCCAAAATCTCGAAAATCCATTTTTCAAAAAACACATTTTGACCCCTCGAGTTTCGAGGACCCATCTCGGCTGGGAACAGACCCCTGACCCAAATTTCAGATTTTTAGAAAATTTTCTACTACCAAAAACGGCGCAGACGATGGACGGACATTGACCTTTTTTGATCAGGACATCATGAAACGTCCAGAAAAAAATTTTGAGCCAAATCGGAGAGGTTGACCATTATCATGAAAACAGGTTGATTATTCAAGGAATAACCAACCAAATAACTCAATGACTGAAATATCAGATTATTAGATGTGCTTCTACCTAAAAAAAGAGAGGATATAACGGTTTTCAGAATGCAGGACTCTTCAAACACAAAATGTATCATTTTGTGGTCAAATTGGGGAGAACGACCCCAGGAATCAGATAGTTACCCGAATAATAATATATGTTTTTGTTACAGTATTGAGTATTGTTGTCAAAGTGACTTGAGATACTGACTTGATGAGTGACTGTTAGATACGTGCTCGGCGACTAGATAGAAAAAAATTATGTTTCAACCATTAAAACCAATTAGTTATTATTTATTGTAATTCGATTTGACAGTAAAAGGTTCACTGAATTCAATTAATTATCGTCGTTTGAAGTAACTTGCACCTTTACAGCAGGTGTTCCGAAATGTTAAAATGTACAGGCAGTATTATGATGAAACCCGTCACAAGAGAATAAACACCATTAGTTTATCATTAGCGTTCATCACGTTACGGATACATCCTGTATCAACACTGTGTGCCGTCAATTGGCAAATGCTTCCCTCTGCTTTGGAATCGATATCTGCCGACGTTATAACACGGTTGGTGTATAATCCAGAAGCGCACTGAACTGTACAATTATCGGTTTACCGTGAACGTAGTACAGCTGATAATTTGCTATCGTAGAAGTGTAATCAGCCCCGAGCATTGTGCTTTCCAAAAGTTTATTGACTTCGAAAGGTTTTATGATTCGACGGTATCTAGAAAATTTCCCTAATTTAACTCTAGTAACGGCCGTTTTATCGCGATTCGATGAAATTAGGCCACTGTACCAGACAGAATTTAAAATAGCCACGCAGTCCGTTATACAACCTCCGGTTCTCTACGGATTTTGACAACACCACCCAGCCGACGGCTATCACCATGAGTAAGCAATTCAAAATGCACGCGATGAGTAGATGCCGCCAATGGTAATCATTCTTGATGGACATGAGCTGCTTTCCACTCGGCTATAACATATTCCTATTGCCTGAGCGAAATGAATGACCTATGGACCCTTGGAGCTGAACACTCTCCCTCTTACTCGGGTAGGTACTGTAATTTGCTGACTTGGAGGAAAGAAAAGTAGAATCACAAATCAACTTGATGAATAAACATTCCGTAAAGTTCGGGGCGATGAAAGAACGAAATATAGAGCGCTTTTTTCTCTTTCGGTTGGATAAGATTTATTACCTACACAATCAACAAGACGGCCGAGTATTGGGGATAAAGCTGCTAATACATTATATAAACCGGACGGAAACAAAAGGAACGTTCGTGCTTGAAGGGTTTCCACTCTCAAGTAGAACGGAACACCCCTCACGAACTCATGGCCGGGATCGTTGGGGTTGGAATCAAGTTGCGCCCTCGTAGTTGAGTAAACGAGAAGGCGAAAGGGAGAAGAACCGGGCACCCGCCTCGTTTCAAAAGCCCCGCAACTCGATGATTACAAATCCCGCCGCCGGCCTGAATTCCCTCCCTAATTGAATCAGTTATAATAAGCTCGGACTGTTTTCCCAGCTAATCAAGGATAAATACGTAGCGGGGGAACAGGAGTATCCCCCAAACCAAACATGAAGCATACTTCACCTCGATGGGAGCTCGCAATTTGCTGCCAATCGTCTATAGCGCGATTGAATGCAACAAGATTTTCACAACGCAGCTACAAATTTACGGCTTCAATGTCCAACTCTTATATCAATCAGCGATTTTGTAACCATAGCACGCGTCTTTTCATCATATTGATGTTTGCGGAGCAACCAGTGATGAAATGAAGGCGAAATATACAGTCCTAGGTCCTACTAGACGGCACAGATTCCATATTCAATGATACGAACGTTTTGTGAATCATGAGGGCCCCTGTTCCACGGGTTCTTGAAAACATTGATATTGATTTTTTGCAAAATCTCGTCTCTTAGAAGGAGCCTCCATGAGCCTACTGAGGCTGCGTATCGTCGGAAATGCGCACGAATCATTTGGTGGTTTCTGTGCGGATGGTGGCCATGCAATCTCTTTTTTGGCGTAAGTCCAGCCTCAGCGCAAGCCTGTTGTAGAAGTTCAAAATCGTCATGCTCGAAGGTCAGTTGTCCCCCAGACACACACAACAAAGTTAGGATTGCAGTGCGTTATTTATACATGATTTTTTCATATGACTCCGATGATTTGCTGGTGATGACGGCAGTGGCTTTCTTTGCTTACCATTTCCTTTGATGTTGGACATTCTTGAGATCGGGGCACCAGAAAACGGTTGAAGCTTAGTTGAGGTCGCCGATCATTGGAGTAGTCCACGAATTTTTTCGCGTGATTGGATTAAGTTAAATTGCCAACGTGGTTCATCCTCGACGTTTTCCAGGTTTCGTATGTTGACCACTCAGTGAGTAGGAAGTTAATAACTGCAACAAAACTGAACTTTGTTAGACCCATTAAGAAGTATAAGCTCCGAGCCATGATAGATAGCAAAATACTGCTTCCACCTGTCAACCAAATCATATCCTCATTGATTGAATCTGTCATAGATTCAAAGTCACAGTCTCTTCTAACGTAAAAAAATCCCAGTCGCTATTCAGGAGCATGATGAAGGGACAGGCGATGCCGTGGTACGGTGCACTCAGCGTTAGTATACGTAAATTTCACTGTAATACGCTTGGATTGAAATATTTGTTCTCTGGTTGTATTTTATTTTGAACCCCCTAGGTCGACACCCGTAGTTTCTGAATTTATCTTCTAACAGCTCACGACACGCCAACCCCGCTGTTGGGGACTCCTCAACCTAAGTTACTGTTGGTTGTGGTGGTGGTGGTGGTGGTGGGGGGTCGTTCTGCGGGTTGAATAGAATGAGGGGGGGGGGGGGGGTTGTCGCCATCATCGATTTTTTCCCTCATTGACGTTGAAGAAGAGTCACGCACACGGTTTCCACGCAGAACTAGTTGAATGATTCATGGGCCATGGGTATAGAGAGAGAAGGTGAGAGAGAATTGTGAAAAGTTAACAACAAAAGAGACGACGGAACGAAGTTGTGAAATCGTTATTAGCAGAAATAAAAAAGTATTATAGCATTAAGGTGTATCGGCATAAGCTCCGTATTCCATTGACAATCGTCACAACTGCCTGCTTGAGTGGCAGTGCGAATCGCAACCGTAGATCGAATGGGGTCTGCGGCCTCAGTAAAATTCAAAAAGTCATCATTCCAACTCGAGTGTTTTAATCGATTTCCGGTCAAATCCATGATATGAAGTGACTTCCCTCCATTGTGCGTCTTCCGATGGGATCGGGCGATAGGTAATAGAGTCCAATCCATGGCCCACTGTATTGGTTTCCCGTTCGAGATGAAGCCACGCAGGACCTGCAGTTGATTCGCCAGCCGGCAAAGAGAATACGGTAATGTGACGTGGTAAATTTCCAGCGGGTCGGTCCAATGGCTGGATGGGCGCTCAAGTAGTAGTCGACGAGCAAACCCTCATCGAGCCCAACGCTCGTTTCTCTGCCCAATTAGATTTCCCGCCCAATCGTTCCTCCCCTTGATTCCCTTTGTGACCACAACAGACTCAACCCCCCCCCCCCCCCCCCCCCCACCACCAACATCTCGTTTCGTGTACAACCGGATCCCTCTCTCAATCACGGAGACTACTGCTATAACCGACGGCATACACTTAATGTTCTATGTGGAACTCACCAGGGCCTGTTTCCAAAGACTGTTAGACTACACTGCATATCCTAATTTATGCTTCACAAATCATGAAAAGTTGGTGTATCACATGTTTCTAAAGACTTTTTATTGTTCAAAACGTAAAAATGTGAAGACTCTCGAAGAATGTGAAGAGTTTCGAGAGCTCTGATTGCAAAGAAAGTAGCCAATAGGATGAAATTTCCTCAGCTACCATACCTTGTTTAGAAATCATTATTACTTCGAGAAGTTTTCATAAGATGAAAATAATTTAGTCAAAGTAGGGCCAAAATGGAGTACATTTTCACATTTTTTGGGGAAAACTTTAAAATTGTTTCCAAATAGGGCGACGTACTGAGATTTTAGACAATTTAGAAATGCTTGATAACCTTGAAGGGTGTATTTGAGTTTTGTGATCTTCATTCAGAGTGATAAACACCTATCGAAATGCTCTCGCCAGGTTCATTCGGATGAGGAATTTGCTGGTGAAATCTTTTTATTCTTCGGTCATTAATCAAAGATTCATATCCACCAAGGTGTCACCGTATCTGTATGCCGAAAAACGTGAGGAGCGATACAAATTCAAGAGAGAAGGGGCGGTTGAGGATATTGCGGTGGCGGGATATCTCTGCCTCCATAGATGAGGTGACGACAAACCGCAACGTCGGAATCTCGCATTCCTCTCGTCCTCCTGTCGCCGATATATTATACGCCCTACAACATCCTCCTCGCTCCTCGCCGGTCCATTTCGGTTCTTCCTTCGCATTGGAAGTCTATCATTCGAGTGGAATATAGTGATCAAAAATAACCCGGGAACAGTTAGCCCATGTCGATAAGTTGCCTTCACTGCTCGCATCAATATAAGTAGAACATGGATGAGTTCGGTAACCGCGATATAAAAACCTCTATTATGTATCCGTGAAGAGGCTAACTAAATTGCGCATGGTGAGAATAAACAGCGAATTCTAATACAATAGTTTACTGTTACCCAAGCGGAATCACGGTTGATATATTTGAGGACCTACCACCTGAAAATGTATGTTTTTGTTAGTTACTCTTATTGGAATATCTCATCCATGCATAAATTATCGAATCAATTCCGCACGAGCGACCCTTCATAACTAACCGTTGTGGAATAATTTACAGCGTTTTTCGTTGGAATCCGCTCTGGGGTGAGCAATATATCAGTTTCGAACAGGTCAAAACTAATTTTCGTCGTTTACAAAGATACATTTGTAAATACATGGTGGTTTTAGAGAAATTGGCTTTTGAGTACGAACTCGAGTCATTATTTATTTGTTTGGAAGAGGTACAGTTACCATGTCTAATGCTTTTAAACGTTGGTTATCATGACAGCCGACGCCACCACTTACAACCACCACACCACACGAAGACATATAATACAAAGCAAAATCCCGCAGATTCTACAGACTGCAACGGCCAATGATGTCCCCTCTTAAATGATGATTAATACTAACAATTATCTCAACCCCTGTACAATGTATATTACGCTTTAAAGCTACGTATTCAGACAATTCTAACCATGAGCTTTTAGATACAAATTTAAATAAATACGTTTTATATACTTATGATAACCCAATGGTGCCTCCTATCATGGTAAACCAATGGTGTCTCGGAAGTCATTCGGGTTTGGATAAATCATGAGTGAAGACATACGACACGTGCTTGTCCAAATTTAATCGATTTAGCGTCCCGAGCCGGTCAGTTCCCAAAGAAACCTATAAAAATCGTTTTACGTGAAAAAAGTCTTGTTACATAAAGGATAGTTCGGGATGTTGGTGTGCTGTTCAAGTTCCTTGCTGAAGAATATGCTAAATGGCTAAGGTGATTACCGAATTTTAAAAGGTGTCACGTGGGGTGCAATGATTCTGAATTGAAGCTTTGGCCCTCGTTGTGAAACCTCGCCTACGTCACAGACATTTTACCAAAGACACTGTTCGGAAGAAGATGGAAAAGCTTTTCATTATATTTTGTCGAAGCCACTGAAAACTGAGATTGCTTCTGCTTCGGGGAATCCCAAAAATAATTCTCCGCTTTTCTTCCTCTTCTCTCAATCTTGGGCTCAGAGTAATTATCTGTATAGAAGATTAAATCGGCGCTGCGATGGAGACCCCTTTCGATGAGTTTTTTCCAATCTCAAGATTTATTGTTGACTGGCGCATTGTACTTTTGTGCGTTATTTTGCAAGGTGAGTGAGCGGACTCTCGTTATTTATGAGGTCAGAATGGATTTACGTATATATCACCAACATTGTTTTGACCCTTTATGCCTTTTGACCGGGATCATACAACGACTAATTCCCGTATGCCATTGCTGTTATACAGATGGCAGGAAAGGGCCAAATACTTTTTCCTCCAAAATGGATCCGCTGGCAAGGGGCTCTCACAGTTCGTTGCGCACCTTTTTGCTAATCTAAATTCTCTTTTTAAAGGGGAAAATTTGTCCATTTCAAAACGCAACACTCGTGCATCGCCACCATCTGAAACTCATCCCTTCAATCTACGTCATTTAAGGGTCCTCAGAAATCCCCTGATTTATTTCAAGCATAGGAAACTCGAAAAACTACTCACTCCAATATATTACTTTTATATTAATAGGTATGTATTTTTAAAATAAATCATTGTGCTGTCGTAATTCCGTACGCAACGTGCAACTTTGAACTATCACCGAGCTCAGGATGAGTCACAGGGAGGCTCCTAGCAGCAATGTAAAGCCCTGAGGAATGACGGCAAAATGGAAGGAAGGTGAGGTCAACAAATCCGCTGAGTTGCCTCTTCCTTCACTCCTGGGGGTGACAGGGAAATAGGGAATTTCCTGGTGTCCGGATTCCGGGTTGCAACCCTCAAAACGCTCATAGATAATAAATTAGTATTTTTTTACCTTTTACGTAAAGTGCCTGCATACGTGAGTGCGAAAATGTCATAGAATTCCATTCTCAGATCATGACCTCACCATTGTTCATTTTACCAGATTTAATAATTTTGTCCTTAATGGCGGTTTTTCCTCCTTTATTGCGGAAACCTTGGCAACCTAAACATGGCAGATGAGTGATATTTGACTTGAATCATACCATTACATGAAGATAATTGATTACAATTTGTGTCAGGAATTTAATTTCTCTAACATTAATTCCCTTTAAATTAATTCTCTTCCTTTCAAATCTCATATATTTTCTGAGGACCCATCGCTTTGCATATCAAGGGTTCAAGCTAACCCGAGGGCAAAAACACAATAGCGTTTTAATATAAAATATATCAGCTCCATTATAATCTCGAACGTTCATAACGGTGACGATGAAAATATGTGAATATGTAAATTTAGCTAACCAGTAACCAGAATTCTTTGGGAAGTGGGTAGGAAAAATCAATGTGTAAACCGAATACTCCCATTGGCATATTTGCCTTGAAATATGCTCCCTCGTAATTTTCGGGGGATAAATGAATACATCTCGATAAATTAAAAAAACTTTTTTAGGACCACGAAAGTATGAACAATGTCTTCAGGCTTGCAGAATCGGGCATGGTTGCAAAACTTCTTATAAGAACCCTTGCAAAAATGCCTGCGGGCATGGTGAATCAACTTGTTCCCGTACAATTTCCGAAGTTAAGGAGCTCCCGGCGTGGTTACTACTCAGATGGCTGACCGCTGATAAGTGGGTCAGCCGTTCATGAAGTTTTCCGTTGTGGCTGAACCGTTTCCACTCAGGCCAGTGAGGCAATGAGGATCGCTAAATGGTCAGACGAGTTCCGACCACGACACCATGAGTGGTGGATTGGGTGTGATGCCACACTTTTACTTTACTACCCTTAAGAAACTAAATCTCTAGATCAATTGTCCGAGTTGCCGTTTTTAAGAAGTGTCTACTTTTATTAAAGCACCTACAGCACTGCTACGACCGTGGTTTAAACCAATTTATCGAAAAATGCGTATTCCTACCTTGAATTAGTAGGAAGAACCGATCTGGATTCTGTCCGAATGCTGATGTTTTTTCAACGGGCTCGTTAGGGACAGTATAATCAAGTAGAAAAATGACACCTCTCAGTCTACCACCCCAAATAAGCTCGTAATTACACGGTATCAGCAAGAACAAATTCAGGGTTTAATTGGCCAGCCGCCCTCCGAAACACGAATTTGAATCAGGATTTTGAGAAAGAGGAAAGCGAATCACTGCGTTGATTGCAAAAACATGGCAGGCCTCTTCCAATCTCGCTCCCTCCTCAAACAAACAAATCGAAAGCATTTCCATTGAAGTCAGCATAATAAAGCGACGAACAAACACTATTCGACATTGTTTGCCAAGTTTGAGTCACGGAAATATAGGTTGCCGGTTCTCTTCTTTATTTTTTGTTCGAAACGATCACCAATTTGACATGCGTAGGCGTTTTATCTTTTTTCCCATAATGTTCATGAGTCAGAAATTTGGATGGCTCATTGTTGTTGGTAGGTAAGTCCGTGTGGGACCGTCTATCTCACTACAAGACAATGTAATGTGAGAAAATTGAAATTCCCAGTTGGGTTAGCTTGTTTTAATAATGTTGCTTCAGTACTTCGTCACTCCACGCTTGAGTGAGCTGAATATTATGATTATTCGCTGCCAAAACCATTACCATGGGAGCATTCAGCGTCACTTGCTTTCTATCAGTAGTAGGCGCTAGCGATTGAAATGGCTGTGTCTTACTAAGGGGAGCTATAACGATTCTACTGCTTTTCATCGTTCCATTAGTAGCCCAATAATCAATTTTGCAAACAAAACTGTACACCGTACGGTAGTTAGATAGTTAGAGACAATTTGTGGAAGGTGTGTACTAGAAATTTCATAAGTGTAGCCAGTTTAAAAAGATTCGGGTTCGAAAATGTTGTAAATGTCTTTCGTGGTGGGAATAGACGACGGTAGGTACCATTGTAGTCGACGTTAGATGCACATCACATAGAAACGCTGCAAATTCATTCACGGGGGTCGGTTATTTCAGCATGGAGACTTATTCCAATCAATTCAGCGTCCAAAACATAGTGGTAAATGGTACCCCACATGCCTAGGTACCACAAATCTCGAAAACTCTCTTTTAAAAAGGAATGGGTCCGGGACTCACCACACCAACTGTTTCCCCCATTTTCCCCATGTTGAAGAAATGAGTTTCCATGCACCTGGTCCGAGGAATAACCAACCCGTGTGAAAGAATTTGCAGCGTTTTTCCGGGCGTTAAAAGGAGGAATTTAACCAATCGACTAAAGACCAAAAACTGAACCATTTTTTTTTTTGCCAAAAATTTTGAGGATTTTTGTTCTTAATAGTGTTGCGATGAAAAACACGCGTGAACTGATCAAGACCATAAAATAATGATTTGCATTACCATTTGAAATTTGAAATCCTGGCGCTATTGTTTTGTTATACTGCTAGGGAAAGTCAGAGACTCACCACCATCGATCCACTGCCAAAAGCTACGTAAAATACGATCACCCTTTCAACCATAATGAAATTCCTTTAAAATAGTCATTTTCTACCATGAAAGGGTACTTAAACGGTGAGTTGGTGAGTCTGCTCAGTTCTTGCAACGTAACACGAGCAGGTCATGGGTAAACGATACGCCTTTGTAAATACAAATGCGAGGGTGTATTATTCTAATGAGAATAACATACCTAAACGAGGCGTGGAACCCGTGCACGAAGGCATGTTTAATATAAGGCATTCTGTCTTTTCACGAATCCGATCCGCACGATTTCATTATAAAAATGCCTCGCATGACGCAATTATTCGGGGTTGATATTCCTTTAACCGGTGTTCGCCGAAACATCCAATTTCCCGCATATTTCCATTTCAATGGACCGTAATAAGAGCTCTCACGTATTTTCGGTTCGAAAACCCGCTGCAACGTTCATTGATTGGTTGAAACCCAACGCGCATAAGGTTCGTTAGACACGGAGTGGTGCGGATATCGCCGTGAACGTTGGTAATCGTCATAGACAACGAATTTCAACTCATGTTCGTGTTTTCGATGTTGTGATAATGCCGTTTGGGATCCCTCTGAGCAATATGAGGCGTCCCCGTAACTGCGTATTTCATTTCGGTTCATTATTCTTTCCTCAGGGCACAGTCAAACGCACTTAGTAAATCAGTGACAATTCTTATTCATAGCGGCTTACAAAAAATATCATCTCACTTATGTTGAACATGGACAATTTAATCATTTCGAAAAATTAAATTTAACATCAAATTTCGTAAGTATTGACAAAAAACCAATTTTAATAGAATTTTATTCTTGATTATTTTGTATTCATAATCATATATTCAGATTCAGGTATGAATTGTCTTTGTATATTCACTAAATAAATACGATCGTCTCTGAGGCGCTGCACTTTGAACGGAGCTGTATCAAACGGGGGAAGAGAATTGCTGAGTTCTGGAAGTAATTCTACGAGTAAATATTTGCCTCCATATTCCGATAATTCTGCCGCCTGCCCAATATATCATGGGAAACCGTTTTTAGAAGCGTAAGTACTTTGATTATAGTTAGTGAGATTCGCTTGATAGGACGAATCTTCTCAACATAATTGAGACAGTTGGACTCAGGTAAAGGAGTTATAGGTTCCCAATTTTTTCAACGAACTTAGGTTGAAGGACCTTGCTCCTCTTACAAAATGTTTAGGTAATTCATAAAGTAATAACGAGCCAAAAGCCAGGTTGTGATCCATCATCTCTTCTGATCCATTAGGGGTCGATTTCTCCGGGCTTTCTGAGGCCAAGGACCTCAAACCCGCCCATTGTTGGCAATATTCACCTCCCAGCGAACGGAAACTTCCCTAATTCCTTGACTCATTCGCAAGACTTCGCCGCCGATTTGTCAAATCTCACTTTCTCATGCAGTTTATTTTTCCTTCCTTTCTCCAACGCGCTAAGTAGACGAGATTAGTCCAGTTGGCAACGTTCCCAACTTTCCTCCACTTGAGAAAACCTGTGCCGTGAGATGGTGAATAATTGTGTTTTTGTATTTTATTTCTGAATCAGTAAATCTGAAAGGGTTGGTGGTTGACATTTTATCGAAAAATAACAAAATACATTTTCTCTCAGCTACGGTTTGGATAGTTTCCCATCGAGAAATGTATTCATTCTAGAGGAAAGGAGAGCCTTTGCGAGCTCACTCGGCTTGTTATCCGCCCTTTGAGGAGCGCGTTGAATAATGAAAGATTCCTGTATCCGGAGAAAAATATTGTCGTAGTTGACTTTTTGCTGCTTGATTTTCTTGATAACTACGAAGGTGCCTGTTCAGTTTTGTGTGTAGTCTACTTGCTGATAGAACTGCAAAAACATGGTGTCAACCTGTCTACTGTTGTTATCTATTTATAAAATACATTGGTAACAGTTTATTCTTCGTGCTGTATTTTCTTCAGGATTCTCATGTTTATTTTCTACTGTTACTTCCTCAATTTCAAATTGTTCATTGAGTTAGTTGAGACAATCGGATAATTGAGTTAGTTCGGTGAATTATTCTTATAAGAATAACACATTTCTGTGTTTGTATTAAAAAAAAAATATATATATATATGATGGTATTGTAAGAAACGCTGCCAATTCTTTCAAAGGGGTTGGCTATTCCTTGGACCAGGATCATGGAGACTCATTTCAATCGATTAAGCGTCCATAATTTACTAGAAAATGATACCCCACACGTTTTGACGTTTTGATCCCTACCCACCCCGAATCTTGCATGAAAACATGGGTTGATTATCTAAGGAATAACCAACACAAATCCTTCCTGAATTTTGACTAAAAGTACTAAAAATCAGAAATTTCGTGTTGTCTAGACTTAAAATATAAATCACAATTTGTACTTGAGTAATTTTCAAATGGTGGCAGGGTTAGGGGGTTTCATTTTTCACCCTAATAAGATTGTCCGAACGCTGAAGCTGGCTCATGTAGCTTTGGTAATTGTTCATTTTAGCTGAAAAATTGGCTATTTTCTTCTTGAAATTTAAAAAGTAAATAAATCATTGTTTGATCACGACATTGAATTAAGGTGACGAACATTGATTTTTTTCCCCATGACCAATCAATAAATTTTACCTCCCTTATTTCTAATAATATCAGGAAAAACCATCAAAATTGGCTGAAATTCCCCCTCTACAGAGAAACCGCCATTACGCAGCCACACTGTCGTTGCCGCCCAGTCAACATCAATAGCGAGCGGCCACCATTAATCTCGCTTTTGCTGTAACCGGCAAACGGTCTGTGTAGCGCGTGGTACACGTTGGGACAAATTCCTCTGCTCTGTATAGACAGGGATGTGTGGGGTGAGCTGTCAAGGGAGGGATGGGGGGGGGGGGCTGACCTCGCTGAGAGCCCCGATTTTGAAACAAGTGATTCTACTTTTGGCTGATATTGTTCTGTATCCTGAGAATGGACATATTGTGTCCGAGAGCTCGTTTGACAAGTAGGGCGCGTTGGAAAACATTGTTCACCGTCGCGTCACGGAGAGAAGTGCGGCTGAGTCACGATTCCTTTTTAAAAAAAAAAAAAAAAAAAGCTGCAAATTCCTTTACAGGGGTTGGTTATTCCTGGGACCAGGCGAATGGAATGGCGACTGATTCCTATCGATTCAGCGTCCAAAAATTGGTGGAAAACGATACCCCACACGCCAAGGTACCAGAAATCTCGAAAACACACATTTGAAACAGGTAGATAGATTCCCATTTTGACCCATTACCTCTACCAGTGGGATCCAATCGTTCCGGAACCCGTCTCATTGAATTCAGTGTCCAAAACTTAGTTGAAAATGATACCCCGCACGTCTATATTTCCCAAAATCTCGAAAATCCATTTTTCGATATACTCAATTTGACCCCCATTTCCCTATGATCAAAATTTATTTACTTATTACTTTAATTTATTTACTTATTACTTATTTTGATCTCGACACCTTGACGCCCAGAAAAATTTTTTGGACCGAATCAGAGAGATTGACTTTATGCATGAAAACATAGGTTGATTTCTGATTATGCATGGAATAAATTGTCAAAATTGAATAAAACACAACCAAGTGAAATATGAAGGGTTATCATTTACATCAACAAGACGTTTAAAAACTCTTCCAGACACTTTTATGGGCATGACACTTTCCGTCCTTGTTTTCATGTCTTCTACGTCATTCAGCCGATTTCGTTTGGAATGTGGTGCGTCACCTTCATCGTGGTTTCAAATTTCTTGCGTCCCAACCAGTGTTGAAAACAAACAAAACATGATAAAGAAAACACGAAGAACTGCCTCCAAGGACATTCACTCTTGATTTTGATGTCAATTTGAGGCAGGATCATTTGTTTCCTATTTGTGTGCTGATATACGCAAGGCATTCAGGGGTGGCCGCTAGGTTCTCTGGTTTCCAAGTAGTAGAAGAATCCCATCCTCCACACGCAGAAATAAAAAGTAAATGTGACACGAGGACTGTTGACCTTGTAGCCTCTCTTCGACTCCTCCCCTCGAGCCCTTGGTTGATTGAGAAAGGGTTGCTTCACCCCTGCTTGAAATTTTTGCTTAAAGCCCCCTCCAGGGGTGCCTACTTTTTTGAAAAAAAAAAAAATGAGTAAACAAATTGTGAAAAATTGATGATCAATTCTCATGGTTGCGCATATTATATGGACCAGATAGCCCAAGTTTGTATATGCTACAAAAAATATTAATCGACAGTGATTATCATCGCTTTTACAAACTAAACTAAGAGAGTGTAATTAAGTCACAGTTTCTTGGTTATCTATCCAGTTTTCATTTTGGGTTAGAAGCAGTTCACACCAGATATACAAAATTCATCGCTAGAGAAGCTGCAATCTCCATGCTTTGAGTTGGAACTTTCGAATCTTAACTCATATTGACCTCGATACTCGTCTTTCACTTTCATCTTTCCTCTTTGCTTCACAGTAAAGCCTTTTGGCAAGTATGAATAATGGATTGTAGCATTTCTTGCGTTAGAGACCTCGCGCATCTTTTGACGTGAATATAAAAGTAGGTGGGTCATCGCGCTCCTCGCCATCTTGGTAACGTAGACTCGATTAGAGCACCTGAGTAGAATTTACGACATTGTGTATTCACCAAGCAAACCCTCTCTCGGCAAAGCTAAATCCCAGTGCTTGTCTCCCGCAACTTCCCTTCGGTGGTTCACCACCAATCGTTTTGACAGCGAGGCACTAGCACGAACATTTATAGTTTAAAGACATCGATAGTTTTGTGTAAAATTTGCTCAGAGGGTATATCTTGTTGGGTTATGTAAATAATTGTAATATACCTTGTTTCCTATTGAATTCAAGTACAGGTTCATTTGATTAAAGAAACGAACCAGTACGGGGATTAATGGGGAAGATAAAGGATTAGAGAAAGGATCACGAATATCTGAAAACCAATGTGTCGTACCCCAAATTGGTTGTTCATGAGCTAATAGAAGAATCTGAGTTTTACAGTATCTGGTATATCATCAAATAATATAAAATCTTGTCCATTCAATGGATTTCCCTCATTGAGCACTATTTCCTTCAAAACAACAAATCTCGAAAGGGAAATATTTCCCAAGAAGAATCAAATGAACAGTTAACATTCAAAAAATCTGTTTTTTCTGGTAAAAGAGATAAAGCAAAACAATTTGTCTGTAAAAACAAAAAATCGGTATAAAGTGAAACACTAAATTTGAGCTTCCCAAACCCAAAAATAATAATTACAACTATTTTTTTTTTTTAATTTGTTAAAAATAACTTTATTCTTCGATCTGGTTTTCAGCTGAAAAATGGTTAATTTCCCACCTACCGGGGTATCCCGTACAACATTCAACGAGGTACTTAGCCGCAAAAGATTACCTTTTCGACAAGGTGGTAAATTACAGGGCCGTTAGTGCGGCTTCTACGCGAGGAATATGGGGTTACAAGGATCGCGTTCGTCGGCAGAATGAGGAGCTGCTGGGGGATGGATAAGCCGAATAGCTGACATCATGATCTTTCCCATGGGTCTTAGAAAGACATCTATCGTGTAGAACTATGGAACGTGGAAATATTTATGTTCTTGTGGAATATTGCCATAAAAATGAAATAATTGTCACTTGCAAGGAAAAAAACTCTGCAAATTTATTCACAGGGGTTGGTTATTCTTCGGACCAGTAGCATGGAGACTCATTTCAATCGATTCAGTGTCCAAAATTTTGTGGAAAGTGATACCCTCACACGCTTAGGTACCAGAAATCTCGAAAACACACATTCGAAATGGGTAGATAGATACCCGTTTTGACCCTCAAACTCGTTCATTTGGCTCCAATTGTTCCAGGACCCGTCCCATTGGATTCAGCGTCCAAAATTTAGTTGAAAATAATACCCAATATCGAAGATCCGTTTTTCGAAATACATATTTCGATCCCTACCACCCCCAAATTTGGCCCGATCGGGATGATGCATTTTGGCTCCCCTTTGCTGCACAGCCTGTGAGCACTGTGCAAGCCTTGGAGGTGTGGCCCCATGCTTGGCATTTGAAACACTTGATCACATCCTGGTAGTCTTCCACCTGACACCTGTGAAAATGGATGTTCGGAATTCCTGCTTGTATGTGGGCTTTTCGCAGGGATGCTGCAACTTTACAAACCCATATTGTGTCTGCAAATTCGCGACGTCCTTTCTGAAAGGTGGGTTTGAATCCAGTCCTCCACACTTCTTCCCCTGCTGCCTGCAGTAGCTGAGGGTTACGTTTAAGTATGTTCCATATTAGCTCCTCCTTGGCAATCGCCCTGTCCACCTTCTTTATACTCATCAGTAAGGGTCTGCAGGGTGCCTGTGGTGCTCTAACCTTAAAGCTCTTGTCCACCAGAGCTGAATGCAGCCCTGCCTCCCTTTGTCCTTGTCTCTACGAGGTCCTGGTCCTCTGCCAGGTCGTCCGTTTGTCCCAATCTACACACCTTAAAACGCCAGGAAAAAAAAAAAAAAAAAAACGTAAATACGTATGCGGCAATTCTGTACCGCCTAGAAACAATTGTTGGACCTAATCGGAGAGAATGAGTTTTTGCATGATTATGCCTGGAATAACCAACCAAAACCCTTCAAAATTCTCTTTCATGTATCTGTGGCCCATTTGTTTTTAAGCTTATTCGCTCAATTTTATACTTTTAGAACCCCATAATTTTTATTTTCGACCAATTAAGAATGATTTTTGACATGCTATCATTTCCTACGACATAAATAAACCAATAAGAGAAGCAAAAAAAGCTAGTTGCTGCATTTCCTCTCATTATAATGCGTATATCCCATCATATTTATTGTAACTAGCGTACGTACGTCATTGTTCTAGCTTGACCGCATTCTTCACTCGCAATATATCATTCGGGCTGAGGTGCACTGACCACTTAAGGGAAGGCGAACCCGTCACATCCGCACCCCACTCAATCGGCCACCCAGTTACCTCTTGGCTTTTTATTTAATGCGAATATAAAGAAGTGTCTCGTTAGAAAAATGCGGATAATGACGGCTCTTAGGAGGGGGGAGAAAAAATAAAAAAAATAAACGAGATGGTTTTAAATTTCATTTTTTCTTATTCATCGCCGTCCTTTCTTCGTTACTGGGCGTAAAGTATTTCTACCTCGAGAGAGAAAAAAGTTCGATAAATGACTAAGAAACAGATGAATAAAATGGGAATAATAATATCGTGTTACCATTAGTCGGCAAGATGGGTTTTGACTTCACCTTTTTATACCTTGACTCATTAGGATGCCAGCAACCGACTTAAAAAGACCGTATTTTCCACAAGGAATTACCTTTTTTCCGGAGGACGTATAATCGCGGTAATAAGGAAAGGTGGAATGAAATAGCGACAGTACTCAAAGGTTGAATAAGGAAATTACATTGAGTGAGTCCTGAGTGTTTTATATTTAGTGCATAATGAAACGTGTAAGTCTGGAAATTGAGTATTATTTTCTCAAATTTTACCCTATTAATCTCGCAGTTCGCAATTAATAGGCAGTTCGAAAATCGTTGAACAAAGCAAAAGGCCCCGAAAGTTCACATAGGTATAGTAATTGCATTACAAAAATGCTTCGTGATTTTATAATAGTTCACGAATGATTCCTATATTTGACCGTAAAAAAATTAGATCATAATCAACGCAAAAAAAAAGAAAAAAAAAGTCATCATGACATTGTTAAGTTTTATTGTGGTAGGATGGAAGCCAACATTTTTCTGGCATTAATCTTACATTATCTAAGTAAATACAGCGAAAAGTCACCGATTTGCCCGTACTATGTACAAATGTATTATTTTCATGCGTTTTTTTTATTTATTTGTTTATTTATATTTTTTCAATTTTTTGGGGTTTAGCATTTTTTGCATAATTTCGTCTGTGTTCATACAAATTTTATTTTCGTCTTTTTTGCAATTGTTCAATTTCTCAATCAGGGTCTGTAAGCCTCTCTCGAATTAAAATCTGTTATAATTTCAAGTCCGGTTTCTTCGGAGGTTTTGAATGGACCTAGCGAGAGGTTACACAATGTAAGTCCAAGACTTACAACTGAGCAATTAGGGATACCAAGGATGAGCATAAAATACATTGATACAAAATGAATTATAATTGAAAACAAGGACACGTTGCAAAGGAGAATATGCCTCAACCTGGGCTAGAATTGATACAAGACAAAGTAATTCGACAAAGTAAATTAGACAACATGTGGAGCATAAAATACAATTAATACAAGATACATGAAATTATGATATACATGAAATACAATTTAATGAGCAAGTGCAACAATACCGGCTGACGAAAACGGCGTCGACGTCAAAGGAAAAACAGGAGGGGGCACGCTGTCCCGCAGGTACACAGCGAGGCTTATTAACTTGAGTCCTTTATCATCTCATGGCATGGGGAACACAATATTACAGCTTCGGTCGACTTCAGCACGGTAGCAGAGTTCACTTCAGAGCGAGCACAGGACAAAGCCAGGATGGACTGAGTGAGATGCACTTGCACGACAGGGTTACAAAAATATATGACTCCAACATGTTGGGCGCCTCAGCCCCGAGGGACGCCTCAGCAATGACCGCCTGGTTAGAGGCCTTTGCAATGAGTGAAGCCCTGGAGCTCTCCAAATGCGACGTCCGGGCAGGAGCTGCGCTCGCATCCTGGCGCATGCTCCCTCCCTTCTGGCCTTCTGGAGGCAGCAAGCCTGGGGGCTTACAGGTCCTAAAGCGTTTCTTTTTTACCACGTATGAGCACAAAGCAAAATGAGAATTTCTTCCTAAAACTAAATTTTTTTTCTTGAAAATTTAAAACATGTGATTTTTAAGTGGAGCAAGATGGGAATCTATGCGGAAAAAGGTATTGAGGTGGAGGGATGAGATAAAACGTACGTTTTAATATATTTATACTTATAATAATTATTATTATTAGCTTGTTTTAAATACGAGTACATTACGACAGCGGCTTGGGAAGAAGATGACAGAACCAAACGAAAAAAAGGGGCCGAAATGGTAGGAAAGCGACGACATTTTTAGGGCGCGATATGATCTTTTCATGGCCGTTGAACATAAAAGATTTATCACTGCCGAAACCTCTAGAATGGAATAGGGCTGTTCAGAGTGGTTACAATAAACCTCTATGCGGCGCTGGACAAATACGATCGTAACACTACGAGGTCAGTGGAGTGAAGGCTGTGAAAAGAATTCAAGACGAACGAGTTTATATTGATCTGAAGAGAGGTGGATATGGCGAGAGGGGGTGCTGAGGGAACACTTCCGGTTTACCCCCCCCCTCTACGACTATCCAAAATAGCGACCCTTTTACCCCCAACCACCAGAATAACGTCTAGCCAGCGCTCAACCCTGACTCTCCAACCCCTGTTCATCCATATCTACCTCCTCCTTCAACCTTTCTATCCGGTTCGGTGTTGAGCAAACCCCCCCCCCCCTCTCGTACACAACACCACATATATCCACCATGTATAGGAGGGTGTCCCCCTCGCAGAAGAACCAATTACTTTCTCAACAAATTGCGGAAAAACTCCATTAATACGTTTTTCACTGCGAATCTCGGCGGTGTACGTGGCGACACGATAGAAAATAATTTTTTCCCCCGAGGTGAATAAAGCGCATTCGACCGGAAGAGCTACATTCGACCGATAAGAACTCCCGACTCGCTTCCACGTCCAATGAGAACTGTCGAGAGATATATTATTAAAAAGTGGACCCCCTACCACCTCCTGAGATCACTCCATCACGGCCCCACTCACTTGATACGAAGCACTTGGCTGTGCATCGACTGATTGGAAACCGAAGGGCTGGGTTGGAGTTATTTCAGTTCAATATCGAAAATATCGTGGAAATGACGAAATGGCTATGGGATGAAATTGAAAACAACTACTTACTTTAAAAGCTCATTCATCCTGTTGAACGGTATCTATTACACATCTCAACCCAAATACCGTAGAAACGATAGTACAAATGTAAAATGTATATCATCATATTGAAGGACTTTTTTTTTTAAAGGAGAACCGTCATTGGTTCTCTCAATTTACCATATTACGGGGATCATAAACATAATATTAAACGCTAGATTAGTTCTCGTTGCAGTGGGAAATCCACCACACCCATTTATACCCTTCAAATCAATTTTATAGTTTTGACATCCATTTAGATTCCAATATCCGTTTAGATATTAAACACCTCTACATTCCAGAAATATTCGACAAATAGAGAAAATAAAGAGATAAATGCTCACGAAGTGCATGGAATGAGAATAATACGGTGAAATAATTATGGCTCGTTAATCTACAGGGTGTACTACAATACTCACGCCAATACAATTACTACGAATCCCGGCCATTAGAGAGTTCTAGGTGGATACGGTACAACGAACATGGGATCTCGTATACAGTTTGAATGCGAATCATGAACGCTGCAAATTCATTCACAGGGGTTGGTTAATCCTCGGAGCATGGAGACTCATTTCAATCGATTAAGCGTCCAAAATTTGGTCGAAAATGATACCCCACGCACCTAGATCGCAGGCAATATCGAGAATCCATGTTTGAAATTCACATATTGACCCCTATTCCCCCTACATTTGGTCCGATCGGGCTGAACAGTTTCGAGGACCAAGTAAAGCCGGAACGGGTCCCTGACCGAAATTTCAGATTTTTGGAAAATTTGCTACTACCAAAATTGGCGTGACGGCCGACGGACATTTGTCTATTTCGATCTAGACACCTTGAAACGCCCAGAAAAAAATGGATTGCCTGAATCGGAGAGATTGATTTTCTGCATGAAGAAATTATTCAAGGAATAACCAACCAAAAAGGGAATGCCATACCTCGTCTTCGGCGTGATCCTTCGCAATATGAAACCATTGGGTAAAAGTCGACAAATTGGTTTTGGATTACCACTAAACCGAACAATTCGAGATCGTCCCCCATGCTAAAATGAATTCTCCTCTCTTACTGTAAAGACAGTAAACGAAAAAGGGATTAAGCCAACACAGAAACCCGCAGTATTAATCTAAATGCAGATGTTTTTGTGACAATGTCCTCATAATACTTATTATCAAGATATTGATATTGATAATGTTTATTACATTGCGTATTGAAACGCCAGAACTTTGTAGCTGCTGTTGTTGTCGCTCTCTTTACAGTCTGAGTAGTGTGGAACTTCAGAGCAGTACGTTGTGAGTACGATCCATAGGAGATTTTCTCAGTATGCCGTAAAACGCAAAATGCAAATGGAAATTTTGATTTTGGAGGTAAACTTCTCGTCCGTCTGGAGTTTGAGTGCAACGGGTCGTGTTGATGACTTCAGCAAATGGGAAGTTTATCAGCCATTTGCCCAGTTAATCTCAAATCAACTCTCAGTGTGTGTTCTGAGCCAAAAGTATCCGACCGCTCCAAATCAAATTCCGCCCGCCCGGCTGCCCGTTTCGTCTTGCCCATACATTCGGCCTGTTATCAATTACCCGAGGAGCGAAATTCACTCAAACAACGTTGAGGCGCCCCTGGCGTCGGGATCGGGATTCTCCTCACGTCTTCAATGTCCAATCTTCGTGTTATTTGTCCTCCCCCTTCCCCTCCCCGCCCTGCGACGCGCCCTCGCTCAGTAGACCCGCCTCCCTCGTCACATGGAACGCTTCGAAGGGGGAAACGCCGGAGTGGAGTGGAGTTTCCCCCGTCGTCTTTATGGGGGTTTTTGCTTGGGATCCGTCGAATGGAATTCCCACTACTGTTGCCGCACTCGTTGGAACGCGTAGAGGCGGGGGTCATGATGTGTGGGGGCGGAGCAGGTGTTCATTCCGTGCCCCGTCACAACCGCGAGGTTTTTTCTAATCACCAACTCTCCCTCGACATGTTTACGCCTGCGGGAAGGTCCCACGGTTAAACAGCAATTAGCTCTTCTTCATTCATCTCCGCCGCTCAGCTGTTCCCAATTCGCGTAGACATGTCCGGACATGCCTACGTTTCAGCTGCCTCTACCCTACATTCATTCTCCAATATCAGTAAATAATCATAGCCACTCACCATAGCCGGTAATTTGGGGGTGGTAAACCAAACGTCATTCACCAGAGAAGTTGGTCAATGACTGGCCGACAGGTAGCAATTGGGACGGTAACTATCGGGCGTACGGTTCCTACACTATGCTGCCTTCCAGGGCACTGAAACAATAAAGCAGTGAAACAATAAAACGCTGCAAATTCTTTCACAGGGGTTGGTTATTCCTCGACCCAGGAGCATGGAGACTCATTCCAATTGATTCAGTGTCCAAAATGTAGTGGGAAATGATACCCCACCCGCCTAGGTACCAGAAATCTTGAAAACAGACATTCGAAATAGGTAGATAAAGAACCTTTTCTGACCCAAAACCTCTTCCAGTGGACGCCAATAATTCTGGGATCCATTCTATTGGATTCAACGTCCAAAATTTTGTCGAAAATAATACCTCACACGCCTGATCCCTTCCAGATTACTTCCCTCATACTATATGTATCTATTTGTCGATCTGTGAAATTGTAATCCAAGATAACATAGTTGATCATATTTGCGTATTGCATTCAATATTCACTTCAATTACAGCAGATACAACTTCAATAATACAACCAGATCAAAGATTCCGCCATGTTACCACTCGGGTAGTGCGTTAACCAGCGGTTAAAAGTTGAAACCAACGGCTTTTCGGGCGGTAAGGTGGTGGTGGAAAACGTTTCCCGCTTGCTGCCCCGGTAACTTATCTAGGTAAAGTTATTGGGCAGGCAAATGTGTTGGTGGAAGTGGCCATCAGTGTCTCCTCGAATCCTCATTGTCCAATATTCGTGTTACTGTCTCCTCATCTACCAAGCCGCGCCCTCAATTTGCGACGTGCGCGTGATTGTTCAATTAATTGTTTACACACAGGGCTCATTCTCATCAATTATTATAGTGAACGTGATTGTTAGCTATTAATATCAAACGTAACTTCCATGTTAAGCAGACAACAATCAGTTCAACAGAATGTTTGACATCGCAATAACCCATTTTTCTCAGGAGGTATGAGAATTAGAAGTGTTGTAGCCTGTAGAACGTGAATCATACATCAATTTGTTCCATGACGAGATTGAGTGAGATGTGTTGTTTCCTCAAACGTTCGTCGAACATTGGCGAAAACATGAAGAGACGATTTTTGCTAAATACTCGTAAATGTTAAGGAAACATATTTTGAAGGCTCAATGCCACCCCAGGCAGGTATTTTGATAATGAGTTTCAGGGGTAATTTTTTCCATAAAATTGCATTCAAATGTATAACATGTTGTCCTTACCCTCGTCATTGATGCACCTTTTTGAATTGTACGCTAACAAATCTATAAATTGAGCCGTTTATTCATGTTTCAGGTAGAGTGGAACGTAGAAGAGACTTGGTACAAACGTTCAAGTAAGACCAATCTTAACATACTACACTCAGCTTACACCGAAACGATGTTCGGATGGTCTTGATACGCTCAGGAAGCATTTGAAGGCTCTGGGAAATCCCCTCTTTTGGTTGGTTATGTGTATTTTTGAATGGATTTTCGTTATTTTCCGCAATCTAGGCTTGTGGGGTATTATTTCCAATAAATTTTGGATGCTGAATTGATTCAAATGAGTCTCCGAATGTCCGAGGAACAACCAACCCCTGTGAAAGAATTCGCAGCGTTTTGTTATTATAAAATACTCTCAGATTAGGAAATTATCAAATTTATTGAAAGGAAAAACGCTCACTTTGTTATTGCTGCGAAATTCATTTCTCTCGCGCTCGGTTTCTATAGGGTGTTGCCCAGGAAACAAAAGTCAGGAAACAGGCCCTTTCTGAGTGGTAAAATATTATTGAGGGGCAATCGTTCACCTCGGCTTCCTACGTCGAGATCAACCCGACTGTGAGAGCCGCCTTGTTTCGTTGAGATGATCAACAGCCTGGAGCACATCATAATGAGAGGATTATTGTATTATGTCGTTGAATTTCCACGGCGTACATCCTATGGCGAAGGTTTAGTATTTTGGTGTATAGCTAGAGTACACCTACTCAACAACATTGAGGGTTAGTTGACTTGGCTCGAGCGTTTCTCTTTGCCTTTTCTCTTCTGGCTTCTCTGTTCTCGAAGAGAAAGCACGAAAAACAATTTTCACAGTACACATTTTCACCCAGACCCTACCTCCGTCTGGGGCGATCAGACTATCATTTAGTTCGGCATAAGTAGGGACAATACGTAATATCAGACTTTTTATTAGTTGGTTATTACTTAAATAATCAGCCTATATTTGTATGCAAAAATTCAATCTCTCCGATTCCCAACATTTTTGTCTGAGGTGTTTCTAGGTGTCTAGATCAAAAGGTGTATTTCAAAAAATGGATTATCGAGATTTTGGGCGATCTAGACGTGTGTGGGTTTCATTTTCGACTAAATTTTGGACGCTGAATCCAATGAGACGTGTCCCGGAATGATTGGCGCCCACTGGAAGAGGTTATGCGTCAAAATGGGTATCTTTCTACCTATTTCGAATGTCTGCTTTCGAGATTTCTGTTATCTAGGCGTGTGGGGTATTATTTTCCACTCAATTTTGAACCCTGAATCGATTGGAATGGGTCTTGGTCACGCCACACACCCACTGTTTTCCCCATTTTCTCCATGTTCGACATTTTCAACAATTTAGGCGTGTGGGGTATTGTTTTCCACTAATGAACGCTTGGAATCGATTGGAATGAGTCTCCATACTCCGAGGAATAACCAACCCCTGTAAAAGAATTTGCAGCGTTTTTTTAATGGCCCTGTTTTGACCCGGAAATGTCGGATTCGGAATTCACACGCTTCGTAACATTTACGTTTCTCCCTAGGGGTGGATGGGGCGCAGCTCAAGGTGGCGATGAATTGTTGGCTGAGAGCCAGAGAAGGCAGAAGAATAGATTTCTGGCCTTCAAAATCGTGATTTCTCTCATTTAACTCATAAGCCGATATGATTAGTTTCTGTTTTCGTGAAAGAGGTTTATTTCGGCGCAGTTAGCAC
>CM034007.1:5699106-5712805 GCA_019603395.1 Cyrtorhinus lividipennis
TCAGGCAGTGTCCTGGGGCCTTTTCTATACCTCCTATATGCAGTGACTTTCCGGCGCCATTAGGGGTCACTATAGCCCCTTTGCAGATGATATTTGCTGCTCTCTGCAGTTCTCACACGTGTCAAGAGGCAGAAAATAATATGCAGTTATTCCTCGATGAGGTAGGTCCGTGGTGTAACAAATGGAGAATATCCATGGAATTCCACCAGTCTACACTCGTCACCTTCACTTATCTCAAAAATATAAGATCTCTCAAATCAAACTAATAGCATCCAATTCCAAACCTCAGATCGAGTGAGATACCTGGGACTCATTCTAGATTCGAGCTAAACCTGGGCGCACCATAACAAGGTTTTGGTTAAGAGATGTCGAAGCAGAATTCACCAACTAATGTTCCTCATGAGAGTCCAATCTCCTCTGCACTTCACTCTAAACGGTTTCTGTACACTATGTTGATTCGCCCAATATGGCAGTATTCTTGCGGGATATGGGGTCAGCAGCGAAGACTCATGTACAGAAAGTGCAAACAATACAAAATAGAGTTACTGAGAATAATGACCGGAGCTCCATGGTTTGACGAAACTCGGCGCTGCACACTGATATGGATATACCCATCGTCTCCGAAATCATCAAAGAAACCTATAAACGCCTCAATACTTCCATGCTCAACCACCCAAATGCCTTGATTCGCGAAAATCGCCTGAACGTCCGCCACCATTACCACCTGAAAGGAGGCTCAGAAAAACGACCCAAGATCTGATAATCAATCCAGAATAGTTCAAACGCAAATGCTAAATAGTTATTTTATCGTTACCCTACAACAAGTGATCACAGAATGTTATTAAATTATTATATTACTGTTTAAATTATTACATTAGTGTTTATATAATCTACTGTTCGATTGTTATTAGTATTAATATCTAGTTGTAGGACGATCGCTGGATCGAACCTAACCTCAAGTTCCATGCGAATTAAGGCTACGTCTTACTATATACTTTGTGAAACTAACAGTAATATCCCACGGATAATAAAGTTGTAAAATTAAAAAAAAAAAAAAAAAAAAAAAAAAGTGTAGTTGGAGTGGGGGTAATGGACAAAATATTCAGTTTTAATGAAAAAATTGAGTTGGGTATGTCGGTCGATGGTAAATGCGATGCCGATTTCATTAAAAATATTATTTTCGCTCCAAGTGCAGTTGGAGAGGGGGAAATGGACAAAATATTCAGTTTTCATCAGAAAATTGAGTTGGGTATGTCGGTCGATGGTAAATGCGATGCCGATTTCATTAAAAATATTATTTTCGCTCCAGGTGTAGTTGGAGAGGGGGAAATGGACAAAATATTGAGTTTTCATCAGAAAATTGAGTTGGGTATGTCGGTCAATGGTAAATGCGATGCCGATTTCATTAAAAATATTATTTTCGCTCCAAGTGTAGTTGGAGTGGGGGAAATGGACAAAATATTCAGTTTTAATGAAAAAATTGAGTTGGGTATGTCGGGTCGATGGTAAATGCGATGCCGATTTCATTAAGAATATTATTTCGCTCCAAGTGTAGTTGGAGAGGGGGAAATGGACAAAATATTCAGTTTTCATCAGAAAATTGAGTTGGGTATGTCGGTCGATGGTAAATGCGATGCCGATTTCATTAAAATATTATTTTCGCTCCAAGTGTAGTTGGAGTGGGGGAAATGGACAAAATATTCAGTTTTAATGAAAAAATTGAGTTGGGTATGTCGGTCGATGGTAAATGCGATGCCGATTTCATTAAAAATATTATTTTCGCTCCAAGTGTAGTTGGAGAGGGGGAAATGGACAAAATATTCAGTTTTCATCAGAAAATTGAGTTGGGTATGTCGGTCGATGGTAAATGCGATGCCGATTTCATTAAAAATATTATTTTCGCTCCAGTGTAGTTGGAGTGGGGGAAATGGACAAAATATTCAGTTTTAATGAAAAAATTGAGTTGGGTATGTCGGTCGATGGTAAATGCGATGCCGATTTCATTAAGAATATTATTTTCGCTCCAAGTGTAGTTGGAGAGGGGGTAATGGACAAAATATTCAGTTTTAATGAAAAAATTGAGTTGGGTATGTCGGTCGATGGTAAATGCGATGCCGATTTCATTAAAAATATTATTTTCGCTCCAAGTGCAGTTGGAGAGGGGGAAATGGACAAAATATTCAGTTTTCATCAGAAAATTGAGTTGGGTATGTCGGTCAATGGTAAATGCGATGCCGATTTCATTTAAAATATTATTTTCGCTCCAAGTGTAGTTGGAGAGGGGGAAATGGACAAAATATTCAGTTTTCATCAGAAAATTGAGTTGGGTATGTCGGTCGATGGTAAATGCGATGCCGATTTCATTAAAAATATTATTTCGCTCCAAGTGTAGTTGGAGTGGGGGTAATGGACAAAATATTCAGTTTTAATGAAAAAATTGAGTTGGGTATGTCGGTCGATGGTAAATGCGATGCCGATTTCATTAAAAATATTATTTCGCTCCAAGTGCAGTTGGAGAGGGGGGAAATGGACAAAATATTCAGTTTTCATCAGAAAATTGAGTTGGGTATGTCGGTCGATGGTAAATGCGATGCCGATTTCATTAAAAATATTATTTTCGCTCCAGGTGTAGTTGGAGTGGGGAAATGGACAAAATATTCAGTTTTAATGAAAAAATTGAGTTGGGTATGTCGGTCGATGGTAAATGCGATGCCGATTTCATTAAAAATATTTTTTCGCTCCAATGTATTGGAGTGGGGAAATGGACAAATACTCAGTTTTAATGAAAAATTGAGTTGGGTATGTCGTCATTTAATGCAATGCCGATTGATTAAAAATATTATTCACTCCATTTAGTAGCTCCAACTCAATTTTTCATTAAAACTGAATATTTTCCATTTCCCCCTCCAACTACACTTGGAGCGAAATAATATTTTTAATGAAATCGGCATCGCATTTACCATCGACCGACATACCCAACTCGATTTTTTCATTAAAACTGAATATTTTGTCCATTTCCCCACTCCAACTACACTTGGAGCGAAAACAATATTTTTAATGAAATCGGCATCGCATTTACCATCGACCGACATACCCAACTCAATTTTTCATTAAAACTGAATATTTTGTCCATTTCCCCCTCTCCAACTACACATTGGAGCGAAAATAATATTTTTAATGAAATCGGCATCGCATTTACCATCGACCGACATACCCAACTCAATTTTTCATTAAAACTGAAGTATTTGTCCATTTCCCCCACTCCAACTACACTTGGAGCGAAAATAATATTTTTAATGAAATCGGCATCGCATTTACCATCGACCGACATACCCAACTCAATTTTCTGATGAAAACTGAATATTTTGTCCATTTCCCCCACTCCAACTACACATGGAGCGAAAATAATATTTTTAATGAAATCGGCATCGCATTTACCATCAACCGACATACCCAACTCAATTTTTTCATTAAAACTGAATATTTTGTCCATTCCCCCACTCCAACTACACATGGAGCGAAAATAATATTTTTAATGAAATCGGCATCGCATTTACCATCAACCGACATACCCAACTCAATTTTTTCATTAAAACTGAATATTTTGTCCATTTCCCCCACTCCACTACACTTGGAGCGAAATAATATTTTTAATGAAATCGGCATCGCATTTACCATCGACCGACATACCCAACTCAATTTTCTGATGAAAACTGAATATTTTCCCCATTTCCCCCTCTCTAACTACACTTGGAGCGAGAAATAATATTTTTAATGAAATCGGCATCGCATTACCATCGAACCGACATACCCAACTCAATTTTTTCATTAAAAATGAATAGTTTTGCCATTACCCCCACTCCAACTACACTTGGAGCGAAAATAATATTTTAATGAAAATCGGCAATCGCATTTACCATCGAACCGACATACCCAACTCAATTGTTCATGAGAAACTGAATATTTTGTCCATTACCCCCCACTCCAACTACACTTGGAGCGAAAATAATATTTTTAATGAAATCGGCATCGCATTTACCATCGACCGACATACCCAACTCAATTTTTCATGAAAACTGAAGTAGTTTGTCCATTATCCCCCACTCCAACTACACTTGGAGCGAAATAATATTTTAATGAAATCGGCATCGCATTTACCATCGACCGACATACCCAACTCAATTTTCTGATGAAAACTGAATATTTTGTCCATTTCCCCCTCTCCAACTACAGCTTGGAGCGAAAATAATTATTTTTAATGAAATCGGCATCGCATGTACCATCGACCGACATACCCAACTCAATTTTTTCATTAAAACTGAATATTTGTCCATTACCCCCACTCCAACTACACTTGGAGCGAAAATAATATTTTTAAATGAAATCGGCATCGCATTTACCATCGACCGACATACCCAACTCAATTTTTCTGATGAAAACTGAATATTTTGTCCATTTCCCCCACTCCAACTACACTTGGAGCGAAAATAATATTTTTAATGAAATCGGCATCGCATTTACCATCGACCGACATACCCAACTCAATTTTTTCATTAAAACTGAGTATTTTGTCCATTTCCCCCACTCCAACTACACTTGGAGCGAAAATAATATTTTTAATGAAATCGGCATCGCATTTACCATCGACCGACATACCCAACTCAATTTTCTGATGAAAACTGAATATTTTGTCCATTTCCCCCTACTCCAACTACACTTGGAGCGAAAATAATATTTTTAATGAAATCGGCATCGCATTACCATCGACCGACATACCCAACTCAATTTTTCATTAAAACTAGATATTTTGTCCATTTCCCCCACTCCAACTACACTTGGAGCGAAATAATATTTTTAATGAAATCTGGCATCGCATTACCATCGACCGACATACCCAACTCAATTTTTTTCATGAAAACTGAGTATTTTGTCCATTTCCCCCACTCCAACTACACTTGGAGCGAAAATAATATTTTTAATGAAATCGGCATCGCATTTACCATCGACCGACATACCCAACTCAATTTTCTGATGAAAACTGAATATTTTGTCCATTTCCCCCTCTCCAACTACAGCTGGAGCGAAGAAAATATTTTTAATGAAATCGGCATTGCATGTACCATCGACCGACATCCCAAATCAATTTTTTCATTAAAACTGAATATTTTGTCCATTTCCCCCACTCCAACTACACTTGGAGCGAAAATAATATTTTTAATGAAATCGGCATCGCATTTACCATCGACCGACATACCCAACTCAATTTTCTGATGAAAACTGAATATTTTGTCCATTTCCCCCTCTCCAACTACACTTGGAGCGAAAATAATATTTTAATGAAATCGGCATCGCATTTACCATCGACCGACATACCCAACTCAATTTTTTCATTAAAACTGAATATTTTGTCCATTTCCCCCACTCCAACTACACTTGGAGCGAAAATAATATTTTTAATGAAATCGGCATCGCATTTACCATCGACCGACATACCCAACTCAATTTTCTGATGAAAACTGAATATTTTGTCCATTTCCCCCACTCTCAACTACACTTGGAGCGAAAATAATATTTTTAATGAAATCTGCATCGCATTTACCATCGACCGACATACCCAACTCAATTTTTCATTAAAACTGAATATTTGTCCATTTCCCCCACTCCAACTACACCTTGGAGCGAAAATAATATTTTTAATGAAATCGGCATCGCATTATACCATTCGACCGACTACCCAACTCAATTTTCTGATGAAAACTGAATATTTTGTCCATTTCCCCCTCCTCCACTACACTTGGAGCGAAAATATATTCTTAATGAAATCGGCATCGCATTTACCATCGACCGACATACCCAACTCAATTTTTCATTAAAACTGAATATTTTGTCCATTTCCCCCACTCCAAACTACACTTGGAGCGAAGATAATATTTTTAATGAAATCGGCATTGCATTTACCATCGGACCGACATACCCAACTCAATTTTTCTATTAAAACTGAATATTTTGTCCATTTCCCCACCCACTTCCAACTACACTTGGAGCGAAAATAATATTTTTAATGAAATCGCATCGCTTTCCATCGACCGACTACCCCAACTCAATTTTTCATGAAAACTGAATATTTTGTCCATTTCCCCCACTCCAACTACACCTGGAGCGAACAATAATATTTTAATGAAATCGGCATCGCATTTACCATCGACCGACATACCCACTCAATTTTTTCATTAAAACTGAATATTTTGTCCATTTCCCCCACTCCAACTACACTTGGAGCGAAAATAATATTTTAATGAAATCGGCATCGCATTTACCATCGACCGACATACCCAACTCAATTTTTCTGATGAAAACTGAATATTTTGTCCATTTCCCCCACTCCAACTACACTTGGAGCGAAAATAATATTTTTAATGAAATCGGCATCGCATTTACCATCGACCGACATACCCAACTCAATTTTTCGATGAAAACTGAATATTTTGTCCATTTCCCCCCCACTCCCAACTACACTTGGAGCGAAAATAATATTTTTAATGAAATCGGCATTGCATTTACCATCGACCGACATACCCAACTCAATTTACTGATGAAAACTGTAATATTTTGCCATTCCCCCACTCCAACTACACTTGGAGCGAAAATAATATTTTTAATGAAATCGGCATCGCATTTACCATCGACCGACATACCCAACTCAATTTTTCTGATGAAAACTGAATATTTTGTCCATTTCCCCCACTCCAACTACACTTGGAGCGAAAATAATATTTTTAATGAAATCGGCATCGCATTTACCATCGACCGACATACCCAACTCAATTTTCTGATGAAAACTGAATATTTTGTCCATTTCCCCCACTCCAACTACACTTGGAGCGAAAATAATATTTTTAATGAAATCGGCATCGCATTTACCATCGACCGACATACCCAACTCAATTTTTTCATGAAACTGAATATTTTGTCCATTTCCCCCACTCCAACTACACATGGAGCGAAAATAATATTTTTAATGAAATCGGCATCGCATTTACCATCGACCGACATACCCAACTCAATTTTTCTGATGAAAACTGAAGTATTTGTCCATTTCCCCCTCTCCAACTACACTTGAGCGAAAATAATATTTTAATGAAATCGGCATCGCATTTACCATCGACCGACATACCCAACTCAATTTTCTGATTAAAACTGAATATTGTGTCCATTTCCCCCACTCCAACTACACTT
The DNA here is from genome assembly GCA_019603395.1 of Cyrtorhinus lividipennis. NCBI lineage: Eukaryota > Metazoa > Arthropoda > Insecta > Hemiptera > Miridae > Cyrtorhinus > Cyrtorhinus lividipennis. The sequence goes on from CM034007.1 coordinate 5,706,343, forward strand.
GGAGCGAAAATAATATTTTTAATGAAATCGGCATCGCATTTACCATCGACCGACATACCCAACTCAATTTTTCTGATGAAAACTGAATATTTTGTCCATTTACCCCCACTCCAACTACACATGGAGCGAAAATAATATTTTTAATGAAATCGGCATCGCATTTACCATCGACCGACATAACCCAACTCAATTTTCTATGAAAACTGAAGTATTTTGTCCATTTCCCCACTCCAACTACACTATGGAGCGAAAATAATATTTTTAATGAAATCGGCATCGCATTTACCATCGACCGACATACCCAACTCAATTTTTCATTAAACTGAATATTTTGTCCATTTCCCCCACTCCAACTACACTTGGAGCGAAAATAATATTTTTAATGAAATCGGCATCGCATTTACCATCGACCGACATACCCAACTCAATTTTTTCAATTAAAACTGAAGTATTTTGTCCATTTCCCCTCACTCCAACTACACTTGGAGCGAAAATAATATTTTTTAATGAAATCGGCATCGCATTTACCATCGACCGACATACCCAACTCAATTTTTTCATAAAACTGAATATTTTGTCCATTACCCCCATCTCCAACTACACTTGGAGCGAAATATATTTTTAATGAAATCGGCCATCGCATTTACCATCGACTCGACATACCCAACTAACATTCCCTGACCGTATCTTTTCAAGCCTGACTTCAGCAGCACTCCCAGTAAGTACATCGTACCTGCATGCAGTTTGCCTCAATTCAATGTTGAATCCTAGTTATCCAGTACAAGCGCTATATTTTGCCTCTGAATTCCGGAGTAAATGGTATCAATACCACTTCTGATGAGCCGCCAATGTACATTTTTGATTTATTCAATGTAGATTTGTATTTAAGCTTGTCTTATCTATAGATTTCTGATTACGAAGCTCTGCCATTTGCTTGCCATTGTGCCCTTCACGTAACACAAGATTCCTCAAGTTGACATAAGATAACCACCAAAATCAATTCTTCAAGCCCTTTTCATTATTGATCTCCTCTTTTAATGTTTTGCATGATGTTCATTAAACGCAGTGTTCGAATTACAATCAAATAGAGGAGTCAACACCCAACAACGCAACTTCATCAGTCTACAACGCACCCATCACTGCAAATACTGCATTGCAATGTTAGGAACAACCCCTATTCAATGTCCCAAATACGCCCAAGTGCTTCATATCATTTACACGTACACATTCTCAAGTTAGTTCTAATTGGACTTTGTTTCCTACTTTGAGTTCAAAGTCAATTTAAACGCATTTGTAGCCGAAGACTTTTCTCAAATAGTTGCATTCATAGTCCACGCAATTTTTGACCTTTTTGTCTTCAGCTCATTAATCATTCTCCATATCAATGTAACTGCAAATTGCAAGGCATTTATTCAACTTTTAAACACGATTAAACGCAACGATAAATTAGACTGTTGTATTTGGGCGATATTTGGATTTTTGTACGGATTATTCTACTTCCTATTAATCAAAGGAATACTTGACAACCAAATAGATCTAAATCAGCTTTATTATAGTGTTTTTTACTTGCATTTAGGTCTTCAATATTATTCTGCGCTATAGTCAGAGCTCAGTATCAAAGATTGTACAAATGTTGTCGAGCGTTGAACGTCAATTTAAAACCCAAAATGGTGAAAGTTTTGCAAATTAAAATTGACAAAGAGATATTTATAGTGAACCGCGCTATGTTTGTGTTTAACGGATTTTTGTTACCTACTTGTCTCGAAATATTTGGAAGTACGGTGAATTTTACGTACAATTTAATTTGGTTGGCTTCTTCTCCTGCGTTTTCCTCTGTCAAGGTGCTTTTATTATGCTTCGCCGTGGCAAGTTTGTTGAAGATTTTACCGCTTGCGTTGTTGTCACTCACATGCTCAACTGCCAAACAAATTGTAAGTTGTTTGGTGAAATATCTCAGAGGGTTGTTACCTTAATGACTCCTGCTATTCCGTTTTCTTATTCCTTCCTCTTGTTGTGCACTCCCATCATCCATTGCCACTGCAATGGAAAAATATTATTTTCGCTCCATGTGTAGTTGGGGTGGGGGAAATGGTCAAAATATTCAGTTTTCATCAGAAAATTGAGTTGGGTATGTCGGTCGATGGTAAATGCGATGCCGATTTCATTAAAAATATTATTTTCGCTCCAAGTGTAGTTGGAGTGGGGGAAATGGACAAAATACTCAGTTTTAATGAAAAAATTGAGTTGGGTATGTCAGGTCGATGGTAAATGCAATGCCGATTTCATTAAAAATATTATTTTCGCTCCAAGTGTAGTTGGAGAGGGGAAATGGACAAAATATTCAGTTTTGAAAAAATTGAGTTGGGTATGTCGGTCGATGGTAAATGCATGCCGATTTCATTAAAAATATTATTTTCGCTCCATGTAGTTGGAGTGGGGGAAATGGACAAAATATTCAGTTTTTAATGAAAATTGAGTTGGTATGTCGTCGATGGTAAATGCGATGCCGATTTCATTAAAAATATTATTTTCGCTCCAAGTGTAGTTGGAGTGGGGGAAATGGACAAAATACTCAGTTTTAATGAAAAAATTGAGTTGAGGTATGTCAGTCGATGGTAAATGCGATGCCAATTTCATTAAAAATATTATTTTCGCTCCATGTGTAGTTGGGAGAGGGGGAAATGGACAAAATATTCAGTTTCATCAGAAAAATTGAGTTGGGTATGTCGGTCGATGGTAAATGCGATGCCGATTTCATTAAAAATATTATTTTCGCTCCAAGTGTAGTTGGAGAGGGGGGAAATGGACAAAATACTCAGTTTTAATGAAAAAATTGAGTTGGGTATGTCGGTCGATGGTAAATGCGATGCCGATTTCATTAAAAATATTATTTTCGCTCCAAGTGTAGTTGGAGGGGGGGAAATGGACAAAATATTCAGTTTTAATGAAAAAATTGAGTTGGGTATGTCGGTCGATGGTAAATGCGATGCCGATTTCATTAAAAATATTATTTTCGCTCCAAGTGTAGTTGGAGTGGGGGAAATGGACAAAATATTCAGTTTTCATCAGAAAATTGAGTTGGGTATGTCGGTCGATGGTAAATGCGATGCCGATTTCATTAAAAATATTATTTTCGCTCCAAGTGTAGTTGGAGTGGGGGAAATGGACAAAATATTCAGTTTTCATCATAAAATTGAGTTGGGTATGTCGGTCGATGGTAAATGCGATGCCGATTTCATTAAAAATATTATTTTCGCTCCATGTGTAGTTGGAGTGGGGGAAATGGACAAAATATTCAGTTTTCATCAGAAAATTGAGTTGGGTATGTCGGTCGATGGTAAATGCGATGCCGATTTCATTAAAAATATATTTTCCGCGCCAAGTGTAGTATGGAGTGGGGGAAATGGACAAAATATTCAGTTTTAATGAAAAAATTGAGTTGGTATGTCGTCGATGGTAAATGCGATGCCGATTTCATTAAAAATATTATTTTCGCTCCAAGTGTAGTTGGAGTAGGGGGAAATGGACAAAATATTCAGTTTTCATCAGAAAATTGAGTTGGGTATGTCGGTCGATGGTAATGCGATGCCGATTTCATTAAAATATTATTTTCGCTCCAAGTGTAGTTGGAGAGGGGGAAATGGACAAAATATTCAGTTTTCATCAGAAAATTGAGTTGGGTATGTCGGTCGATGGTAAATGCGATGCCGATTTTCATTAAAATATTATTTTCGCTCCAAGTGTAGTTTGGAGAGGGGGGAAATGGACAAAATATTCAGTTTTCATCAGAAAAATTGAGTTGGGTATGTCGGGTCGATGGTAATGCGATGCCGATTTCATTAAAAATATTATTTTCGCTCCAAGTGTAGTTGGAGGGGAGGGGAAATGGACAAAAATATTCAGTTTTAATGAAAAAATTGAGTTGCGGTATGTCGGTCGAATGGTAAATGCGATGCCGATTTCATTAAAAATATTATTTTCGCTCCAAGTGTAGTTGGAGGAGGGGGAAATGGACAAAATATTCAGTTTTCATCAGAAAATTGAGTTGGGTATGTCGGTCGATGGTAAATGCGATGCCGATTTCATTAAAAATATTATTTTCGCTCCAAGTGTAGTTGGAGTGGGGAAATGGACAAATATTCAGTTTTCATCAGAAAATTGAGTTGGGTATGTCGGTTCGATGGTAAATGCGATGCCGATTTCATTAAAAATATTATTTTCGCTCCAAGTGTAGTTGGAGTGGGGGAAATGGACAAAATATTCAGTTTTCATCAGAAAAATTGAGTTGGGTATGTCGGTCGATGGTAAATGCGATTGCCGATTTCATTAAAAATATTATTTTTCGCTCCAAGTGTAGTTGGAGTGGGGGAAATGGACAAATATTCAGTTTTCATCAGAAAAATTGAGTTGGGTATGTCGGTCGATGGTAAATGCGATGCCGATTTCATTAAAAATATTATTTTCGCTCCATGTGTAGTTGGAGTGGGGAAATGGACAAATATTCAGTTTTAATGAAAAATTGAGTTGGGTATGTCGGTCGATGGTAAATGCGATGCCGATTTCATTAAAAATATTATTTTCGCTCCATGTGTAGTTGGAGTGGGGGAAATGGACAAAATATTCAGTTTTCATCAGAAAAATTGAGTTGGGTATGTCGGTCGATGGTAATGCGATGCCGATTTCATTAAAAAATATTATTTTCGCTCCAAGTGTAGTTGGAGATGGGGGAAATGGACAAAATATTCAGTTTTAATCAGAAAAATTGAGTTGGGTATGTCGGTCGATGGTAAATGCGATGCCGATTTCATTAAAAATATTATTTTCGCTCCAAGTGTAGTTGGAGGGGGGGAAATGGACAAAATACTCAGTTTTAATGAAAAAATTGAGTTGGGTATGTCAGGTCGATGGTAAATGCGATGCCGATTTCATTAAAAATATTATTTTCGCTCCATGTGTAGTTGGAGTGGGGGAAATGGACAAAATATTCAGTTTTCATCAGAAAATTGAGTTGGGTATGTCGGTCGATGGTAAATGCGATGCCGATTTCATTAAAAATATTATTTTCGCTCCAAGTGTAGTTGGAGTGGGGGAAATGGACAAAATACTTCAGTTTTGCATAGGAAAATTGAGTTGCGGTCTGTCGGTCGATGGTAAATGCGACGCGATTCATTAAAAATATTATTTCGCGCCAAGTGTAGTTGGAGTGGGGGAAATGGACAACTCTTCCGTTTTAATGAAAAAAAAATGAGTTGGGTATGGTCGATCAATGGTAAATGCAAGACCTGATTTTCCTCAAAAAATATTAATTTCGCTCCAGTGTAGTGAGAGGGGAAAAAGGACAAAATATTCAGTTTGATGAAAAAATCAAGGTTGGGTATGTCCGTCAATGGTGAATGTAATGCGATTGATTTAAAAATATTACTTTCACTCAACTGTAGCTCCAACTCGAATTTTTCATTAAAACTGAATATTTTGTCCATTTCCCCCTCTCCAACTACACTTGGAGCGAAAATAATATTTTTAATGAAATCGGCATCGCATTTACCATCGACCGACATACCCAACTCAATTTTTCATTAAAACTGAATATTTTGTCCATTTCCCCCACTCCAACTACACTTGGAGCGAAATAATATTTTTAATGAAATCGGCATCGCATTTACCATCGACCGACATACCCAACTCAATTTTCATTAAAACTGAATATTTTGTCCATTTCCCCCACTCCAACTACACTTGGAGCGAAAATAATATTTTTAATGAAATCGGCATCGCATTTACCATCGACCGACATACCCAACTCAATTTTTTCATTAAAACTGAATATTTTGTCCATTTCCCCCTCTCCAACTACACTTGGAGCGAAAATAATATTTTTAATGAAATCGGCATCGCATTTACCATCGACCGACATACCCAACTCAATTTTTTCATGAAAACTGAATATTTTGTCCATTTCCCCCACTCCAACTACACTTGGAGCGAAAATAATATTTTTAATGAAATCGGCATCGCATTTACCATCGACCGACATACCCAACTCAATTTTTCATGAAAACTGAATATTTTGTCCATTTCCCCCTCCAACTACACTTGGAGCGAAAATAATATTTTTAATGAAATCGGCATCGCATTTACCATCGACCGACATACCCAACTCAATTTTCATGAAAACTGAATATTTTGTCCATTTCCCCCACTCCAACTACACTTGGAGCGAAAATAATATTTTTAATGAAATCGGCATCGCATTTACCATCGACCGACATACCCAACTCAATTTTCTGATGAAAACTGAATATTTTGTCCATTTCCCCCACTCCAACTACACTTGGAGCGAAAATAATATTTTTAATGAAATCGGCATCGCATTTACCATCGACCGACATACCCAACTCAATTTTTCATTAAAACTGAATATTTTGTCCATTTCCCCCTCTCCAACTACACTTGGAGCGAAATA
>CM034007.1:5712905-5824689 GCA_019603395.1 Cyrtorhinus lividipennis
TTCGATTCATGTAACCATCGAATTTGGTTGCGTCAGGATGATATTTTTCATTCAAATGAGACGATAGTCTTTTAAGCAGTGTATCCTTTTATGAATGTGCGATCTCAATTAGGATTTGAACGAACTAACCTAAGGCGGCAAGCGGTAGCGTTTTCTATGTCCGTACAAATAATTCAGTTGATCGGGAAATAGCCAAACTGAATACTTCTAGAGAGCGAGAAGATTATAATGGAGCATGTCCAACGAGACGTATTATACAGCGGCTGAAGAAGCCAACAAAAAGCACGATGACTCGGCAGAGGCATGATGTTATGCGTCTAGAGAACGCCATACGGGCTGGAGGGGGCGAATGAGGACGAATCAAGTTCTTCCCGGAGAACACAAGATGAGAATGAGAGTTTTACATGATTTAATGAGGAAATGCTTTCCCGGTCAACCAACAAGAGGTAGTCTGGAATCCTGGTCAGGTTGCGGATCGGCCTGAGGCATCTTTGCCAGTAGATCCACCTGGGCCCAACTAGGATGCTCGTTCTATGTTTTTTCAAACAACTTCTTCTGCTCGGACCCGCTTCCCATCATAACTCCAGAGCCTCAGCCTGAGCTGCACTGCTCGCACTACTTCCTTCCTAACTACTAACTAGTTACAGAGAATTACCGGTTATAAAAATCGGCGTCCCCTTCAGTAGGACTTGGAAGTTTTTAGCCTTCAGTAGGAAGACCACAGAAGCTATTATTTTAATTTGAAACGACTGGCATTGTGGACATTTTCTAGCTACGGCCTTCTCCTATCGTCCCTTAGCGTTAATTTCCTTCGGCTCCCATTTCCTTGCCTTCGGCTGACTTTTACAGGCTTTACATACCTTTCCGACTGTGATAGGCGGAGATGTTTCTCAGCGCTAACTCGCCAAGGTACCTCACTAGTGCATTGTCCGAGTAACAACATTTTTTTTTTCTTTCTCCACTCAACGAGGACGGGGACGTTGCACTGGGAGACAATTGCCGCGTATTAATTGCTGCTGTACAGACAGAAGATGCCTTTCATTTGTGATCCAGACTGTCGAGGATGAGGTATCCTTCTTGCTATGATGCGAGGAAGATCCGCCAATCCCGCGCTCATACAGGGACTCGTACTAGCAGCAATACATCACAAGTTGTCTTAAACTCTCAGTCTCTTTGTCGAGATGACATCCAGAAAGAATGAAAATACCCTTCCCAAAAACGAGTTAGCGGTGAATGGAAAATCATAATGGTTGCACAACCCTAATCATCAACACTCAATTAAGGATAGCCGCAATAATGAGCAATGTATACTGAATCCACGCATACGACGACAAAATTGGTCGCGTTCATAGCAAAACAACAAACCACTCACCTGGTTCAAGAAGAAGATTAGAAATTTCAGCGTCGGACAAGGACTCATCTTCAACACCTTTTTCCTTCAGTTCGCTGCCTACAATGCTGTAAAAAGAAGAGAAATGTCAGTTTAAAAAAATCAGTTCAAAATAAAAGGTTAACGGGGACTTCTAGTAAATGCGAGAACATTATTTAAGTACACATTTTTTTGTGAATATGCTAGTACATAATGTATTAGGCACAGCTGATACGATTCCTATGGGGAAAACTTGAGATTTTTTTATATCTACACGTTGATGGTGAAGTTTTAGGAAGCAAAAACCTTTTATGGTCAATAGATATACAAGAATGTATCACTCAAATGAGAGTGAAATCAAAAAATCTGCGAAGGAACTGCTAAGAGTACTCAATGGTAAGAGTGAGGGTGTTATAGGGCTCAACTAGAGATAACCGAAGGCGCATATAAGACATTAGTCGAGACGTCCGAAATGAGAAGTTATAAGGCATTACTTGGTTAACAGGGTACAGTACTGTAGAAATCGAGCCACATTTTTGCCTCTCAGGGCTCATCAAAGGAATGCGGAGATTTGGCTCTTCCATATCCCCCGCTGGTTGCTCCAATTCAGGAACAGGGGTTGCAGGCTGGTGCTTACAGCCTCTTTGTTTCTTGCGCCTAATACGTACAATGGGACATACTAGTACTTGTATCGACCAACAAAAGGCTCCCTGAATTTCCACCTGTTACGACAAGCCTAGAAGAGATCTCGGAAATCCTCTTTAAAAAATCTAACATTTCGCACTTCAGAATTTGAAGCGTTTCATCGATAGGTACCCAGGTATCCTCAAGGTTTACTATTTTTGGAACTATATTCTGAAAAGGTAAAACCTACTTGTATGTAGGGGATAGTATACTTGGAAAAGTCGTGGACATCTAGAGAGCCTGTGATAACCTCTCTCAACTGTGACAAATAATGTGAGCCTAGGAAACGATTTATTTATCGAGTAAATGCAATAATTTTAAGGGAAATTCACTTGTTTGAAAGGAAGAAAGAAGCCGCTGGAAAAATTATTTCTCTTCAACCAGGCTGAGACGCAGACACTGAGGGTAATCATCGATGAGTACCAACTCACAATTAAACAAGACTATTTGACGAGTAATAGTCGCTGAGGGCAAAAATCCTCGGAGAATCATCAAAAGTAGTACCGCCTTTCTAAAGGCATGGAAATCCTCATGGTCGGCAATAGCACTCGACTGCTCAACGTTTTAAGATCGGTCTCAGTGACGAAGGTAAGACCGTTTTACGATTCCGATAGAACACTCTTGATGATCAACAATGGCATTCCTTGATTTTCATCTCAAGTTCTGAAGATTTAACGCGGCGCTACGGGATGTTTTCACACTGACAGATCCGACCATGATTCACAACAGCCACTTAATCATTGCTTCCATAAAACAGGCAGCGATAAACTAAGGAAACAAGACCAAACATAAATTTCAATGTTGTTCACCTCAGATTTTACTCGAAGGTGTTGGAACGTTTCAGAGGCCTCACAGGAAGATCAGCCATTCGATATGGCCAGTCAGGTGAGAAGGTGGGTCCTAGAGGAATTCGAGAAGGCGTGAGGAGGAAGCCTGACTTGATTTTCAATGTTTTTCGATTGAAAAAAAAATTGCGATTTTTTTCTCTTGTGGTTACCTGTTTATGCCTATAATCTTTTAATTTTGACTGATGCACTCAATTAGCCATAGGTGGATAGTGTGGCGATCAGTGTGACCCAAATTTATGTCATTGAGAGCTCCGAAATACCCCCTGCGGTGATGTTCAAAGTCCGGATGAGGAACTACCGAAATATTTTTGTGAATGAAAATCTGTTTAATACTGCTGCACAACAAGGAACGTCAATTTGGTTTGAGAAACGCTGCAAATTCCTTCACAGGGGTTGGTTATTCCTTGGACCAACAGCATGGAGACTCATTTTAATCCATTCCGCGCCCAAAATTTAGTGGAAAACGATACCACACCCACCTAGGTACCGGAAATCTCGAAAACCCACTTTTGGAATGGGTACATAGATGCCCCTTTTGACCCATAACCTCTTCCGGTGGGCGCCAATCGTTCTGGGACCCGTCATATAGGATTCAGCGTCCAAAATGTAGTCGAAAATAATACCCCACACGCCTAGATTGCTGAAAATATCAAAAATTCATTTTTCGAATTACATATTTTGAACCCTACACCTAAATTTGGTGCGACCGGACTGAACATTTTCGTGGACCAACTAGAGCCGGAATCGTGTCCCTGACCAAAATTTTAGATTTATATAAAATTTTCTACAACCAAAATTAGCGTACGGCGGACGGTCATTTGCTAATTTTGATCTAGGCACCTTTAAACGCCCAGAAAAAAATTTTTGGGCCGAATCGGAGAGATTGACATTTTGCATGAAAACAGGATTATTCAAGGAATAATCAACCAAAACATTTATTATTAGCTGCAGCCAAGAAATAGTTGTTAATATTTCCACAATTAAATGATAATCACGGCTTGCCGAGTACCCACACCCCCTTTAATCAATGCTCCTTGAGAAAAATCGCAAATGGGCCACTGGACTGATTGAGCCATGACCAACTTGAGTGAAGTGCTGAGCAGCCCCAGTCTGAGCTCCAACATGTGGGCTTTCACATGCCATGGAGGTGCTCCTTTTAGTATCTGCGAGTCACAAGTTCTAACAACACCTTACGAGTTCAACGATTTCCTCATGTCACCTACCCACGGCGAAAAGAACAGAAGGGAATGCTATCCCCACACGCCCCAGTCTCCCAAAATTGGAAATCCGTTTTAAAAATGCCCAGACCTGTTCGCTCCTTCGGTTCCCAGCGATCATTTTAAAATAATCTAGTCCGATACTGAGACATGCAGGATCAGCGTACCGATGGTCTGACTCAGCAACGCCAGTCTGCCGCTAGAGCACAGCAATGAAGGTTTCATCGTTCAAGGTTCTCCCAAATAACAGCAAGCTCTTGGATCATTTGTATGATCTACGTTGGTAACTACTTTTCAGATAGAAATGCTGAACAGCGAGGAACTCCCAAGTTTTGCATTCGAGATACGAGATTAGTACGGAATTAAATACGGGTTAACTCCTTATTTGAACAGGGTTATATTAACTTTTGGTCGTTTTGACGATTTGATTATTTAGGTTTATCTCGTACAACAGGAAGAAAATCCTAGTCAACAATATGAACAGATGTTTAGACGATGCTTAGAGTCAAAACAACATCTGCGTTCCCCACGAGTTCCTCAAGAGAAGCTGCCGTGAACTATTTTTTTCCTTCTTCATATCACCTCCATTTGGACCGAGTTGGCGTTTTTCCACAACGGATACCATCGCACGGTTCTCTGAAATGGTCGTTACACACCATCGAGATTCGCTACTTGTTATCTGAAGAAACCTCGAGCATAGGTGCATAGTAACGTCTAAGAAGACATTCCACTCCAGGCAACTAAGACTCCTCTTCAGGGATTTCCCCATCTATGCACTTCAACTGAGACGATAAACTATATTATTCTGAGCTCACAGAGTATTCTCTACCCTGCTAATGTATCACTGGCATATACAAATACCTTCTTTATTTTTACGAGGGTGGTTAGGAGGTATATAGGCTGTCAAGGCACCGATTTGGTCAGACAGTTTCCACATTAAATACACGAGATGGTTAAGAAGCGGCAATTTCATCATATGAAAAAAAAAAAAATGAACTTGCCCCATCGATTTCAAGTTTCACGTAGTTAGGATGGATCGAGGAGTAATCCAACTATTCCTCCTCAAAATACTTCGGGGACGCAATACGAGTATAGTAGAAGCAGTAGTAGCTAGTAGTCTAATACTAAAAATACATTGAAACCCTCGGACTTTTGGTTTATTTTCAGCCACGAAGGATGACCTCTACGATAACCGTTATAATGTCAAAATGAATTTAGGACGAAATTTGGCGAAACAAGCTCAAATAGTGGTGAAGAAACAGCTTGTCAGGAGTAGGCAGACATTCCCGAAATGGTAAACTGACGCATTTCGCCTATTTTGACAAAGAACGGGTAGGTTTTGGTTGGTTATTCATTGAATAATCAACATATGTTTTCATGCGGAAAGTCAATCTCTCCAATTCGGCCCAAAAACTTATTCTGGGCGTTTCATGGTGTCTAGATCAAAATGAGCACATGCGTTTATCGAAAAATGAATTTTCGAGATTTTTGGCGATACAGGCGTGTGTGGTATAATTTTTCACTAAATATTGTATGCTGAATCCAATGAGACGGGTCCTAGAATGATGGTACCCACTGGAATAGGCCATGGGTCAAAAAGGGCATCTATCTACCCATTACAAAAGTGGATTTTCGACATTTCTGGTACCTAGGTAGGTGTTGTATCGTTTTCCACTAAATTTTGGATGATGAATCGATTGGAATGAGTTCCCATACTCCCGGAGGAATCACCAACCCGAAAGAATTCGCAGCGTTAAAAACAGTTTTATTGATCGATATTTTATAAATTATAGGTATCCAATTTCGAACCACAAGGGCCAGAATATGCAACGAACACCTAGACGCGTTTCAACTCAGCTTTTTGGTACAATTATGCTTAACAATGCTGGATTTCAGCTATATCCGTTCTTGCAGGAGATATATTATGTTTCAATTATTATAGTAGTCATCCGCATGAACAGATTCCTTCAAGGCTAATTTCTTTCCAAAAGATGTTCATCCATTTTCATCATACTGTTCTTGTCCCCTACCTATCATCATCCGGTGTGGAGTGATTGGGCTCAGACTCATATTCGAAGAACATTTAATGGACACCCAAAATTTAACAGAGAACAATACTACACATGCCTAGGTCCCCGAAAAAGAGTTATTTTCAAAATACTCATAATACGCATCCTGTTCAACGCGACCGTACTGAAAATGAGTCAGAGATGATAGGAAATCGACCGGAACTTCATATTTCAAAAGAATTTCAAAGCCCTTTTCCGGAGTGGATAACGGACGATGGATGACTAATAGACGTTCCGGATTTGGCTGATACAAACTTTAAAACAAAATGAGTAAACATTATAAATATAATTATAAAACATTGATGACTCGCATGATATAACCGAATACATGACGAAATTTTCGTTTAAGAGTTAATTGGACAAACGGGCCTTTGCTACATCGGTCACGGATTAGATCAGAATTTAGAGCACCTCGTCTAGAGTCTACGATGTTTGTTTTCGAATCGGCAGACAGAAGTTGTATGAAACAATGCTTATTTAAAATGACGCCGTTCTAACTTAATTGTTTTCTCCTCTAGCCTGGTCGTGCTTCGGAACATGTTGATGTTGATAGGTCTCGCAACTCCGAGGCAATAAGGAAGTTGTTTGAAGAAATAGTCAAATTTCCACACCAAACATAACGCAACTGACTAATAAGGAACCGTAACCGTTTAAACATTAAGCTCGTCAACCTCTACGATTTCCTCGGACGATACCAACCCTTTGGGTAATGTGGGGAAGGGGGGGGGTCTACATGTTACCCGAACAAGACTCCAAGTTACCAACAGATGAATAATGTTACTTAGAGATAACGTTATGCAAAAAAGTAAACAATGAGAACAATTTGTGATTCAAACTATGTGCACAATAACGGTTGCCTACTCCCTCATTGATTGATCGTGCAGTGGCAATACAATCCGAACACAGATCGTCTTCTAATATTTGTTTCCGCTAAATATTTGTGATAAATCTGCTTATAAGACCCGGTTCTAGTAGCGGCATCTACACGCGCTCCAAGTAGGCTTGGTTCATCGGCCGGTAGACCATTGAGTACGCTCTCTTACGGCGAATGTTTTAACTCCAGTGTTTTAAAGGCGGTCGCTAGAGAGCGTGGCAGAGACAAGTGGCTCACAAACCACCACTGAAATCTCGCCTTCTAGTGTTGGTAGCGCAAGTTTGGATTCTCATTTTTCGTTCGAGCGTATTCATGATCATATTAATATGAATATAAAATCCGAATATAATAATTCAGATACAAAAAGGAATTCAGGGAATAATAAATAATCCTATATCGTGAGAATTTTTTAAAAAACCGCATTTCTCGTGAAATGTATCAAATACTTGTGCTTTTGATGAAAATTTACCCTATTTGCTTAATATTTTGTCTATGTTACTTGAGGAAACTTAATAACTAGTCTGATTTTAAGATTTGAGTATTTTTAATTAAGAACTAAGTATTTTAATAACTAGGTATTAATTTCCTTTGCCTATAAACATATTGAGCAGAAATAGAGCAGGTACTTACACAGGTTTGGTAGACGTTTCTGTGGCAAGAAGTGGACTCGGGGTAACAAGGTCGGTCTTGTCTTTGGGGACAAAATCGATCAGCCGGGGTAGATGGCTAGTCTCATTGTTAGCAGGATCAGGACAGAGTTGACGGTCATTCCTGGGAGGCGGAGGAGGCGGTCGACGCTTTTCGGACTTGGCCTTTTTGTCCGACTCTAGCCTGGGGACCGGCTTAGGTGGCAGTTCAGGGGCGTCTTTCAGCTCGACGTCGCTATCTTGAAAATTTTCCGGAGGTTTCAAAGCAGACTCTTCCTTCGAATCTATCAATGTGGAGGCTTCGACGAGTTTGGAAAATATTGTACTCTGATCGATGGTGTTCGACGAAAATTCTCTTTCCAACTGTAGAAACGGTTCCAGGACTTTGTCAAGGTCGAAAGGAGTGGATTTGGTGGGTGTTGGGGAAGAGGTGATGTTGGCGTCCATGGATGTGATAGACCTGGCATCGGAAAAACTGGAGTTGGATGTAGTAGGGGTGGAAGAGATCCTACTGACAACTGTAGAGATGCTGCTTCCAGTGTCGTCCGATTCTGATTCAGCTGGAATAACCAATTCCTGCGAAAGGATGTCAGTGTAGACTTCAGCTTGGGGGATATTGGTGCGTGACCGAGGTACAACTGGGGGACTCCCTTTTTTGTCGTCAAATCCCTGAGGCGGATCGATGGTTTCTCTCTTTCTAGGAAACTTCCGAGGAGGGATGGGTGGCGCTTGAGACTCCAGCTGTTGCTGCTGAACCTTCAGTTTGGCGTCCTTACCTCGACTCACTTGCAACTTGATGACAACGTTCGACTCTTTCAGAGCACGAACGCAGTCAATTCGCGTCATTTCGGATACCAAGACCCCGTCCACGGCCACTATCTCATCTCCAGGAGCCAAAGGTCCCCATGATGCCAAAGTCCGAGAGGCTGGACTGTCTGCAGCGCAGGATTGTATGTACAGTCTTCCTACTTTCTCAATAGTTTTTACGCCTCCCTCAAACTTCAGCCCAAATCCTAGTCGCTCCCCTGGCAGTCTATACACAAGCACTTCCTCATTTTCCGGTTGACTGAGCGGATCGATCGATAGAACAGTCACAAACGGTTTCTCCACAGGTGATGGGGTCGACTCGGCAGTGTCAACCGCCACTACAGTCACAAACTCGCCTGTGACGTTGCTGTTATAATTGGTCTCTTTATGCTCCTCATGTGGCCAGTCTTGGTAGGTTCCAGAGTCGTGACTTTGCTGCCTCTTATGCTGTATTTCCAGAATGGGCTCGGCGGCGCTCATGTTTACTTCAGGATTTGTCACCAACCCTACGAACGACTAACGGAACCATTACAGAGGTATTTTCCGACAGATTGAGGCACAGCCGCATAGACGACGGAATGACGATCGCGACCATCACACCTTTTCATCCCTGCAACAGAGAGAAAGAGAAGTCGTTGAAGCAGATAAATAATAGTATACCATCAGAGATGGTAAATTGTAACTGACTTGCTGATTATTGTCCCTACTCTTACTGATCATCGCTTTCATATCCTAATAAAGGCAACGATTTTGCGCTAAATGTAAAAAATAAAAGGGTAAACATGAGTAGAAATGCATACAGCGTTGAAGAAAGTGCTCAGCACCGTTTTTAATGGTAGGAATTAGAATAATTGGCGCCTCAGGTAGATTTAGACTGTTAGGTATGCCAAACACTCTATTAATAAAGATCGTTTTTAATCCTTTAATTAATCGATGACATCAACGGATTTTGAAAAACATGTACTGGAGGAGCAGTGACATTGGACAATACAGCAAACCCTCAATAACACGAGTTTAAGAACGATTGGAAAAGTGAAGCAAACACCATATCAAAGAATGGACAATTTGATAATGAGATCGATAAGGAACGCAACATCCTGTAGGAACGCTTGATGTTAGCTACACTTCTCACATAAGACGGCCAAAGTGTAAAACTAGAAAATATAACCGACCTATAGATAATTTGTGCAAAAACATCTATCCAACATCTAATGCGATTTCTGGCTAGTCAATGATTCCACAACTCGTTGGTAAATATCGGGATTTCATTCTATGAACCAGACATACACAACCCCCCTCCCTCCGTGGTAACAGTCAACTGACGCGTAGCTACCTAACCCTTATCACTATGACAGAACTACCGCAATCATCACCCTAGAGCTAGGTATTTTTACAGGGGTGATCAATCCAGATATTTTTACAGGGGTGATCAATCCAGATATTTTTGACTTGGTGATCAACTACCTACTTGTGTGCGGTGTGTCTCGATAAGTTGGCTGTAGCAGGTATCTGAAATTCAGGGGGATGGAGCCAAAAGGCGGTAAAGTAAGACGAGAACTGATGAATGGGGAATCTCAAAATTCGAACCGAATGCAAGTGGAATCGCGACGACAGGAGAATTATAAAAACAAAAACCTCGTAGTGGCCTATCCAATGCACGTTCCACTGAACGGCCCAAACGCCAAAAGAAACGTCCTAGTGTGAACGGTGTCCCGCTACACCGGCCTGTCGCACCTCAACTACTAATGGAAATAGTAGTAGAACAACCGTTGCTTGGAACGTTGTTACTCGAGTGCTTCAAGAATGCACAAGTAGAGGCGTCGCACAGTGATCCCATCATGGAGACCGCAAGGCATAAATAAAATCAACTAACACTGTCCGCATACCAATCCAACAATCGAATCCAACATTTCGAGGAACATTTTGACAACATTTTGAACAAAACTCTTCACGCATAGTTCTTCGAGAACACCTCGAAGGGAGGTGGGAACACACTCGCTCAGGGAGGAAACCCATTTCAGTCAATTTTACCTACAACGTTTAGAGCTAAGGTAGCCTGAGAACAATAGTCAATATATATTATCATCCATATCCTGCTTCAGTATAAGGGACAGGAGAAGTGGCATTGATGTCACCTAGTGATTCCAATGCAATGATGCCGTAGCGAGAGACATGGAAGCTCCACTAATCACAGCACCTAACTTGCGTTTCCCGCAAAAAAGGTTGAGAAATATCATCAGGTGATTGAGGGATCCAGCGAGAAGTAGGCATTCTACTTTAAATTTTATCTTTTTCTAGTCCGAACTAGCTACAGTTCGGGCTTAATTGGGAGTAAGGGACCCGGGCTAGTTGGTCCTGGAAACTTATCAATTTTTGGGAGAGGGCGTTAGGGATCACAATGTGTAATTTGAAATATGGATTTTCGTGATTTTCGGCTATCTAGACGTGTGGGGTGTCATTTTCGACTGAATATTGGACGCTGAATCCAATGAAACGAGTCCCGGAACGGTTGGCGCCTAACCTAACTTTTCATGCAAAACTTCAATCACTCCGATTCGGCCCAAAAACTTTTTCTTGGCGCTTCAACGTGTCTAGATCAAAATAAGCAAACGTCCGTCCGCCGTAGAATCTTTTTCTAAGAATGTGAAATTCGGGATAGATGATTGAAGATGATTGATGAGCCCTGGACGAACGCTACTCAACAGACGAGGGTATGGATCAAAATGGGTACCTATTTCTTCAATCATAGGGGGTACGTGGGAGGGACGGGAATGAATGAAGAAGTGACAGATCTTATTCATTTCCATGAGGCATAATCATTCAGAGAGAACATTAAAGATAAATTATATCAGAATTGCGAAGCAGAACTAAGAAGCTGTTCAAAGCAAACTGCAGATATCTAAATGGAATTTCGAAACTGTTTTGCATCTTTTAACCGCAACTCACCTACCAGTGTGGAACAAGTACCGAATTCATTACGTCAGCTCACGCACTTCCTCACTCAACACTCATTTTTTCTTTCGGAGTTCTTCGTTCATAGGAAATTGCGTAGGCTTTTATAAGAGCCAACTCTTACCAAATTCAAGCAACTCGATAAACGATTTACGAAACAAACGCTCATCCAAATGTTACTTTCGCCACTCGGGCACACATATCTAAGGTGGACCATATTCCAGGTCTCGAGACCGCAGCAGGTACTGAGTCTTGCCAGATAAAAATTTAATTTGAGCAGCCTCAAAGGGGTGATTTCATAGGCTTTTGGATCCTGATACTTCCTGCTTAAACAGTTAAAGCGTAATGTAAATACCACTGTGAGCATGTTTTCAACTTAATGTGCAACACACAAAATACGTACACAATGTTTATATGATAGTGATACAACGCCCCTTGAACAGAAATGGCTACTTCTAACCCGCACGTAGGTACGGCTTATCAAAAATTGACACATTCAGCCTCTTACAGAGATTCTGGTTTATTATTCCTTGAACTTCTGTTTTTATGACATGGGACAACCACTGCAATTGGAAAAAAATTGACAGCTTGCGTCTCATGATGTCTAGATGTTTCATGGAAGGAAGTTTTTATGCCCCCCTTCATCGTTTCCCGCCTGGAACGAGGTGAATGGGGGGGGGGAGACCTTTCACCTAGATTTCCCTCCCAGTTATTGAGACAATCGATTGTAAATCGTATTTTCCTATGCAATTAGACCTATACTTTGTATTTATCTAGGAGTACATCGCTTTCGCCCTCTTAGAATCGTATGCTGAATTATCGCTGCATTCACCCAAACAAGCCGTCCACGCCGTTTTCGCTGAACTTTCTAAAAATTCTAAATTTCGGTCAGGAATCTCTCTTTAGCTCTAGTTGATCTTCGAAACTTTTCAGCTCGATTGGCCCAACGGGTAGAAATATGTTTCTTGATACCCGATGTTTTGGGAACTAGATCTGTGGGGTACACTAGCTCTTGGTTGTAGAATCAATTGAGATGAGCCCTGGACGAACGCTACTCAACAGACGAGGGTATGGATCAAAATGGGTACCTATCTATTTTTAAAGTGGCTTTTCAAGATATTTAGGGACCTGGCCATGTGGGGTATTGTTCATTACTAAATTTCAGATGCTGGATCAAATAGAATGAGTCCAGGTCACTCCACACTCACTGTTTTCCCCATTCTACCTTAGAGACACTTGCTGTATGGAATTATCAACAATTGTGAAAGAATGTGCTGTGTTTTTTCTCCTAGTAGGATAACATTAAATCGATTAAGGAATCATTATTTATATTAAATTATAACACATGAGCACTATAATCTAAAATACAAGAGTGTCTACGAGATCAGCTGGTAATTTGTGGTCGTTTGAGGGGGTCATGTGTTCGGTACAAAGCCCAGTATATTTGAGTCGTAGACGGCAAATTAAAATCTTTGTAGATCTAAGAATTACAACGCACGATTTGGGACTGTGTCACCATAAATATGGCAATAAGGCAGATGTAATAGATGAGAGGACATCACCGAATAAGTAGTATTTGTGATATTTGAGCATTGTGAATTTACTATTCAGAAAAACGGAAACAAAAGACTCGGCTTGATATTTTCGACCACTGAAATCCTCGTGAAAGTGGAGTCATCCGCCGGGTCTGGACCTGTCGGTTCGATCATCGCTACTGCCTCTTATCACTTTCACTCCTTCGCTCCTTGTGATTAGGAAATTTGACGTCCGCCCTGTCTTGACAGCTGTGTCATTACCACAAGGAATACGCCAAGCGCTTATTTATATTCCACCATTGCCTCCAACCCACCTCCACTTTTCACGTCAAGCAACATCATTGCTAAGGTCAAACGGGGGCTCGTACGTGCTCGTGAATGTGGAGAAAAGACTGGAAAGTCGTACGAATATTCGCGGAGACGTCACTCGTACGATAGCACACAACATTCAATTATCGTTTATAAAGAAAACCTGAAGTTAGAAAGCAAAAACTAACTGCGCAGAAAGACTTGAAACATTATTGATTAATACTGCAAATATGCTTTGTGATTCCTCTCGGCATAATGCATTTATTCTATCCGCACAACGAAACGGTGTTTTACGTTTTTATAAAACGTTTTGTGACTGAACTAACTGAAGAAATTATACGTGGTGAATGTATGAGCATGGGCGATCCTAAGAGAACAGAGTGGCAGCATTCAACATGAGTGATACGAGGAGGGATTGTGCAGAACGCAATCCAGCTTCAAAATGTGCAACCAGCTGTTGACGTTCCAACCAACTGAGTTGGAGTCCTCAAACGGATCATCAGACGAGTCAGCACCAGGTACTGCAGACAGCCCTTGTGCGCGCCAGGGACGAAAGGAAATTTCGCACGGCCGATCATGTTTCGTCGGTGTCGATGTCCTGAGGGCGTCGATTACCACAAGTTCAGTCGAGTCTTCAGATGCAATATTCCCCAGGTAGCCAGCACCCTAAAAGTTCGCATGCGGTTTCGCCTTTCACATGGGATGAATCGAAGCTGCACACCGGCTCGTCCGAACGAATACCCGTGATGAAATGAGAATCCACGTGCGCGTTGAATAAGGCAAATTCAATTATGACAACACACCAGAAGATTTTGCTGGATGACGTGTTGTGAAAGAAATCCTGATAACTGGAAAATCGAGGCAAGAAATCACACCCAATAATTAATGCGTTCATTTGTTGTAGTTAGCTGGTCATGTTATCGAATGGGAACGTGATTCTCATGATGAACAAATCGATGCAAACAGTGCTCCATTGTAAGAAACTATCATCCATTGGAGTAACATTGACAGAATCGGCATTCATTTTGTAATGGTGGATACGTCCATTCGAGAATTATGTGGATTGCATGGCCACATCAGATGCCAAGTGACACTACACTGTTTAAAACTTGACGGTCGGGCGGAAGTTTCGAATTTGGAAACAACAAACGTAGAACCGAAAAATTACATGGAGCATTTGAAGTTGCATTTTTCGTAAGGGAAAATTAACCAAAATGCGTACATAAGGACTTGTTGTCTTGCCTCTGAAGTCGATTTGGTCAGTATTTCCTCGATACGAGTAATATATATTATTATATTGTTTGTTATTTAATTATTGTTTGTTGATTAATAGAGATTTAAATGTGTCCGTATAACAAGTGTAAATCTTACCTCCATAACCCACGTCAATTACGGTTTTTATGAATCCTGTAACAAAAGAAAAATAAAAAGTTAGTCCAACAATGAGCATGAATGAGAGGCTGCCAGTGAGAGTAAGAACGAAGGCTAATCAATGAGCAATAACTATGTCAATCTCTTCCTCGTCATCACCGCGAGCTTAACGAACTGCAGTTCTCCTGAGCAAGCGTACGAGAATAATAAAATGTCTTCAGCCTCAGGCGAATTAATGTGGAAACAGTTATTTTCCGCCCGTTTTGGCATAGAGCAAACAAATGGGAGGTCGGATCCTCCCCGAGTGTAACAAATCGCGTCACGAGCTTCCGGATAAAGTCGACCTCTGGCGGTTCAGCGGGGGCACTGACAGACCAACTTACGTAGTAAAACGTAAAGTTCCAACATGACAACGCCCAAAATCAAGGGCCAAACGTATGAATCAACATTGCACACTTATGGCTTTCTTCAAAGTTGGGAGAGCTGATTCCGCTTTTAGGGTAGGGAAATTTTGCTGGTTTAATGGTTTAATCATGCATGTTTTCGAAAACTAACTATACGGAGGTCGTACCCAAATGAAGTATGTTCTAGATTTATTTATTTATTTTAACTTGGAATCATCAGCCCAGCCACAGTCGTCAGACATTCATGTTTACGATCTCACTGGAGAACGTAATGTGAAACACTAGGTGACCACAGTTTTTTGCAAATGCGAAATACGAGTAGAAGTTGGTTTATAAAACCATGAGTGGCAATAGTCCAATGACGGAACATTCAAACACCAAAAATTTGCAGAATTGAAGAAACATCGAGGGTATGCGACCATTATCCATGGTTTTGGAACAATCTCCACCTTGTTATCTTGCTCCTTCTGAGCGTTTAACTATTCAGGCAAAATAAAAAAATACAGTGATTAAGAGTTTGACAGATTTTCTTATGACGTCATGAGCGTGATTTGTCCGGCGGGAAAATTAGACGCCAGGGCAACTGCACTGCTTGGATATGTTTTTCCCTGCCTTATTAATCCTGAAGGCTTACTACGAACTCTACATCCTCTTTCCCCGTTATCCACGATCTCCGTCGGTTGCGAGACACCAAGCGTTCTGGCGGGCATTTCTTAACTCATTTCCTTTTTATTCCCGTTTCCTCAGCGAGAGGGGCAGAAAAGAAAACATTTCACAAGAACTCAGCCCCCGGATCTCCTACTCGAAGGTCGGTTCAACGAGTTTCAACTATTATACCAGTGGACTCTCATGAGTAAGAATACTGATGCGCGGCGTCTCAATGGAGAAGAAAAAATAAAGCGACTAAGAACCACGTACGAACTCAACGTCACGACCATGTGGGTGACAGAGAAAGCGATATGATGACGTCAACAAGAGCATCATTCGTCTTCGGCCTAAAAAAGCATACGTTTGAAATAGCGTGAGTTGCAAATGATGAGTGAGACACTCAGACCCCAGCATAAGTTCTATATGTATTTCTTTGAACAGTCGTCACATCTGCTGATATAATATATACTGAGGACTTTTCAGGCAGATACTCGGTGCCACTCTTCGAACGACTGAATAGAGATATACCACATTTTAGAACAGTTTGGATACTTCTGGGAACTATCCAACTCACAGTTCAGGTGCGTTGTGGTGATTTCAGGAGGGTTTTCATTGGTTTCTCTAAGAAATCATATTCGAAGGACCTCTCCAAGAGCTCTGTACCGAATCCAGAAGTAGTAAGCAAGTTAGTTACTCGACGATGTCTCTCACTGATATTACTTAGGAAACTAACTTTAGAATTCGTTTCCCTCGATTGAATGGATTTGCCGCTCACCTAGGTCTTGAAAAAAAATCTTGAAAACCCTCGGGCTGGTGACGCATATTAAGTTAGTGCACATTCACTCATGTATTTAATTTAGTCAAGGTGTTCAAAATACTGGAAATGTTATTAGAATAAATTTGGGTGGAGTTTTAATTTTGGTTGGTTATCCCTTGAATAATCAAATTAATAATAATGGTTATTCAAGGAATAATCAACCTATGTTGTCAATACGATTGCAAAAGCGTGGTTTCCCAAATTAGGCAATTCAAGCCACCACAATAGGATATCCAGCGATCAAAAATCACCAAGATCGAATCCGAATGATGCTAATGAAAATTCTGGCGAGAAGTTCGTAAGAGTAAGAGTTTTTGTGGTCTTGCTAGGCTTCAAGTAGATGCTAATGCGCGTATTCGAAGATGTTCATTTCTCTTGTGCTGTCGCAATAGTTTTTTTTTCTCCTCAGTATCTTTCTCTCTCCAGAGGACTCCTTACGTAATCCGCTGACTCTTCGCCAGTTCTCCATCCAGGCCGGTTCGCACAGTTGGCATTTCTACCGACTGGATTACTCTCAACAAAAGCATTCTCCTTCGTTGCGTTCTGATTGCGGTGCAAGGACTAGCGGTGCTCGAACATGATCGAAACAATCAGGTAGCCAAACATCAGTTCATCGCGCACTTCTTAGTACGGGAATTCGTTTCTAAAATACCACAAGACATACCAACTAGTAGCTTCGAGATTTCCGGGGCATAAACCAGGCTGCTAGTGAGCAATGTACTCCTGGAAAGACCCTGATCACGTACTAGACATCTTGGCCAAATGGGGTAAAAGCGTTAAAAATTTGACTCGAATTCATTTTGCGAAAAGTATAATTCATTTTGTGAAAAGTTTAATTCATTTTGTGAAAAGTTTAATTCATTTACGAAAAGTTTAATTAATTTTGCGAAAGGTCAATTCAATTCGCGAAAGGTTTAACTCAATGTGCGAATGCTTTACCTCAAAGTGAATCGGTATCCTAAAATTATCATTTTTTCACAAAACGGGCAGTCAAAATCCAACCATGCGAATGAAGAGCAACCCATTGTTGGATCATCCTAAAGACATTTCGCGGCAAACGAACTCTACTGTTATTTGGAATATCCTCGTTTATCCTCACCGACAGACACCTTGTTAACGTTGGGCCAATCGGACTGAAAACTTTCGAGCGCCAACTAGTGAAAACGGATGAGACCTCTAACATGAAAACATACAGGTTGACTTTAGGAACTGTAGGATGATAATTCATGGAATAATAAACCAATACACGTTGAGTCTCTGAATTAAATAGACGTTTTTCCAAAGAAAAATTATACCTTATCCTTCCTAACCTTGCTTTTTACGAACATCACTTAGGGGTAGTTGAATTTGATTAGTTAGCGGAAAGTCTATTTGAATTATAACTGGAAACGGTATGACGCTGGGGGGAAGAACTCTTAACCTCATTTAAGACCACACAGTTTTGAAGTCGTCTTGTATCGTTTCATCGTTTCAATTCAAACCATCTACAGCATTTAGGTCGTCGATTTCTATCGCCGGGTAGTACATCATTCGGTAGTATTGATAGTTCGTCGGTGAGCAAGGAGGAGGGAATCGAGGATCGCTCGGAAGCGGATCAGCGATAAATCCTTCAGGCCTCGAGAAAGTGGAAGAAGTTTGCCGGTGCCGGGTCGAGCGTGTGCAGTGTGCGCGTAGTGAGGGTCGGTAATGGCAAGTGGGGAGAGGGCACCTAATAGGTCATGAAAAGGTCACCCATCCAGCTCTTAACCTCCCCCCCTCTCCACGGATGTCGCCCGACGCCCACTCTTTCGCCTTCCCTGTACAAGTGTAGCGCCCAGTATGGTCAAGACCTTGCGTTCAAGATTTCATCAGTCAGCCAAACGAGTTTTATTTCTCGAACCTGAGTTCCGAAGGGGTTGGAGCAATTTGATCAGGGGATTCGTCTTCATCATTTGATTTCATTTCGCAACTCCGTACATCCGTTTTTACCCTGCTTTCGTTCATGGCAAGGAATCCATTGGTCAGGAACCCATCTCAATCAAATAACCTCAAAAATGTATCTGGCAATGCTACCCAACTTGCCTATAGGCCCATCAAAACGAAACCACTGAAATCTCGTATCGGGTAAAAACACTAACGAGGGATTTCACAACATTTCTGATTTTCGGTGAAATTTAAACGACTTTTTCGCCTCAGATTGAACCGCTACAGAAAACGTGAAGCGGTCGGATGCCGGATTTCAAATCTACTCACATTGAAACGTAACATTATGATGATTGGGGAAAAAAAATTTCTCGTTACCAACAATATGTGCATTCCCTATGAATATCAAACCAAAATGTTAATGAAAAGTAAATGTTATGACAACATAATTATAATAATAATACTGTTTTAATACACGCTTGTACTAGTATCAACTTAACAAGTAACAACAAATTTCACCACTTCATGGGGTTCAAGCTAATCCACCCGCGACAGAAAATGTCCTCAGAGTCCGATAATTGACTGAAAACTAATAAACTCCATTCGGTCCCGATTTTCCTTGGCTTTGGGCTTTATTCCATTGGTCCGCGTGCGGTATGGGTAAATGAGTAGTTGTACACGAATCTAGAAGGTTTTTCGGGGCCTACATGGGTTGTATAATATTTATTTTGAGATTCCGGACGTCGAATGAAGCGGAGATCCCAATGAATTTTCGACACGAAATAACAGTCTCGGGGAGAAATTTACAAGGAATTCATTCTGTGACAATGATGATAATAATAATAATAATTATTATTATTATTATTGTTGTTATGATAATAAACATGCATTCTTATAAAATTTTATTTATTTCATTCTATTATGTACTAGTCTGCTGTACGGTCACAAGCATATATTAATATTATGATTCAGATAATCATTTTATGAAATATTTCTACCGATCTTCCTAACCCATACTACTATAGGCGAATTCCTATTAATTTAACAAGTGTAAAGAGAAATCTTGACTCGAGGATTTTCATTATCATGTTTTCATAGTGTTTGTTGTACATTTATTTTGAACGATGAAGCGTCTGGAAGAGATTGTTTCTTTGGGGCCATTATGTAACGAGCACTCGGCCTAGTGAAGACCACCGGCCTGAACGGTTCTGCATAGAGAGGCATCGTAACGATGTATGAATGTATAATCCCGTGCCAACTAGAGAAATACCTAGGGAGACAACTCGAGAGGCACAACGGAAAATAGATAAATATATGTCATAGCCACGGGGCCGAGTCGAACAGGTGGGCCAACAGGAGAAAGTGATCCTTGGCCGAAGAACTTTTACCCGACCGGCTCCAGAGGGCACCCTCTTCATCCCGACTCGAAAAGTGGGACCTCCAAGTTCCTCGACTTTCAAAACCTTTCCACTCCTCACAACTATTCCTTCATCTTATATTCAAATCATTTGTTGCTTTCTCATAAACCCAGCAGAGAAAGTGAGGTGAGAGCACACACACAAAAAGTTAGACGATTAAATGGTTTATTATGATGACCCGTCCGGATCTCCTCGAAAGCGAAATACAGAGAAAATTCCTTAGACCAACTTCCAGGTTCGGAACACAAACAACCTTGACCGCAGAGCCTACTCGACCACATCCCACTCAACGCGCAAGTTAATCACCTATAAACAGCATGCCTACTCTAGTTCTAGGGCATCAACAGGAGAAATGAGGAGACGCCAGGTTGGAATTCCATTACGTGACCGTCTATGAAAACGCTGCAAATTCTTACACAGGGGTTGGTTATTCGTCAGACCAGGCGCATACGCATTTACTAATTTAAAAACATGGGAGAAATGGGGAAAACGGCGGGTGCAGCGGGTCCCAAACCCATTCCAATCGATTCACTGTCCATGATTAGTGGAAAATGATACCCCACACGCCCAGGTACCAGAAATCTCATAAACACATATTTAAAATGAGTAATATATACCCGATTTGACCCATAACTTCTTCCAGTAGGTGCCGATCGTTCTGGAACCCATTTCATTGGATTCAGCGTCCAAAATTCAGTGGAAAATGATACCCCACTCGCCTAGATCGCCCAAAATCTCGAAAATTCATTTTTCAAAAAACACATTTTGACCCCTACCCGCCCAAATTTGGTCCGATCGGGCTGAAAAGTTTGGAGGACCTAGGCCGAGAACAGACCCCTGACCCGAATTTCAGATTTTTAGAAAATTTTCTACTACCAAAAACGGCGTGGACGGCGGACGGCGTATGGCGGACGGACATTGACCTTTTTTGATCTAGACACCATGAAACGTCCAGAAAAAATTTTTGAGCCGAATCGGAGAGGTTGACCATTTGCATGAAAACATTCTCACTCACTGATTTGAGTTTGAGTGCGAAAGTGCGAAGCAGCAGAAGCTCGTTTTCATTTTTGGATTTTTTCTTAGCTTTCTCAAATGAACAAAATGGGTTTCGTCTCTGTCCACAATTTCACGTGACAGGAATAACATACACCATTTTTATGGAGTTTTGATCAAATTACCAAAAATTGTGTTGGTGGCGCTATCGATTTAATCCTCGTTGAGTCAGCGGCACGCTTTATACATGCGAGAACGTGATTCTCTTGTTATCCCGTGTTCCGGGCACCAACCGAGCATTTTGTCCCCCAGCATTCTATTGTGATTGGGGGCACGGTGAATCGGTTGTCCCTGGTTTTTTACAATTTAATTGTGACATATTATGATAGTCTCGAGTAAACTGCTGTGCCTTGGCCTTAAAAGTGTATTTTATTTTATTTTTTTTAATTTTCTTTTTAATTTATTTTATTTTTTTTTTTAATTCGGGTTTTGGACCAGCCAAGTTGCAGGACCCGGGGGATTTTTCGGCTGTTCCTTATCGTATCCATTAACTAACCCTTAGCGGTAACTCCCTTTATACTTTCCATTGTTGAAGGAGCGTTTGGAGCTGTATCAAAAGTATCGCTTGGAAATTGTTCGAAAATTCTTTATCAGAATTGACTGTTTTAAAACAAGCTCTCTATCTAACGTGAAATCATATTTCAATCACAGAATTGCGAATTTTTCCGGTATACAACAACGCTAGTTATTCCTCAAATAAACAAATAATGAACAAAGAACCATTGTTCCGATCCCGGGTATTTGGAAGTGTTGTTTTCAAAATTCGAGTCATTTGAGCTCAGCTTCGTCTCGAGCGCGCTCCGATCGTAATGTTTGTTGCTCCCATCTGTGGCGCCAAGAATATATTGCCGATATAACGTACATAGGAATAAAACAGCTTTTTTTTTTTTTTTTTTTTTTTTTTTTTTTCAGTCGAAAAGTTGTATTAACCCCGTTAGATGACACCACGTCCGGGCAGCTGTGCTCGACGGGTCGAGCGGACCTTTTACCAGTGAGTTCCAGCCACCAGTGGGGCGAATAACGATCTAAAAACTTTGATGCTAGATAAGGTGGACGTAAATAATTCCGTTAGCGTCGGTTACGCAACTTCCCTGCACTAAACACACCCGGATCACTGTTTTCGAATGTACCTATTACTCGCCTGCCTCGATTACGCATACCTCGAGCATTACACGTATCATATCCTATGATGAATATCAATGTTTGACGCGCTTCTACACTCAAATGCAAAGAATTCCGCACGTAGACTCCTTCTTCGATCTATGCCTACCTTTTATTAGAAAATTCTTCGAGGTTATATAATTTTCTTTATGATGGGTAGCCAGCTCGGGTGATGAAATCAGTCAGTACTCGGCAACAACTTCAAATTAGTCCTCCTCGGACTTGAAGTAACGCGGAATGTGGAACCCCTCAAGTATTTTGACTTCGGTAAACCAGAGAGCAGGTCATCTAATAAAGAGCGTTTTTTTTCTCTCTTTTTCAATCGAGCCCAGGAAAAAGGCGAGCTAGTGAAAGTTGAGCAGATTAGGCGAAAGGTGGGTAAATCACTAACATTTCACTCGTACGGCCAAGGAAGGCCGAGTGAACCAGCTGTCGAGCGGGTGAGAATTGTTTCATTAGCACATAATGATATATTTTCCATCGCGTCACGACATTTCGAGGGATCTCCGATCCGGGCGTACCAAAACGTTGGATGTATAGATAAACCTCCTTGGAGTGAAATCGTCGTCGCTCTGAACAGTTCGACGAACCGGCTTTATTGACATTTTTTCGGATGTTCTTATTTTGCAGAATTTGCAGAAACACAGATCATTCTGGAGAAGGAAAAGTAGGTCAAAACAAGCAATGGTGATTTCGTTACCTAGCGCAAAGCGTAACGAAATGGCAAAGGTATATTGCCTGAAGATGTACTTGTGTTTGAAGACATTTACTGTAGACATTGACCGTATTGATAAAATCGCATGAAACGTCACTGAAACGAACCTAATGCGAGCTGAAGATCGCAAAAGTGGTAATACGACGTAAAAGGTCAGTGAAAATGAGTATTGCTGGATGAGTATATTCGATCATTTGAATTGTTTTGGTCAACCAAGTATAACTTCACGTAATTTGTTGGCGACATTCCACACATTTCTTGCATGAGTGGGGAATCGTATTAATGAGGCGTCTACACATGTACCTAACTCATGTCTAACTCATGTATGAAATAAAAGCTGACCGAAAAATTTGTTTCTCTAAAAAAATCCACTTTTAAAATGGGCAGTACTTGCTATACGGCAATCGGTAGGGGCTCAACTGAACCGATTCAGCATCCAAAATTGTAGCGGGTGCATCCAAAAATGATACCATGTACACCTCATGCCCCAAAACACTTGAAAATACACATATTAGCCCATATCCTACCTCCGTTTTGATCGCAAAGGTTCCCATATGAACCCTGCAGAAAAAGCGCTGCAAATTCATACAATAGGTAAATAGGTACCCGTTTTGACTCAAACCCTCATCCAGAGGGCGCCAATCGTACCGAGACCCATTTCATGGTGTTCAACGTCCAAAACGTGAAAAAACATATTTAACATGGGCAGATATATACCCATTTTGACCCGAAACTTCTTCCGGTAGGCGCCAATCGTTCTGGGACCCATTTCATTGGATTCAGATATTTTGTGGAAAATGACACCCCACGGGCCTGGATTGCCAAAAATCTTGAAAATCCATTTTTCGAAATACACATTCTGAACCCTACCCCTCCCAAATTTGGTCCGATCGGGCTGAAAACTTTCAAGGATTGACCTAAGCCGGGAACAGACCCCTGACCCAAATTTCAGATTTTTAGAAAATTTTCTACTACCAAAAAAAAAACCGGACGGCGGACGGACATTTGACTTTTTTGATCTACATACCTTGAAACGTCCAGATAAAATTGTTGAGCCGAATTGGAGTGGTTGACCTTTTGCATGAAAACATAGGTTGATTATTCAAGGAATAACCAACCAAAATACCAAAATTTTCTTTAAACCACAATCAAACGCTATCAAACCCGGCCTAAGCAGCATGAAATAATAATGCTCTTCCCTGTGGATTAACTCCACAGAGATCAGGACACATAATATGGCCTTCGACAACCGTTCATAGCTAAGTACTGAAAAAAAAGGTCCATTTTTCTAGGAATCGGGAGAATCAGATTTCGGTGAGATTCAAAATTTACGTAACAATTTTACTCTTATTCGAAGAAAGTGAGCTCAAGAGGTAGAATTCCTGTAAAATTCCGGACCAGCCGTGTTACAATCAAACCAGCGATCGAGCGACTTTCATAATCGAACTTGGCCTTTGGAATTTGAATAAAACTGATAGCGAAAGTTTCAATCGGGCGCCCTCCGTAATGATGAGCCGACCGGATCTTGTCAAACCGGGCGCACGAATTGGGTTTCCCTCAAGCTCCTGACACAACAACCGTCAAGTGAAAAGCGAAACTAGAAACTGAAAAAACTGACCTTCGCAACATCAATATTTTTCGACGAGAGAACCCGAATTTCTCGTTTGAGGATGAAACTTTTAAACCTAAAAATTACAGCTCGAGAACCGAGTCCCGACACCGCAACTGGAGTCACGGTTGCGTGAAACGTTCATTGGAGGTAATTTTCTGATAATCTCATCTCATAATACTAAGTATGATATCATGTTATGTGTAATAACGATGAGAATTACTGTACATGAGCGTAACTGCAATGTACTTCACCAATTTTGATTATTAAAATACGATAACTTGTCTGAAATATTTTGGAAAATTATTTGTCACCAAGAGCTTTGAAATCCATCTCTAGAAATTCGATCATTAGAGATCCTCCTATAGTTTTCAAACCATCAAGAAGGTATCACCGATTGTAATGTCGACAACAGTTGTTTTTCTACGGCACCTTTCTTCTTCCTAGCGCGTAATATGAATAAAATCTTGGTGAATTCGCCCATAATGGTTGACAGTTTTGGATGTCAGCTACGGAAGTCTGATACGACAACAAATAGATAACTCGCGAGCTCAATCCCCACTCTCACCTTTCCTATGGTTTTACAACTCAACTTATACGAGTACTTTGCAGACATCTTTGGCTTAGTTTGAGGAAAGTAGAAAAAATATTGAATTGAATCCACTTCAGTTATTAATGCGAATGAGATATTGTAAATACATTTCAGATAAGGCTTGTCGATTCACAATAATAGAATTAACTGAAGTTACGCATCTCCTCATATGTGTTGTAAAAATTACCCGGTCATAAGTCGTCAGCTTTAGATCTTAGATAAAAGGCAACGAAGGACAACCTTAATAGATTCAGGAAACTATCAATCCGGAGACTCACAGAAAGAAAACGATTTATGGCAAAAGTAAATGGTTCCATGAATTTCCTACCGGGACGTCATTGGATAGTAAGTACTTGCTGATTGGGGTATCGACGCTCGGGCGATGTTTTCAGATTATCCAAGCAATTTCGATATCAGCAAATGAACAATGGACAATAACTTGTAGAGTACACAAAATCGGCTCGGAGATCAAGTTTCGGTCGGAAGTGTGGAATATTTATGGCTGATCCTTCGCGCCCAATACACCACGTCAACCTCAAAGGGTAACGTTCCTTACGTGACGACCAGGTCGCTACACTCCTCAAGTGTTTCAGACTAAATAGTCGTATGTTCACCAGACCATAACATGCTCTCTCAAGTTGCCCGTTTAACGCCGTTAGAAAGCCGAGAGGTAAATGAGGTGCGCACGCAAAAAATGTTCATTCACATGCCATTATTTCTCTCTGTTAATACTTCCGCTTCTCTACGAAATTTTTATTATCTACCATTCCGAGTTATAAATTTATGACATGTAAACCATCTTGTTCTCTAAATGTGTTAATCACCGTTAATTAAGTAGCATCCTACGGGGCTGCATCCTAAGCAAAAATGTTTGCTAGCATACTTGGATCGTGAATCTGATTTTCAGAAATAAGTGTAAAGAACATTCAATTCCCAATAAATTTTACATAACATCCTTTTCCACTGGGCAGTTTTGGATGTACAGCTTTTCAAAAGCATTGTTTTTTCGATTTTTTCAACGACCAGCTGCCAGTTGCTCGAAGACGTCCCAAGCCGATTTTGATGTTTCAATAAACCCTTCGAAGCGGAATGGAATTTGCTTTGATTTGGGAAAGAATAATTTCTTCATTGGGAGGCATCCTAAACAAGATGAATGAGGTCTGAACATTTCAAGGTTGTTTCCTGAATGTTTCTCGATGATATTTACATTGGTTAGATTCGCATAGTCTCCTACTTATGCGGCCCAAGATAAAACACCCGACAGGGCCTGAAACGCACTACGAACTTCATGTAGGCAGGCCTCCCAGGTAGTATTCATAAGCCACGTAAACGTTTTGCTCTAGTAATTTGCGTTTTGGTAGTAATTTGCTCATATGTAAAACCGTAATAATGGAGTAATATGTACATGCGCGTTTTTCCGGGCCTTATCGATTCCAACAGGTTTTAACTCAATATAAATTGTTCAAGATTTCCTTTGCAAGAATTTCATTAACTAGTGGTTCACAAACATGAAAACCATGAAATTTGATTCATCCATTTAGACACAAAATGAAACCAGAATTCGCTCTCGAAAAAGTCTTATTAACAACGGGGACTAATGTGAAATAGCATTAGACAGTGAGCCCACCTTCAGAGACTGTCAATGTAACCTCGCCATAGGATAAAATCGGCCGAATACATTTAATTTCAAGAACCTTGTCATAAAATAAGGAATTTGGTGGTCATTTGGGCACGAAGGCAACATTTTGGCTGTAACGAACAGGCGCTTTTCGTTAGAGGCCCGCTCCAAACCAAGTCATAATATCTACCCAACTATCAATCGCAATAAGATACGACGGAATTATGGAACGATTGTGTAGACGTTGGGAAAATGAAAAGTCACACGTATGTAACTGGAGGTGTAATTCCCCAGCTTATCTCATGTATTCACATGGTTAAGAATAGTATGAATATTCCATCTGGGGACTCATTTGAGGTCATATCGGTGCTGAATTACTTCCTTTTCGATATTATCAGGATTTATTCATCACTAATGCGTACTTTTTCAGGTTTTCTCGTCTAATAATTTTCATCATAGTTTATTTCTCCTGAATCCTGTGATGTTTACAGGGGAGTAGGTTTTATTAGATGAGTTGTATTTCAATCTGTGTATTTATCTCCAGTTCAAATCAGCTCTCGAATTCCTACATTGATGAAAATTCACTCAAAAAATATTGCCAAGTTAGTGAAGATATCGTGCCACTACAAAGGTGTTCCAGTTATCTTAATTGCCTTCGTTGATCTGCTCTCTCATTACGCATGTGGTTCTTTCCCGCCTCCTTTATGGTTTAGTTGTAGACATTGTGAAAAGATAAAGGCGAAACAAAGACTGTTGATTCTCAAGCTCCACACTCATCTCACTGACAACTTCTGAAATTACTACTCTCCGAGCATAACAGGAAATGGCTATACCTATATGTAGAGTATATCATCGCGTGCTCTTTCCACAGCATATTCCGAAGAAAGTGCACACAAGGGAAGTGTGAGCGATAGAGCTCAGACCTTCCCAGGAATATCCTTCGATCGAAGTCTTTATCGGTATAATCTTCAGCCGAATGAGAGAATGAGTCCCACCAACTTTCTTCATATCAAAGTAGAACCCATTATGTATTCAATTTCCTTCAAATAATCACAGACTAAGACGGTCTTCACAGTTAGCTAATTTACATATATTATTTAGGATTATTTTGATAAGTAAATACAATTTGACACCCGTAGAAAGTGAAAAGGATGGGTACCTAGTAGATAGGTAAGTATTTTGAAAATTCCCTAGTTCGTACCATTCACCTCTTTGGCCCTGCACTGTACCATGTACTAACTAATCCGCCATATTCGTTCCTTGTTTCGTTCCCAAACGTTTTCGTTTTCCAAAGCTTTTTTTCTCGCCACTTCAAATAAGGGCGCCACATAGACTATGAAAGGGTTGCCATACGTCCCTGTACACCGGGAAGTGTCACTTGTTTAGAAACTCAGTCCCGGTTGTCCCGATTCACCACTCAACTGTCCCAGTCGGAATAAATGAGCGAGAATATGTTGTTGACAGTTTTTCATTGGCCAACGTCAGAGCGCAGTATCTACGAACGCATATTACCCTCAGTTTCCCGGTTGTTTACAATTTGTCATCCAGTCCGGAGTGCATACCTCCGTACTTTACTGTTGAGAGTTGTTCTATTACAGTGCGTATAGCTGTCCTTGTGCCGTGAGTTATTTTTACCATCATACTAAGGATTACTTGAGGGACGAATGAGAGAGAAAATACAACCAAAGATGGGAGAGAGGCGTCTCACTTCCGGATGAACACGAGCACGATCCAATACGCTCATTCAATACATAATAGGGGATAAGTTATCCCGCCAGTCCGACTGGGAAATAAGCTGTATGAATTAACATTGCGTACACACGTTTTGCCTGACTCCGCACAAACAGGCGGTGTATTCGGATGAAGTGAACCGTTCGTAGGGTTTCGCGTTTACTAAATAGATGCCAAGCGTTCGTTACGACAGTACAACCACCACCCACACCCTTCATTGAGTTAGTTGAGAATCCCTCCCAACAACCCCAGCATGGTGCGTTTTAGCAACATTAGCGAGGATTAATAGGGTGTGTCTGCACAATGTAGACAAAGAGTTACATCGTCCTAAGTGATCACTAAAATGACCCCAAGTGCTTTAATTTTAAGGAGTCATTACCCGAGCAGAAGGCCAAGTAGGTATGTAAGGCTCCCCACATGAAATTACGATGTAAGTTTGTCATTTGTTTGTACTGCGACTATGATACCGGAGGAACATATTCGGACGTTTTTGAAAACTTCACACTATAAACAAAATTGAATTTGAATCTCTTCGTATCTAGGGTAGGTGGAACGTGGATCACCTATCACATCTTCTTAATCATCATAATTGCTAAGTGTGAGATGTGAACAGAAAATTTGCATATGGAGGGAAAATTTGCAACTTGGCGGTAAGTTGACATACGTCATGAACTAGAGGATTCTGACGGTTCAATTCCGGTTTAGGGACCTAGGTTGTGTATACTCGAGTTTGAGAATCGAAAAGAAATCGGTACCGTGCAAGTCGGGGGAAGAAACAAACGGCGTCGGGAGATGAAGGTCATGCAGAGCTAACGGGACGCGGGCCGGCCCACTTAGCCAACCTCGCCAACCTGGAGCTCAAATATCCCGCGTCTTCCCATTGAAGCCCTTTCTCCAACTCGACAGTAGATATACCTTCACACACAGGCTGTGTCTCATTTCGGGTGAGGAAATCTAGAAAATTATTTTCAGAGGAAAACTGAAATTTGAAGGTGCTTCAACAGACAGTTCCAAATTCTGCATCATGGGAATCAGTGGAAAAGTATCAAGTAACATTATGTATATCATTTTGATGAAAAAAATAAGTAGTATGTTTTTACAGAATGAGAAAATATACACATGATAATTACAAATGACTGCAAAATATGGCAAATTCAGTACGACTGGATTTCCTTTTGCCCAAATCCCAATCCCGGATTTCCCCAAAATGTCCAAGCTACAAAGACTTTTTTGCCCTCTCAAGTAGGAATTCGCAGTGACTACATGACGATGTTGACAGAGACCACACGAAAGAATTTCATTCAGCACAAATCAGATATATAATAATAGAAATCAACAATGAAGTCAATTTTGGCGGAGCAAACAAATCTAGAAATTTATTATTGCGTGATCTACCCAGAGGAACATTGGATTAAGCAAACTAATGGTCTTCATAGATGTAAAATGGCGAAGAAATGAACGACAATTCAGAAGTTGCGCCTTTCTTTTCAAACAACAAGAAATTTATCTTCGAAACGCTGGGCAGCTGGAAAGTTATCTTTGCTAGTATCTCAGCTTCCCTGTCTAATGTATAGAATCAATGCTAAGAATCAATGCTCACAACACCCCTCAGCATTTTAGAGAATTCTCATACTAGCCAGTAGAACGTTACTACTTTAACAATTCAGGCATGAAGATACGGTTCTTTTAGTTGTGAGTGGGCTACGCAAGGTCGCAGATTTTACGTTTTGTAATAAAGCACTCTCCCATTCGACAGAGCCGTCATTTGGGATTCCGAGCACGCAGCCTACAACAGAAAACTATGCGGTGTCTCCTTCCATGGGCCTGCTCTAGTTACACACTTCCCTCTTGGCCGACTGTTCCCACGAGGAGCTCCCAGCGCATCCCTGGACTGGGGAGAATATATGTAGGACCGACCAATATGAGCAGTAAAATGGTTCTGAAACTGTATGATTTCGACTCTTGAAATATCTACCAATCCGGTGTCGGCTTTTGGAGAAGGTGAGCGCATCTATGAGAATGGTTCGCCGGCTGATCACATAATAGCGATTCACTAACCGTTTGAGATTTTTTTCTAAACAACAATTTTTTCTTGTTGCAGAATTCTTGATTCGGGGAAACTCTCGGGTGTGTAAGAATTACAGTTCTGCAGTATTCGTGCGAATCTGGGAAATTGATTCAAGAAAGGATCAAGGCAATACGAAAGATGATGGCTTCCTTTTATAAACAAATGAACTAGAAAAACTTACTACAAACGTTTCAATATAGGGAGATAACAATCCACTCCATTACATCACCTGCTTTTGTCATTCAGAACGTCAATAGTCCACTCACCTAGAACACAACAAAATACCATTCATTAGCATTGAAAAGAAATAAAAATAAATAATATAACACATTTCTAGTTCAGGAAGGTGAAGAAAACCAGTATTGTGAAGAATGATCAGTATAAGAACACAAGAAATGCTAGGTTCTCCCGAAGTGTAAATATATACGTACAACGTGATGCCCCACGACTCTTAGAACCCACGCACCCCTCCAATTCGTTTAGAAGGAAATACACATTTGTACTCATATAAATCTGTATAAATTAATTACTTATTGATTACATTCTTTATTACGCCCATCGTATTCAATGTCTGAAAGTGCCTCTTCGAACAGTTCACATCAAGGCTTCATGTTAAATCATCAATAGGATTGAACAAGCTTGAAGGCCGTTAGAGTATGGGTGAAAGGAAACGAAACGCATAGAGAGGAATGAATGGTGTTAGTAAAATCTAGTGGCTTGTCAACATAAGCCGGATATCACACATAGCTAACAGAGGAATCTTCAAACAGCTCTGAAAGCCTGTGCTTTCATTAGTAGGAAAACAAGCGCATCATGAACAACGGGCCTGCTCACAAGAGGCGTATAATGAGAGTCTATATCTCAGCAAGTTGATACCATGGTAGCCTGTTAGTTCAAATTATCTGAGAAAAGAGGATCTCATGATAGTGACTCGTTAGATGAAATCAGTTAGAGACGCAGACCACGACTTGAGAGGGACAACGTATTTGTGGTTTTCTTTTCCAGTTTGCCTGGTCGATGAATACCTACGCGAAATTGACCACACCCAAGCTGCCGTAAACTCCCTCGTATGTAACTGCATAGTCAACATTGCACAAATGTAGCAAAAGAAACGATTTTTAGTGATTCCATACATTTTTCATGTATGCACTAAACACGAATATGAGGTTTGCGACTAAAGATTTGGCCGGAAAATTGTCTCAATTGCGAAAAACGTCAAAATTTAAGGAGTTGCTTTGGTTTTTCGGAAAATACAGCAAAACGTTCGCATTACGTGAAAACCATTCGAAATTTGAAAAAAAGCATTAAATTGTCTGAATTTTTCGTGTAGAATGCTTTGTTCTTTATTGATCCCTTCACCGCCAAAGCGTCAAAAGGAGCACTTTCGTGTTTTTCAACTTCTTTTTACTGAAAAAAGTAGCCCTGAAGGACATTAATGGGTAGCAGCTAACAGTTATCGTGGAGCGTATGAACTATGGGATTTGAACTCGTGTGCTTCTTAACATAAAATGTAATGTAAAATTTTGATGTTTTTGCCAAAGTTTTCTTATTGGAAAAATCTTTAGTCGCAAACCTGAAGTTCAAGTTTAGTTCACCAATACACATGAACATGAGCAATTACCAGGAGCAAACAACAATATTGTTCCTACTGGTATACATTCAGTCATTGGCTTGATGGAGGGCAATTGCTTGAGCCTCCAGTTTTACGAGTGTAGGTTGAAGTCCTTTAGAACTCAAGTGGAGTATATAGACACACACCTTGATGACTTAAGGTTCAACTTCCGAACGCCTCTGATCTATTAAGATCATCCTATTGTATTCAAACCTACCTCTTCACCGCCTACTTCTATCAGCTGAACGAATCCCCTTCATCGGATTAGACCGAGTTGAGACGAAAATAGGCTAAGAAGTGAAGAAGCATCCATGAAATCGGGGGTCGTCGATATACTATCGATATATAGGGATGCACAATACGAATCCTCAGAAAACTAAATAACGGAAAAGTTCTGTCTCAGAAACAATTAATTTTTAACTACTTAAATACTCGTAGTCCTTCTACTGATAGGACTAATCAACGCATTATCTGGCATTCTCAGTCCCTGGCTGTTATCGTTTACATCATTGATATTAATGACCAATACGCAAGACCAGAGAAAAACCACATACTTCGTACAGTAGCGCATGACTACCAATTAAGTAGGAACTCTACACATTCTTTTGAATTCACGTAAATTTCAATTGACCTGTCTAAATACGTACGATTTGAGAACTTACGTAAGTACAAGTACAATGTATATCAATTCAGTCGAGGTTTCAGATGTAGTTTGAGTTGTACTAGTTTCCTTACTAATGCCTCAAATCATATTAGGAGTGGTGCAACGCCGGCTGAAAAGGAGTCCTTCAGAACAGAAAGGGAAGTTTATTGAGGACTAAAGACGTGATGGAGGGATGCGGTGAGCCAAGGAGTGCCACTCAGTGCAAGACATCAGAAGGGCGGCGTTTAGAGGGCACAACCACCAGGGAACCAGGCGCCAGGGTGGATATTATGCCATATCCTGATTGTCAATCTCCGCTGTATTAACGGACATCTACACCATATCCATACAATCTTGAACTAACTGGGACGACAGTAAACATGCGGAGACAAGAATGATGCAGAATAAGGGAAGCAACAGGTTTATCACGAGACTTTAACGCGTCATAAGAAAAGATCGATCAAATTCAACGGCCAGGTTCTTCTATAGAATGGGCGCTGCAAGAAGCGTGTGAAGATTCAGAAAGAGATCAATCTAAAACTACTAAAATAGCAGCATCCAAGGGCGATAATTGATAAGGACGCTCAGCTGCAGCAGTGATAATAGAAAGGACTATTCACATAATAACAACAGTGCAGCTACGTGAACCAGGAAGAGAATACAAAATCAACAAACAACTTACCATTAAGAATCCGAAACGTGACGATAACGGCAATTCGTCGAGGATACCGAGGCCAATATAATTTTAATGACCGACGCACAGAAAGAATAATATTCTCGACAACTAGTCAAGATAGACCAGCCGAACGGATTAGACTGAACTGAAACGTGAAACAAGAATCATATCTTGCGGGCGCCCCCTCTCGACGCGCTTACCCTTCGGTCGGGAAGAGCCGAGCGAGGGCGAAGGCACCCGAACTCTGCCACGACAACCTGCTTGGCGCTAGCAGGCAACGGCGAAGTACCAAGTTCCCGGTTTTTCAAAACCACGACTTTCCTTCGTCTGTGTGACGTTTGTCGTTCTCACCAGGCATTTCGTAATTTTTCCTTATCATACAGATTCGCCCCCACACTTCACAACAAAAAGTTACATAAATTGCTATTACCTTAATTCACAATACTACGGAAAGAAGTCACACCGAACTGCTAAAAGTAAATTTAGAAAAATGCAAATAAGATTCACTGGAGCCCGAAAAACCGGCGCACACCAAGATTTATGATGTTATATCTGGTAGAAGAATAAAGTTGGAAGAAATTTTAACGTAAGCAAAAAGGTTTTTTAGTGTGGCGGCCAAATTGAGAGTATGGTTTTTTCATCACTTGGCTTTTTGTTAGCCTCTAATTTATAACTCAGGTACAAAATTATATAGACCGAGTATTCTCTCTCAACAAAGTAATTGGCAGCTAAACTGGAAAAAAATTCCATTTGCAGCTGGTTTGTCATGTCCTTCTAACTATGAGGTTTTTGAAGAGGTTGGTAAAATAATAACAAACGGAATCGTTCAAAAATATTTTGTGGTATTTGGTATCACATTTAACACAGTAGATATAATCATACAAGTCTTACAATATATTCAAGAAAGCAAAGAGGTTCAAGCACAAAGACCATCCTGTTCCCAGAGCGTACGGATCATTTTCATTATTGCACAGTATGCTGGTTATCTACACTACAATGAAATAATTCTGAGAATACATCATCAAGGTGAATGGAGGTATCAGGGATGCCTGGAATAAATCAGGATATCTCAAAGTTCTGGAAACGCCAATTGTAAATAGTGTCAAATCAGAAACTGTTAGCCACTGGTGTACATTTTAAGGATCAAGGCTCTTCAGTTCCTTAGTAGGATATGGTTATCGATAAATGTTGCACACAATGATCCTTTTATTATTAAATTTTTTTTTTTTTTTAAATGAATGAAATGGACCAGAAACTATGTTGTGTCGTATGTTTCTTTTCTCTGACCCATTTCATCAAGGAATTCAAGATATACACCTCGATTACGGTATAACAACACCGCGATGCTGCAGATCTGAATGTGTCATGGGTGATGATTTGAGCAACCAATGAATCATGTGTGAGAATGATTAAGTAAATTATTCATAAGGTTTCAGCGTTACTACGAAGAGCTTTTGGAAAATAACCAAACAACAAGAAACATTTAACATATAAGAGTATTATCAACATGGGGTAACATAGAATTTATACATCATTGGTGTCAGTTAACCGAGACACGCATCCAATGGAAGACAACACTGATAAACTGGGTAGCGCCTAATTTCGAATAAGCCTACAGCCACAAGTAGAAAAAGAAGGTTAGAAAATTGATTGATGTAATACCGGTCTTGGTTGTCAGACCGGTGCAAGCCTAACCACCAAAAGTGGTATACCACTAAAACTCATTGAACCTAGTGGAAATATGAATATTTCTCGAAAAATATTGTGTTTGACTCACAAGCAGGTACATGTCACACCTCAAGTGACTTGGTCTCCATTCACTGACAGGCCCGAGTTGAAGAACATACCATTATGGGGAAGATTAACATGATGATGTAAAGTACAAAAAGAGGAAAAAATGCTTCAATGGCCGGCTAACTCATTTGATTTTGTGTAGTTCATATTACAGGAACTTAGAGAAACTCGCACATCATGAACATGGGATAAATAAACTTCGTTGAGCGATTAAAATCTAAATATTAAAAAACATACACATGAGAGAGAGGCCATTGTCAGTATTCCAAGGTTACACAGAGTGTATTTCATAGTTTTGAAAATGTTATAAAAATTTTTAATTTTGGCAATGAGCAATCAAATAAAAGCAAGTGCGGTAAGCTAAGAATTACCTGCAGCCATAAAAGAGGTAACAAAAGGCGCACAAACTTGTGATGATAGTGCAGTATGGAAATGGGTTAGATACAAAAAGGTGTATCAGGAACTTGATCAAGCCAAATGTGGCTTCGTTCCTTCCTAGGAGTTCAGCTTGGGTTGCACTATGAAATGTCGAGGAAAAACTGGAATATTTATCGCACCATTATGGGCCCTGCTGACCTAAAACATTGGAGATTGAGACATTTCAGGAGGTAAAACAAAAATACAACTTGATTCCCAAGGATCCTGAGGCTCATTTGACGGTTAAAGAAACCAACGGGGAAGTGATAAGAACGTTTGTATCTCATTCTTCACTTAAGCCGGACAGTACACCAGAAAAGCAATCTAATCAACCAACTGATGATGTTGTATTCATCACTGATGGTGTTGTATCACCTGACTATGTTTCTAACCTGATTCGTGGAATTTTGGAGAAAATAAAATTTTGATCTATACTGGTAAACAAAAATCCTTGCTCTTGTAATCGAGTCAAGAAAATCATTTTCACAGAGAAAGTGTTGAGCAGAATTGGCCAATTTTAATAGCTCAAGAACAAGAGCAAATGTTTATTTTACCAGAGTTACTCAAAACCCCATTTTCCTGAAAAATTATATTACGAGGTCGTGTAGGTTCAATAAGTACATGTATTTTCCGATGTTACAGAAACATGACAATTTTACAGAGTAAGGGGGGACAAAACTATCACAGACAAAACTATTGTGCTAGTTCATAGCTTCTAGAGCTTGAACGCCTTTAGTCAAGGTTATTACTTGAATGGGCAAGAACTTGTAAAATCAGTTTATTTTTGGATTACATTAGCACTATTAGGACAAGCCCACCTTAACTCGGCGCAGTGAGTCAAATTGGAAGATGCAAAATGGCGCAGATGAGGGCAAACTGCAAGTGAGTTTAGGTAGTGACCATACTTACACAGAGGCTCACTCATAGATTGGGTACAGAAGTGCTGTGAGGGAAGAATCACATCATTTTGTGATGAAATGTTTCAATAGCAAGTAAGATAGTTGGTCTTCCTGGTTACCCAATTTTATCTTACATTAGAATAATTCTTGAACTCATTCATTGACAATTGATTAATCTAACATAAGGAGCCTAGATCACTCACAAAATTCTTGAATTCAAAACATGTTACAAGGCACGCCCCTTGAATAGTTAACAC
The DNA here is from genome assembly GCA_019603395.1 of Cyrtorhinus lividipennis. Taxonomy (NCBI): domain Eukaryota; kingdom Metazoa; phylum Arthropoda; class Insecta; order Hemiptera; family Miridae; genus Cyrtorhinus; species Cyrtorhinus lividipennis. The sequence continues at coordinate 5,749,622 of CM034007.1, forward strand.
ATAGGATGAACTGGGATGAAAAGCTTACAACGGGTGTGCATGAATGAACATTTTTCCCATCAACAGGTAAACCCATCTCCATCGAACAGTTAATGAACTTCGTTCAGAAACAAAAAACCATAACAGCGTTCACCAAAAGCAAACAGGCGAAAAACACCAATATAGTCACTGTCTTGTATCAGATAATCTTCAAATTTTTGGCAAACCCTCAAGTGCTGAATGGTATTTAAAAAGCCGCCTGGTGAATTAAAGAACATCTTCAACATTCTACAACTAGTTTAATATCACGATCCATATCTACAAATAGGTACTCGTGGTAGTATCAAAATTGATATGCATTAAAAAAATATCAACGGTTTCTTTTATATTTATAACCAAAAAAATAATTAAACATAAAATACAAACAAAAGAAAATATGAAGGAAAATAAATAAAAGAAAAAGGGGCTTTACATTCAATATAACATACTTGCCTAAATGTACACTATTAACAACAATATTCAGAATGAAAACTCATATATACAACATCTTTTTACATTTTGAACCAAAATTAGAGTAATTAGCTCTAGCGAGGGTAAATTATAGAAAGCTACGTACTCAATGAAAGTCTTCCAAGTTCCCAATAGCACGAAAAACAAGGGACATTTCCGCTTCCGTTATAATTGTTTCTTGGAGCACAATCAGCTAGAGCGTGGAGGAAGGGGATTGTTTCAATCTGGAAATGTATCAGCTGTTGCTTGTAAAAAAAAAAAAAAAAAAAAAAAAAAAAAAAAAAAAAAAAAAAAAAAAAAAAAAAAAAAAAAAAAAAAAAAGGCAAGGTCTTGACTCAAACGGCATGTTTGGTTAAAATGAAAGCAGCATTAGTGCATTCAAGTCAGGAAACGCATTGGTCTGAATAGACTTGCAATTTTGATATTATCTAACCAATGAACATATTCTAGAAACAAACTGGACTATTGTGCCAACAGTCCAGGTCAATTTATCAGACATGCTTTTTTCATATCCAACAATGGATAACAATTTTGCGAGTTACTCCAAATTAGGTATGTTCCAGGCAGTGATAGCACTAGTAGTATCTGATAGACAAAATACTCATCAACAAGCATCTCATAATTTTTGCTTTCATGAATAGAATCATTATGGTGGTTGGTTAATTGGCGCGTGCATTATTCAGACAACAAGTACGGTAGTGTAAACTATATAACTCAGGATCAGTTGAAGAACTATCTTATGTGCATTTCGAATCCCCAACCCCCCTTTTAATTGACCTGTGCTACTCAAGAAAACGCGTGGAAAATGGTTGTGGAACCATATCGAGTGTATTTTGGATCTTAACCCCCCCTTGGGTGTACTTGTCAACCAACTTGAAGTCAATATTGTAGGGTTACTTGTTACTGGAGTATTGTGAAAGTGGTATAAATGAATCGCTACAAAAAGTGAACGGATTTGCTTCCAGCTTGATGAATGGAAACAACATGGTTATCTACTTCAACATGTCACTACCTAGAACTTTAGTTTTCTTCTAATATTTGTCACAAACTACCAATCAATCAAATTCGATTTCTCAAATATAGATTGGAATATTAATCGAAAAGTTTACTAAAATACAAAAAATAAAACGGGGGTTACCACCTACATGAATAAAAAACCACAGCCATCTCCGCTAACATGCGTACAGTTAAGTCTCAATCTCGAAGCGTCTAAAGTATTAATAACATGAAATCCGTTCCACAAACATTCGCACCCATTATCATTGTCTGGGAGATACAAACAAGGCTGACGACGCATAGGAAGTTGATTCAATTAATTTGATATAAATCAGCGACTACCTCTTAGTGAAATAGCAAATATTCCTGATGAGATAAAAATAATGAACACTACGTCTTGGTCAAGTTCCTGTGAATCAATAACACATGAGACAAATTATAAGACGTAAGGATTAGCGATGAACCCATCCAGACTACTGCAAACAGGCCTGTAGTTTCTCAATCCATTCTTGAGCTTTTTGAGCGTCAGGGGCACAGAAGTTGTAGGCTCTTCGATTTGTCCGTAGCTTGAAAAATAATTTTAAAAAACTAGAGTTTTGGATACTAGACCAATTGAACGATATCTTTGTGTAACTAAAAGGATAAAGAAAAACGTTCAAGAATAAAACTTACATCGAAGAATGACTTTTCGTCAGTTTTCTTGGGGAGACCTTGTGTGGGAGTGACTTGTGTAACTGATACGACTTCAGCCAGATCTGAAAAAATAAGAATGATAGTTTTAATTTAAGGGAATTTTGATCTCAATGTAACATTTTGAAATTAGAACTAAACGCCATTGATCACAATCATACTAAACCATCAAAAGTGTTCTCGAGGTTGGTCTCATGGGAGGAATGATAGGACAGGGATGACATTTTCATGTTAGGTGAATCATGGTTTCAATGAGATCGATTTAATCCTCCTCTTTTGGCTGTGATATAGAATCATCCAATTTATATTTAAATTAGCTCATCAAGAACTGCACCACTCCCTTTGAATAATCTATTTTGAAGCTAAAAATCTAAACTGCAACTTCACAGTTTTTTCAGATTTGATTAAAATGAAAAGAGCAAGAATGTTCGTTTTGGGATTGACATTGACCTATTTCATACACAACCTGTACAAATGAAAATTAGGTGACTCACCGATGAAACCTTTGCAATGTGAATCTTCAACAGCATCATAGTATCTCAGTTGGTGCTTGATGGAGTCAAGAACAAACCACCTTTGTTTCCACCCTTTCAGAAGAGCCCCTCGTTTGTACAGATAACCCTCATGCGTCCTGTTTTCTTCAACGTTGGACGAGTATTGGTCGTAGTACTGCTGATGAGTGGTCTGAATCGCGCTCACACCTAAAATTGAAATAAAAGTCAAGCCTTCATTATTTTCCATCAACCGCTTTATAGCCCAGTGAATTTCAGTGCCAGATTCTCTCCACACATATTTTTGTGCCTTTCATACATTTCCAATAGTATATGTTCTTTCCAATGTATGTACCTCAATACATGTCAATAACATGTGATGAGCCAGATGCACTGATCAATAAATAAATGATAAGGCAAAGACATAAAAAATAAAGAAACAAATGCACACACTCACTTGAATTAACAGACACATTGTCAGCTCCACTACGTGTCAGCGTTTGGTTATTATAGTGAGAGCCATCAGACACAGATTTGTACTTGGTGCAAGTCTTGGGGACATTATCATGGCATTTCTCGTGGCAATTGTAACCGCAATCAATACACCTGAATCCAGTCTGGAAAATCAATAATCTGATAATTGATTCCACTTTCATTCAACGGTTGATACAATTGTTTCCCTTTTATTAAGGAAAGAAAATTATACGCTTTGTAAGGAAGAAGGAATATACCTTCACTGGCCCCCATAAGACGCTTGAGCAGAAGTCACAATAGGTTGGTGTGGTGAAGTTGTACTTTTCAAATCGATGGGAATGCGAATAATTGGGAGCGACGACGGGTTGAGTATCAACCATTTTGCCCTTCATGATGATCTCCAATGTGGATCTTTTGTGGAGGAGCCGCCCATGAGACCTCACTAAAGCTGTGCTCAATGATGCGTGACGCTACAAAATATAAAGAGAGTGGGTTGTAGGTTAGCTGGGATAGGGAGGGTTGATATGACATAGCTCCAGACTCTTGCCCAATCCTCAGGGCAGATCAACTTTCCTTCAACTCACTCCTTCAATGTGTCACTTACAGTCAATGAATCAGTTGTGGGGAGTTCCAATTTGTCCCACAGCACCTTCCATTTTTGGGGCAAGTGACCAAGCTCTGTTTCAAGATTATGGATCTCTTCAATCAAATGAGTGAAGGCATCTGGCACAGAATGTTGGACATAATCATACCTGGAAAGGATTCGTGTTGAAAATAAATTGTGTTTCCTACCATCCTCACTTCTATCCAACATTTATTTGGTATATTTAACACTCCTGCCCGTTGTTATCTGGTATTGAACTCAATTCTCAGTGAAATTTGCACATCTCGTTGAAGAGCCAAAGTGATTTTTTTTTTCAACTAACTCAACACAATGATTGGGTATGCAACGCTGTATGTTTCTTGGATTTGATTATTGCTGTAGACTGAGGTAGACAGATGGAACAAAGGGGTGGGAATACACCTAGTATAGATATATATTTTATATACTAATATCCCCGTGAAGTCATATTAAGGTCCCTTTCAAATATATGACAGCATCAGCCAAAAAGGAATGAAGTGCCTTATTGCTGAAGAGCAAACTCACCCATTCATCACAGTCTGCCTGGCAGGAGTTTGCGTACCCTCAGCTGCATCAGCCTCTTCCTGCTGTGATGCTTCCAACTGGATCAGTTCTAAATCGTAACTAGGTCCATGTCGCAAGTCTTCGGACATGTAATAGTTCCAAATATCCAACACAGCCAAGTTTGATTGTGGCCTAAGAACCTAGAGGAAGGCATGGGTATCCAGTTAAACAAAATCAATGCCAGTTCAACTAAATGTTTTATGAAAGCTATGGGAAACTTACGGGCTGATCAGTGTCTGGTGTGTACATGAAATTGAAGAATATGGGAGCTCTGGCGTTGTGCTTTTCAATGTAATCAAAAACCGACTGTCCCAAATTTGGCCCTGAGTGTGTCCCAGCTCTCAGCCCCCCTAAAAGTGCAACAGTGATCAGTTTCCACCATCAAAAATACAAACGAGAGAAAAAAACGTAATAAACGCAAATAGTCAGAATACCTGGATAGATTGACTCATCATCAGATCCTGTTTCGACAGTTTTGTGATGGGATGTGAGAGAACCTCTTTTGTCTTCAAGAGCAGTGATCCCACACTCGACTCGGTCGAGTTCACAGTCAAGTAGGAAAGTTCGGAATCTACAGGAAACTGATTGGTACGCGAGGACTCGGAGATAGTACTCATTGAACTCAAAAGCTAAGGGGAATTGCTTCTGGATCTGAAATCAAAGAAGGACGGCTTATTCATGTACAGCTAATAAACTTATCTCCATTTGGATGGTTAGGAGGTGAATTACCTGATGAACAACGTCCAGAAATTGGAGGAATGTTGGGGTGAATGTGGAGCCCTGGGAGTTAGGGGATAAACCACTTCGGTGACTGAATCGGTGACCAAATCCGAGCCATTCTTTTTCAATCAACACTCGAAAACCAATGATGGTCCTGTAGTATGGATCGAGGCAGAGCTGGGCCAGAGACGAGATCTAAAATGGAACAACGATGATGACACTCCATTGGTTCTGAGTTGATATTGAAAAATAATTGACCATTAGCTGGCCATACACGAGCGGATTTTTTCGACGGATCAGGGATTTTTCTGAGAACTGAGAGAAATCCGTCAGTTTGATGCGTTCGTTAGTGGCGAGGATCAGACCGGAACAGATCCGGCCAAAATCCGCAGAAATGGTGGTGGGGGAAATCCGCCGACCTGATCCTGACGTGTGTGGGGAAAACCTCCGACAACATTATTGGCCGATCTCGATCCGTCAGTTCAGTCCCCATACACGAGCGGATTCTATTCGTGGATTTGAATAATTGCGTTTCATTGCGCTTCTGATTCGCGCTTTGGATTTGAATAATTGCGTTTTTTTTTTTTCAATAATTTGCGGATTTGAGTGCGAAACCATAACATGGGTGATAAAGCTGAGTGGAGCAACGAGAGTTTGGATAAAGTAATTGATTTATACAGAAGCCGACCTTCGTTGTGGAAGCTAAACCACGAAAACTACACGAACAAAAATATTTAAAAAAACATGTTTGACGAAATTGTCAAAGCTCTGCGCAATGATGTTCCGGGAATAGATGTAAACAAGGTTAAAGCAAGAATTCAGAATGAGAATATGAGATCTGTGTGCAGAAAAGAATATAAGAAGGTGCTGCAGTCGGAGAGAAGTGGGACATCTGAGGAAGAAGTGTACAGATCCGACCAGATCCGTCGGGCATGCTCGACAGATCTGGATCCGCGGATCTGACGAGGGATATAAGTTGTTTTCCCCCATACACGAACGAATCAGATCCGCCGTCGGATGTGGTCTCAACTATTCTCACGGATCGATCCGCTCGTGTATGGGCTGCGACAAATCTGAGATCCGCGGATGGGGTCCGTGAGAATTATCAGCAGATCTGATACGCGGATCTAATCCGCGGATCTGATCCGCTCGTGTATGGCCAGCCATTTTGGTTAAGGATTTGAGAGAAGAATATTGGGTGTATATTTGTACTTCTTTCCTGTCCTCAATTAATTTATATCCTCTAGCAACTGTTCTTCCTCTTCACTAAATATGCAGATCAAACCCCTTCCTGCATTTCCGCCACATACGGAGTACAATATTACCTGGCAAGTTGCATCCCATCCATCCTCAAGGCAGAGCATAACAGAAGAACCTTGGACGTCCAAAAGGTCCACGACAGCACCACTTAACTGTAAAAGTTGCTGGATCTGTTGCAACCATTCACTATTTTCGACTAATCTGGAATGAAAAAGGAATATGAAGGTATTGAGCGTGAGTTGCCACTTTCTCAGTCGGCAATGTATTACAGCAACCAAAGAGATTATGAATCCTACTTGTGGAATGACTGGTCAGCATCAGTTTGGATGCTACTTGGAATGCAGGCTCTCATCAACTTCTTGAAAGCTGTTTTGGTGGCCCGAACATCAGCATATTCGACTGGAATGAAATCCGCCTTAACGCCTTCAACTTTGAATGCCTGGAGGGAGAAAAATGGTCAATATTCAGTGATATGAAAAAATGACTTATAGATTCATTCGGGAGCAGTGCTGAAATAGTTACATAATGAGATATACCTGAAATTACCGAAACTCAGATAGAAAGGGGAGGGATCCTCTGCTGGGGACCATCACAGCTACCCAGTAAAGGGATGAACAATTTTAAATAAAAAATGTTAACTAGCGCAATACAGCAAGTCGAATCAGATTCATTCATAGAATAATCAACTATTTCAAAGACATTCCAGTAAATTAATAACACATGAAGTTGATCCATCTATCTTGATTCAATGAAAAACACCAGTTCAATTTCAGAACGTTGTACCCTGTGGCTCTTATTATTCAACCACCTAAACGTTCAACAATCTGTGATTCAACATCTTTTTATATGGAATCCCATAGCTCTCCCAACATTCGTGCTCAGAGCCTGCCTTTTCTAATAGCGTCATTTCTTTTTCGAGGATAATTCCTTAGACCCTATAATCGGAAGATTCTTATTTATTGCCTTGTATATTGCTGAATGGTCATACTTTAAAATTACAATGTGATTTTCATAACCAAAAATGTATACCAGTTCATATTACCCATCAAAATTATGGCTTCTGAATTGATGCATTTTGATTAAGAAAGTCCTCTCTAACAATCCTTTACCTGGTCATAATCTGCACAAAACTGTGTATGTACATAGGTGCGCAACCAAACCATCAACATTGAAGAAAAACGATTATTCACCTTGTAATGAGTTTTGTCAGAGAGGATGTAGAGCGGGGCAAAATGCAGAGTGTGAACACAGTCACTGCCAGAATCAGAGTCAGCAGAGGGTCTGATGATCCCACCCCCACTACCACCACCGCCTCCTCCGCCTCCAGCACCTCCACCATCCTTGACAGAGCCCCATCGGCCACGAGCAAGATTCATTTTTATAGTTGAACTGAAATAAAGATTAAAATATTTATTCAATTTGATGAACCAGATCTCATAATCCAACATCACACGTCTTTGATATCACTATCATCCCCTTGCAGATTACAGTCATTTTCTTGAGATTCCATTCCTTATCAACACGTATACTGAATTTCATCGCTCTTTGGCTCCCTTTTTGCAGGCACTGACCTCATTGTTGGAGTGTGATTAATATCTTCAGCAGCTTGAAACAAGGAATTTATTGACAGGCTTGAATCAGACTTCCATGGACCGACTCTGAGCGGGGTACAAGACACGATGACTGAGAGGTATCGCTCATGTTCAGCGGACGAAGCTGCACTACCTTCAACATGCCCTCCTCCTAAGAACATAAGAACTTTAGACAATTTTTTTCCAGATCGTATTTCTGAATAAGAAATTTGAACGAAGGATATAGCTAGAAGGGAAACATCTAATAAGAACATCTAACCAGGTTGGTGAGGATGGTTTGTCTTCAACATGCTCATGACGCTCTTGCCATGGTAGGAGGCACCCCTGAGCAAAAGAGCTCGCGTACGGTTGTGCCTCCAAGTGATAGCTGGCACTCGACCGTGGCGGTAACACCGGGAAAACCTCCGTATACTATCGTCAGTCACATTTGAAGGCATGACTAATAGAGCCGGATAACTAATGGAACAGAGAACAATGGATGTTTGAAATTCTACCCAACTGTTATGTCTGATACTTGAAGATATCATGTGAATAACTGCTCACGTTCGGCAGAGAAGGTAACTCGAGTTGACGGTCGATATTCTAAACTGTTCTTTGTGAACCAAAGGATTTGGGGAAGCTGGCGATGAGTTGACCAATCCAAGGCGCACCCAGTCTCTGACGTAGCTACGGTCTGCCACCCTCTCTAGGCTTCCTTTCCTTACTTCTTCAGTAGCATCTGGTACGAGGAACAATTTAACGTCATAAGTAATCAATTTGACCAATGGCATGTCTCAGCAAGAACCACAAAAAATCCAAGGAACATATTCAATATTTTAAAAAGAAGGTTTGTAAAATATTTTATGTTGTTTATTAATCAATTTGAAATTGTGGCAAATGTACCAAACGCAGAAACCTCCAATGTCAACAGCCTATACCGACTTGCAGAATACCATTCCATTGAGAGAAAAATCTCAATTTTAATTCTTTCTCTAATGGGGGTCAATGTAACAGCTGTAGAAGACAATCATGCAATATCCATAGTTTCCTCTGATCACTGAACCTGCCATGATGTCTACAGTAAAGGGGAGTCAGCGCTATCTTACATAGGTAAATGAAATGCTGGATCAACAAGCTAGAGCGAAAAAAAAATCAATTGAGTATGAAATTGGGTACAGTAGTCTGCTCTCTCAAAACTAGGAACAAGAACTTGAAGAGGTTGTACAAGCCTATCCCCAGAAAATTGCCTCTTGTTCTGGCAAGCCGAACAATTGTCAACGAGTATGACAATAGAAGAGTAGAAGGTTATTTTAGAGTCCTCGAAAAACCTCTATTTTAGTATCCATCAGTATTCATCCAATTGGAGACAGGGCATGACAAAATGTAATTTGTTTTGAACATAGCAATAACACCATATGTCTTGACTGAGTTGTGAAAAACCCACATGAAAGCTCGTCGCTAGTGAGAGGAAGAGTCATTCTCCATGGTGAGTTGGGAGAATCCTTCTGTGAGGCATTGAGATCTTGAAGTACATACTTCTGGCGCTTTGATGTGGTCTTTTGCTTGAAACCAGCCTTCCGAGCCGTTTTCATGAGTGTTTTCTTGGCAAATCCTCTAAAATCATAAGTTGAAGGTTGGTCATTTCATTTGGTAAATAATGGAAAGTGCTACTTTTCCTCAAATCTTGTAAATTGCCTGTCAGCAGTAAGGCATAGTTAATATTTCTGATATTCATATCAGATAACATACCTAATATTGATATAGTAGAAAGATCTTGTTCCAGTTAGTAATACAAATGGGAAGTAGAGGAACATCAGTTTGTATACAGATGTAAATTTGATTTCAGAACACCTACCTCAAAGTAGCGTTTTTCTCCTTGTTCTTCTGAGTTGGAGTTTGAGGAACAGAGATCTGACCAGAAAATGCAAAATGGTGAAATATGTGAGGAGGGTGACGAACTTTATGCAGAGTTTTCCTGAACCCTTCAATACTTTCTGGGGGAACTTCTTCGTCAAAAGCAACTTTGATCAACTGGAAAATAATTACCACAAATGAAAAGGAGCGTTATTTCAAAAAAACATTGACAGGACTGAAGTAAGCAGCGGTGTTTGTAACACAGTTCCTTAAAATAATGACCTGGAATGTTGAAGACCTCAACTGCAGTCCTTCTTGTAACCATTGGTACAGGTGATGTTGAACGGACACTTTTTTCTCTTTAGTCAATGACGTTACTGGGAATGATCTCACAACAACTTGCTCACAGGCTGCAGATAAAATCTCCGATAAGTTATTGTCTATGAAATGGACCTCCCGATTGAAGGCAATTATAGAAAATCTTACAGGATTAACATATCAAAGCAATTATCGTACTCAGTATTGTAGTAGGCCGGTAGTTAACGTAGGTAGACTAACGAAAACGATTTGTAATTAGGTGCTCCAATTAGATATTGGGATGCCAATTTATGGAATACAACTGGTTGCAGGGCTCATTTGTGATATTTTTGAGCATGCTCTTCTGGCTAACATTTTTTTCACATTCAACTTTAGTTTAGCAGTACAGTTTCCGCACTATTTTCATGGAACTATAGCACGATTGGTGGACATGTTTATTCAGAGCCATTAGACTGTCGAGGGTCTTCCACTGAAGTTTCATTTTCTGTTTTGACCATACTATCAACAAGAGCTCCATTTTATCATACTATAACAGGGTTCAAATCTAAATAAGCACCCAATACAAGGACGCAAGTTGGTTTTCCCATGTCCAACACTGAGAAAAATGCAGATTATGATATTTGTTAGATACAGAAGCAATTCATATCAAGCCTGTGAGGGGGGCCAAACAGGAGTGTAGCAACAATGGTGATAAATTGTGATTGTGAGCTGTACTTTGATTCACCATTCATCTAATTAATGTTACCTACCCAAAGGATCTGATGGAGTTCCCTTAAAGATGACTCGGTAGTTGGTAACAAAAATTGCTCCTTCTGCTGGCAGCAAAGGTGGGGCAACAACATTTGGCTGAGAGGTTTCTTCCCTACCGTCTGCTAGGAGATAGACTCTCAGCCCCTCACAAAGTATTTCTTCACCTGCTATCAATGTAGGAACTACCATCTTAGCCTGAAACATAAGATTATCATGAATTTCTGAAGTGCCACCATAGTTCCTTGCTGTTTCTTGTAAATTGACTCCATAATGAGCCCTAGTGTAGACTGTATAGGGGAACTTCCAATTAATCAACAAGTACAAAATCAATGAGATACATGAATAATACATCTGCATTACCTTTTGAATAGGAGGGAGACGCTTTGATTCTCTGTGCACTGCTTCAAGTGTTTCAATGTGCATGTGCACAACACCTGGAATCATCTGATGCAGACTTTTCACATGTTCACTGTTGACTCCTCCTTCAGTGCAAACACGGTCCACAAATCGGGTGACCACTCTGATGACGTCAGCTGTTCCTGTATTAACTCCATATGGCCCTTCAGCCTCTTCAAAACCTGACTCGGAGCCACTTTCGCTTTCCCCAACACTTGATCTGTATATCATCAACCATCATATATCAACCTTTGTTGTAAAAAGAAAAGTGTCAGACAGCTGTAAAGATGAACGAGTCACATAACTCTACCTGTTAGTCATGTTGGTATTGGAATGTTGGTCCCATGATGCAGGCGGTTTAGAACTTGGCCGATTGACAACATCAACAGGCACAATGAGGTAAACCATCCTATTCGCGTAATGAATGGCCTGACTGTATACAGTTGATTCCTCGCTATTTGCAAGTTCGGATAAATTGTCTAGAAATAAAAATCGATAACGTCATTCACTCACATGGATGGTATTAGGATAGATATTATCTATTCACATTTTTGCATCATCGACCCAACCAGCCTGAAGGGCCAAATTACCTGGATTAATTGTAGGAAGGAGCCTCATTTGCTCAGCAGCAATTTCAAGAGCAGAGGGCTCTTGACCTCGGCCTTTCCAAATTGCATCCTGAATGAAAACACGGAATAGCTAGAAATGAGATAACAGTTAAACCATGGCCTTTTGAAGGCCAGACAAGACTGTCTGTGAGAAATTCGCAAGCAACGATTTTTTAACTCTTACTTCAGACGATTGTGAAGCTTGTTGAGCATATAGTGCTTTGATATCTTTCTGGACGTCTTGATAGAATGCCCCTTCCCAAAACTGTTGATTCTGCCAAACGTTATGTTCCTAAAAGAACAAATTGTAGAACAGAACTGGGCGTTGAGTAGGCATTTAGAAAAGGCGTTAAATCAAGGTACCTATGTCCCACCTGTATGCAAGTGTAGGCAAATTGAATCACTCCTGTGCACAATTTCCGACAAAACGCAGTAGCCAAAGGGAGGAGCGCAGCCGCAACACCAAATTCGTCTATAGCTGACACATCCTAGAATCAAATTGATCAGGGCATACTGATTCTGCTACAGTGATAGTATAACCAATAGTCACCACTCCCACAATACTCTCAACTTTACCTGTAGCGCGCAGTTCATGAGCCGAACAACAAGGTCAAATTGCTGATGCTCAAGCATGGCCTTGTTCCCAACAACGTGGTTTCCAAGTTCAGTGCAGAGAGCCAAACGAGCAACACGACACTTCAGGGCTCTCAAAACTGCTGGCAAACTCTTTCGGGCGTCCGATATTTTATTCTCAAATATACAATTAATGCAGTTTTTTAGCACCTGGCAATGAAAAACAGTGGATCAAGTAACACGACAAGGTTAGTTTGCTTCATGGATGCTTGGTTAGTATAGAGTCAGATGGTACAAAAAAGTACATACTTCAAGTCTTCTAGCTGAATTACTGACAAATTGCTGCCGTGAGTCCTGAACATTGGAAATGTGAACTCCAATAGGAACAATTCTACCAGTTGCTGGCTTAAGCGATCCCAACCTGTACAATGAAACCAGAATGTGCAAAATAACTTCACCATAAATCATGAGGAAGAAAGAATACAATTAAAAAAACGCAACTACATACCTGGCCTTGATATTATTCTTAGCAAGGCCTTCTTCAATAATGTCTTGAACTGTTTGAGCACTTATACCAGGGAAAGTTGGCTGATGAATCCGAGCGAAAGCACCTTCAGGTGGCTTTAGTAACTTCTGAACATATGGCTGTGGATTTGGGTTTTCATTGGTGTAGAGAACTTGAGCAATATCCTGTTGGGGTACACAGAAATCTCTCATTAACCAGATACCCACATTGTGAAATAGACTAACCTTTACATGAAATTCGGGAATACTGAATGCATGACACTTTTGGACTAAAATAAGGACAGAATGTATGAGGTATTGAATTTTACTGAGATGTTCAATTGTGTTGACTAAGAAATATGGGTTCTCTCTATTGAATTTCTTCAGGAATCTCCAGGGCCTATATTTGACCATTGCAACTAAGTAGATGGATAATATGAGAGTTAGAATCCTTATGGTCCAGAATATGTAAGAATCAAAATGTACCTGGATGTGCCGAATGATGAGAGTGGGATTCATCTGCTCTTGTCGTACGAGTTCGGGGATTTGAGCGTACAATTCGTCCCAGTGATCACAGGGCCGCCATGGTGGACCTCGTTCCATGACAAATCCTGTGAAGAACATGGATTCCAACACTTTTGTGGTGAACTCGCACTCGACTAACCCACGCTCGCCCAAAAATCCAGCCTTGAAAAAAAAAAGGTCATTGTAGTTCTCAGCAGTAGTCATGAGGGAGGAGAAATTGCATTCTTCTAAAATCCAGGCAAAACACATTGAAACTTTATTTGTCAACCAACTTATTTCACGAACACTGACCACATTGAACATCCTATGAACCAACTAACCTCACTGGGCAATCAATGAACTAACAAATTATTGATATGGAGGTTTTTAGTTTTTCTTTCCAGAAGAAAGAAACACTAACACCACTACCCCACATCATTCGACCCCAAACGCTTGAGGTGCAAAGACAAGGAAGATGGAATTCATCAGGGTACCGTCAATGTAATTGATGTGGGATACTTGCAACAAGAGATGGTCAACAATTCATGATCAAGCAAACAACAAGGCTTTGACCAAACAAAAGAGTTAGGACTCATTGATATTTTCACATTGTAATGACAGGAATTACGAGTTTTATTGGACTCATCTGGACAAGAATAATTGGAATAAAACATGGTTAAAAAGAAATACCTTATGGAATGTTATCACAGGCTTTGGGTGAATCCGAATGATGGTGAGGCAGGACCTGTAGCCTTGCATGAGTTGGGCAAACATCCGCATAAAGACAGCTCTTATTCGCTTGTCTATGTACGCTGATGGGAAGGGGTTAGGTGGCGCTGGAGGAAATGCGAAGTCTGCTGAGTTTAATTCTGGTTGCAAAACCATAGTCAGAGCGCTCATTGTATCGTCCAAAAACAGCTGAGGGAGTAAAGGGACAACAACTGAGTCGGGAACAACAACAAAGCCTGTGTCCAACTCCGCAACAATTACGTCCATCTGAAAACGCAAAGAAGGATAGAGCAGCTGCTCAACAGAGTAAACTGAATTCGCAACTTAAAACCTTTACTGCTCACAACTCACCTGCTCACTGAAATCAGTTTTGAGAGATGAGTGGACGCCAATGAGGAAAGGTATTGGTGACGATAAGAACTCAACTAATGATGCAGGGAGCAGAGGTATGTACACATGCGAGTATTTGAATGGGTACATCAAGGCAGTCAAGGCTCTGCAAGCTTCAGTTAATCGAGTGTAGCTTTGAGATTGGAATAATATTTTATGCTCTGTCATCACAGCACAAAACAAAAACACGCAGTTCCGGATCCCTGAAAAACCGAACACGAACAGTTTCACCAATAAAATCAAGGATAACTACAACGTCTTGAATATTGAGATATGAATGGAACATTTGACACATTAACACGCTGAATGTCCAAAATGGGTCTGAGTCAAGCATAATATGCAAGCAGACTGAGACACAAAATCACGTTGGGAACAAAATTAGTGAAGTCACTACAATACAACACAGTAATAAGACGATTTTTAGTTGTTCTTCAGGCTTTGCCACACAAAACGGGATGACGAGACAGCCAGCAGTCGGCAAATTACACCAGCAGTCTACAGGATAATAGGAACGCCATCGTCCAAATGGCGCACAGATATAGAGTTACGCTCTTCCCCTTATAATAGGAAAAGGCGAGGAATCAAAAATATCAGACCCACCAATGCTGGGCTGCGCATTTGTCCTAGTGAACAAGCTCTCGTTTATGTTCAATCAAGTTGACAGTGCCTAACGGACGAGCTACTAACAAAGTTAGGAGAGTGTGTTGTATGCAATTCACTAGGAATGGGTTAAAAGTAGAAGGAATACTTGAAAAAAAAATTAGTAAGAAGCCAGACCAATAAAGGATGTTTTGTTCTTGTTTGACCCTATAGACAGAAATGATCTTTGTGCCTGAAAGCTCAGTAAGTGACTGGGTTGATGCAATGTTGCTTCACACACCCTGCAGCCGGAACAACCACTGGCCATCCCGTCGTACCGCTTTCCAAGGTGCAACACCTTTAACTCTGGTTCATCTGATCTACCAATGTGCAGAGTCTATTCTTTCTTCAATGCCTCGATCGAGGCAAATGTATTTACCATTAAATACCAAAAGCATAGACACGTACCTAGCTGCTGAAATAACATGGTGACAGCAGTGTTTGTCACAGGCAAGGTAGAAGTCAGTGGAGGTTGCAAAGCTTGTCGGTCACCAGCACCAATGCTGAAGCGCACTTGAGGTCCGCCGGGAGGAGGAACATGAACGCAACCCAACATGTTCCCAACGAGGGTCTCCAGTTGCCCACCAATGCCCTCGATCCAAACAGAATAGACAATCCCAAGGCAGTTCTGCAAATAACAAAAGCCACAATCATGATAAAGGAAGAGAGAACATTATTCAATGAGGCTAGCCCTATATCGACAGTCCCCTATATAATTTGCATTGATATTCGAGTCAACCAAGCGTATTCAACAAAATAACGAATAAAACATACAAAATACTAATTTATAAGTACCCGAAATGTTTCAATGTAGTCCAACCGTGAAACAAGCACCAAGCATTTTGGTGCGTACATGATGCTATGATGAGATATAGCAGGCACGCCTCCGCCTTCCAAACCATCTTCGTCCTTGAACGTTGGAAAAGAATCATCATAAATATTTCATTCAACCGGCTGTGTTGAAAACTTTACCTAGCTTTGTGGCTCAAACGAAAATGTAGGCGTTAAATTATACAAAACGATGACGACGTCTCAACAGCGACTAACCTCATCTACAGGTTTGCTGGGCTTGATGGAAACGGTCTCATTGAAACAGAGACAAGCACAATAGTGACGGTTGGCGTCGATGTCGGTCAATACAGAAACGAAAAAGCGAGGTTCCTGCCTCTCAGTTGAGAGAGCCCATCCCTGGGGCTGGCAGAACTGAAAAGTCAAGTAAAAGGTGAGATACAGACATTTCACTGAGTTCAAAATAAGTGCCTAGATGGATAATGCACATGGATCTCACACACCCTGTTCTCCAATCATGGAGATAAAAAGCGGGAAACTGCCCAGAGGTGCCTTGTTTATATCGGTTCAGATAAAAAACATTGAAGAATTTTTCCACACACAACAGCAGGCTCAAGAGTGGGAGGGGGGCTTTGATGCACATGGATATACGTCATCACTAGCAAGTTGACATTTCTGCAGGTTGGAAAGGCTCAAAGCACCTGGTCACATTGCATACGCTGTGTTTCCTTGTCAACTCAAATCAATCAATCAAAATGTTTCATTATTTCTTGATAGAGGTTTCAAGACCGTTTCAACAATGGAGGTCTGTTGCTAAAGATGAAATAGAATACATAATTCTTGGAATACGTAAAATTATAATAAAATTAAAGGGGTTTCGAGGTAGAGAACCAACACTAGGCAACCTAACAAAACATCTACTTTTCACTCGCTCCCATGCCACAACCCGACATCCGTGAGTAGCTCCTCCTGGAATGCTTTCCTTTTGAGGTAAGCCAGTGCAGAGCTGAACAGACGGAACACTGGATCTCTAATCAAGCACGCTAATGAGCAGTTCATAATGTATTCGTCGCTCAATCGAGCCGAGCCAAAAAAACGTAATCTGTCTTTTCAGGTTGTGGGCAGCTACCAAAGGCATTTGCGAATGATTCTGGCTCCCGCTGGTCGCAAATCAGGCACAGCTTCAGACTGGTCGATTCTCCATTACATCTCTTTGTGGAAAATTCCAATGTGCTACTCATTTTTCAGCCGGAGACCGGCCACAACCTTTTTTACTTCAAAAGGGACGTCCCAACTTAAATACCCCCTCAGGCAATGAAACCCATTGATCGCGTATATACATTTTTTGCCATACGTGTTTCCTTACGTATGTTAAATGGAGTGTCAACATTTTCCGCCTACTCAACGCGGCGTATAAACTATCAGCAAGTTTATACGCAAGTATAAAACTATCGAGCAGAGTTGCTGACGCGAGTAACGTGCTCCACACGCTTCATGGGTGTGATTGGGGCTTGGTCCAATCCTAATTGTGACAATGTACAGAGAACCGAAATCAGCCGGGTAGTCTACAGATGAAACTTTGGCGATTAGGGGGAAGAGTTCGTAACGGTATAGTTGAGCGTGAAAACAGAGACTATAGCTAATGTTTCTTTAGTGTACAATTATCACAACATCTTACCAGCTCAATGCCATCGATAAAAGGCGTGTCGGGCCAGTCCTTGGAAGGGAATCTTTGAAGGATGACGCCCTTGCTATGCCCACCTCCTAAATAAAAAAAAAAAAAAGAGTTGGACATGGAAATGTGCAAATAAAACAAGTCATTCTTCCATTCAAAAAAATAGTTTTCCTAGGCATGAGGTGACCTAACCAAGTTTCACCTATGTTCGGCGAGGGTACGTTAATGATATAATATTTTGAATATTTACACTCTTCAGTCGTTGGTAATCCGTTGTCACATTCAAATGGTACTGGTAGAGCGCAAAATTTGTTTGCTCAAAATTACTCAATTTATTATCAAAATCGTTTTGGATGAAAATTCTAGGAGTTATCGTTTCTTTAAATACCTATTTTGAATTAACAATTTCAATACACATGACACAATCGATACTCGGATTACATTGAATCCTTAAATCCACGGGAACCTATCAATTCGTCCTTTCAAATACCAACAACTGTCCCCACATGTTCACAGTACGTGGTGATTCTGAACCCCACGGTGCAGTCGAGAGTTGTCTCATCTCAAAATGACGCATCTGTGAGAAATACGAGGCACGAGTTATCAATCTGATTTCTCACAAATATCCACGACGTTGTTCTGATGATACCAGCCCTTCACATTCCATTACTTATCTCTTCGAGGTAGTCTCCTACCACCTAATCAGAAATTCCAACATCCGGAGACAGGTCCCCCGACCTTCACCTCTGATTAATAAAAAACGCTCATTCGAAAAAAAAAAATACGAATTTGATGAGGACGTTCAAACCGATTTATAAAGTCTAGTGGAAGCGTTGATTCGTTACTAGGACTTACGTAAGATGTTACTATCAACCGGGAACATGCATTCAACAGTTGGATGTGCGTAAAAGGTCGGCATAACCACTTGCGGTTACCGCAACACATTTAATGTAGTAATCTGCTGAATTCAAGGTGTGCTGAGGTAGATGGGATCAGGCCCCGTGTGGACAGCCGATCGGCAGTTGAAGGAGATGATAAACAAGAAAGTGAATGTCATCCTTAGACTAAATAGGGCAAGAGCCGGCTAGAGTTCAACAGTAGGTACGAGTAGTTTTCAATTTCCTCAAGCCACTATTAAGGCTGTTAAGGTAGCCCGTTCTAAAGGGTTTCGGATAAATCACCCGAAAGCACAGTGTCTTTAGTTTCTACCAGCTAACCGCAAGGAGCCAGATTCGAGCTTGCATAACAGCAAGAGTCCGGCAGGTCTCTAGACAAACCTCAGAAATTTGCTAAAGCCGTGGTAACCCTCAACGGGTGTTCAAACCATCATGAATTATTACAGCGCCTCATCAACAGATAAACAATGTAATGGTCTAGAACGATAAAAGCCAACATCGATAACTCATAGCACTGATAACGGAAGGATTAGCGAATAGTTGAAGTCAACTTACTTTCTTTTTCATGATCGTATCCGACAACCACAAAATAATCAGCCAGGCGCGACATAGCTTGGATCCCCAAACTAACTGTAACACTCCCGACTAAAACATTTATTTGTCATGATGACAGAAAACTTTATTCAAACGGCACGTCTACACACATCACGGATATTATAACAACCACACAGAGGAACTCGGGCAGCGATTCGGTTTTGGCCTTCGTCTTCTTCGTCGTCGTTCAGCGTTGCCGCTAGATATGGATCAAGGCTGTTGCATGAAACCTGCTGTTGAGGACGTAAATGTTCTTGTGCATGTATTTCATTATTATTTACAAATCCGACCTCAATCAGAAGGTTCAAAACAATAATTAAACCAAGGGTAAATGTTAAGGTAATGTGGAATAGTAAGTTTTCCGATACCAGTAGAAAATGTTGACTGCGGTCGATTAGTTGTCTTATTCTCCGCGGCAGTGAAACTAATTTCGAGGAAGTGCGAACAGGAGGTTCACCCATCATCCCTTCATCTTGATACTTCCTATATTACCATGGAATAAGTATTTAAATACTTATTTTACTTATACTAATTTAAATACTTATTCCATGCTATATTACTACGGATAGAAATCAAAACTTCTTGCTTTCAACAAAACTTCAGGATTGACTCAGTGTACAGTCGTGATTATCATCTTCCACCAAGTTTTGCATCAGAATCACTTGGGTGAAAAATCTTCGTTGATTGACAATTTAATGTCAACATCCAGACCGAACACAAAAATATTGTTCAGACATGTAGCAACGCACCGTTATGACACTATTTGTGACATCACCTCTGCAAATGCGATAGCATGCAAAGTAGGACGCCCTGCATATATAATTATATAAACTTAAATGTATAAAATGCGTGTCTAAATGGATCCTCCTACTATTATAATATCAAAAGGCACTCATTCACTCTTATCAATTCCTAGAAGACTTACGATCCGATGCGTTAATACCCTGTATTACACTCATAACCCTTTTTTGTTCAGCATAATGTTTGATGGGAGGGGAAATTATCTGCTATTTTGTGTACGATAAACTGCGATCAGGTTGACAAAGAACCACATCGCACATACATTGTTTTCAACTTGCGTATTTAAGTACTTACTTGTGAGTTGCAAAACTGATTTAGTTCATTTTCTATCAAATTTGAGATAATAACCATTTATTAGGTTTTCAGAGCGAGGAATCAAATGGGACGAAGTATTTAATGAAAACTGGTTAGATCCTCTTAAAAATGGTGGTTGAAGTTAGTGTTTTGTCCCCAACGTGTTTGTGTGGTTAGGCTGCGCTTTGAAACAAAACCAGAGAACGCCATCATGCATCAGCAACCTGCGAGTTTTTTTTCCAAAGCTGGTTCCATCTATGAACTGTACCCACCCACTGAGCAGCTATTGAAAAGAAATAATGAATGAATCGTGATTGGACAAGAATTATGGGGGGAAACTTCGATATCTCCTGTAAGTATGAATTATTCGTGGCACTGTTCAGCGTCTGTGTTTTGGCTTTGATGTCTCAGTCATGGACTGGAGTACCTACTTGCGCGCACAAAATTTTAACCGTGAACTGGTAGAGGATCACTGAAAACTTCGCGTTCAAAGTGAGGAGTATTCAAGAAAATTTCCTTTCTGACGATCAGAACAGTTTTCCGACGACACCACTATTTAGTTAACGTCATTCTGAAAGTTTTAAAACTGGTTGGGTCGAGAGTTTCGGAGCAAAACTAGTCCAGTCCGAACGTTTTTATCGTATTATTTTTTATTTATTTTATTTCATTTTGGGTAGTTAGTGTACGGGTTTGATCTATTTCCATTCAGTGAAGCCTCCAATTCCGATGGGGACCATCAAATCTCTGATTTTGATGAAAAATGTACTTAGCTCAAATTGTTCTTGCCGTACTTCTCGGATAAAACTTGAGTGGACTTGCTCAGTTTTGCAACTCATAAGCTCATGTGTTTGGATAGGTTAAAATAAAAAACGCAGTATAGCGGCTGGGGAGCCACAACTTGACGGACTGGGTACAAATGTGGCGAAGAATGTGAGTGTATTGCCGTGTCGGGGGCGGATTCCCGCGGTCGACGATCAGCTGACGCCCAGATGAGGACTCCAGATGTAGTACGCGCATACAACACCCGACCCCACTGCTGGGACAGGCACGCCCTTTGGCTCCTGGATAATCAATAGGACGGTAGACCAGCTCAGTCGTCGTGTGATAGGAATCCCGTGTCGGTTCCTTTGCCGCCTCTCTCCGACGTCGTCTCTTCCGGAAGTGCTGAGGAAGCACGGATAATGTCTCGTTCCCGACGAGTCGTCGGTGGTTATTGTGAGTAGCTTGACTTTCTCATCAGTCATCACTTGCATCCATCCTGCTGCCCCCACTTCTTCCACATCACCGACTGACTCCGCCTCCCCTCCACCTGCATCGAATACCATGTTTTGACAACAATCGGACGAAAAGATTCACCATCTCTTCCTCATTATCGCCCTTGTCACGCATTGTGATTTCCCCCTGGACACCCCTTGCTCGAATATAAGCACATGATGTGTATTTGAACACGACTTGAGTTCAACGACACCCACTTCCTAACAAGTATTTTCTTAGCCATTTCATGGCATTGAAATATGCCGCTGGAGGAAAATACTCAAAAAGCAACACTTCGTTCATGTTATTGACGCACATATCCCATTTTGGTGGAAGTGAATACGTAAATCTCGTTTTTACATGTCTCCAGAAAAATACTCCTTCATAGCCAATTTTTGTTTCCCCGCCTTTTGACCTGCTCAAGTAGGTCGTTAGTAGATCTGAAGTTATCAGTGACATTAGTTAGATCTGAGACTTCCATGAAGACACTAAATTTTGACTCATTACTCTCATTACATTGACACAACACTACATCAACGACAAATGTATAGGTAAAACCAAACTATCCCCTTTCCCCCAATTTCACAGGGCATTTTGCTTTTCCCAAAATGTCGATTCGTCGGTTGTGACAGAAGTTGGAATGGTCGGAAGGATGGCAAGTCATGTAAACGGACTCGATGCGGGCATTAGTTGTGCTCATTAGACGACCCAATTGACGCCCACCAATAAATATAGGCCAAAAATGGTAATGTTGAGTGGATCGATTTTAATATTATTAGGCGTGTGTTGTACCATTTTTCAAACAATCGGACCCTCAATCGATTGAGACAAGTTCCGGACTGTTTTGCACACCTCGACGGAATATCGTTTTATTTGTATGTTGCTGTAATAAATAACTGAAGGGAGTCTAGTCAAATTCAATCAACATACAACATCAACACTGCTAAAAATCATATAAGATTCTGTGAATTTTAATACTGTCGTAAATGATGATAACCTAGGAGCGGTATTAGAGCAAAACATTGCCCTTCCTAGAAAAAAAAGTATTGATTTTAATATATTACTTTGTCCCTGGATTTTTAGAATTAATTTTATATTGTAATGATTTGACGATAAGCCCAGAAAAATGAAATAATTAGTTGTTAAAATATAGTATTATGAAACTGTTTAAATACTTTTGGGTAGCACGTGTTCTTTCCTATGGCTGTAAGTAGGTACGTGAAGGTAGGTCCGACCTAGTGAAAAAAGCAAGTCCTTTGTGAGTCCTCCACTCATTTCCCCCGCCGCCCCAAAAATGTCCCAAAAAGCAGTTCGGACTGGACAGATGGATGCGTAACAGAAGCAATTTAATTCCAGAGTTTGATCAACGAAAAGAGAACAAAATGGCTCAAGATGGCAGCCCTAAAGCCATCGAGGCCCTTACTAAGGAAGTTGAGGCGTTGAAGGCGAAACTTGAAGAAGAAAGGCAGAAACTCAACGATGTCAGCTGTGAGTACTCGATTTTTTTACAGTGTGTGCGGGAGTAAGGACGCCTTGCATTTTCTAAAAGCCCAAGTCTGCAAGGCATTAATATATCAGTGGGTCTGCTGGTCGACATTTATAAGAAATAATGGAACGCTTAACAGCAAAAATTGGTCTAAAATCCAGGAATAACATTTTATTACGTAGCTCTGGTTACGAGGGTCCATCATGTATTTTTATGTCAAAAAACGAGTTTTACATCACGAGAAAAAGAATTATAATTCGTTAGTGATTTTTTTTTTTTTTTTTTTTTTTTTTTTTCAGTGGCTAGCGTTGGAGAACGGTTAGAGTTGATTGCTTTATTGAATATAAAACCAAGGCGCTTGCTGAAAGGTCATCAAGCCAAGGTTTTATGCTCCGATTGGGCTCCGGACAAACGACACATCGTTTCTTCGTCACAGGTAAAGGAAGCCTTACAAATAATTGAGAATTTACTTCAAGGAACGCACATTCGGTTTAACCTGTGAGTGAATGTGAGCGCATTATCGGGGCGTTGTACACCCTTCTATACATACCAGAAATAAAAAATCCTAATACCAGTTGCCATCCATTCGGGTCAAAAAAGCCCTTTATGCTCCAAAATTCTGAAATTTCGCTCATAGACCTCGTTAGAGTCGAAATAAATTGTTCCTTACTCAGTTTCAGCTCAATCGCGGAAATTTTATTGTGATTTCCCGTTTCAGAATAATAGGAGAATTGATTTCTGTGAGTCAAATCTTCAGCCACAAAATCGAGAATGTTCACAGGAATTGAAAAGTTTGCGTTTTGTTTTAGGACGGGAAAATGATTATTTGGGATGCTTTCACGACAAATAAAGAACACGCAGTCACGATGCCCACCACATGGGTGATGGCATGTGCCTACGCACCCTCCG
The DNA here is from genome assembly GCA_019603395.1 of Cyrtorhinus lividipennis. Classification (NCBI taxonomy): domain Eukaryota; kingdom Metazoa; phylum Arthropoda; class Insecta; order Hemiptera; family Miridae; genus Cyrtorhinus; species Cyrtorhinus lividipennis. The sequence goes on from CM034007.1 coordinate 5,773,462, forward strand.
GGAACTTCGTTGCTTGCGGGTGAGAAAATCAGACAGTTTCGTTGGCTCAAATTTTACATAGGTAACAAATGGAAAATGGTGGATGGAATAGAAATCTCTAAATTGAAAATAATCACTTATCACTTGAAGTTATTCCTCCCCTTTTGGATCATCCTGTCGCAAAAAAAAAAAATAAATAAATAATAATAATAATAATAAAATTAAAAAAAAAAAAAAAACAAAAAAACGATTAAGTACCCATTGTTGTTTCTAAATGATGTTTTCAATTTATGGTCAAATAACACTTTTTTTTTTACAGCGGGCTTGATAATAAAGTGACTGTTTACTCATTGAGTTTTGAGGACGACGTGTCAACGAAGAAGAAAACAGTTGGCACACACACCAGTTACACATCTTGCTGTACATTCCCTAGTTCAGATCAGCAAGTGAGTTTCTTTGTTTACTCTTGAAGCTCGGATACTCACTTTTCATCTAAAGTAAGGCAATTTTACGAGTGTTCATGGTCGTTCTGGTCAACAATTGCCTACTGATGTTTTGTCCACATGTAACAAATTGCAAGAAGTTAACTTTAAATCTTTACAGATTCTCACTGGCAGCGGGGACTCAAGCTGTGCCTTGTGGGATGTAGAGTCTGGCCAGCTGTTGCAAAGTTTTCATGGACACACGAGCGACGTGATGTCGTTGGATCTTGCTCCATCGGAAGCTGGCAACACCTTCGTGTCTGGCGTGAGTAAGCTGAAGCAACTTAGCATCGAGTATAATCTCTGGGTAGCTGACAAAAGAGTCGTAATCAGGCAACAAACGCTAGACCTTATGGAGCGTTTCTGAAGGCCTGCCTTGCTCAGACCACTTACGTAACCTCTGTTAAATCACATTCTATTCATATTAAAATCCGCATCTGTTGTAGAGTTGTGATAAAAAAGTCTTTGTCTGGGACATGAGGACCGGAAACTGCGTTCAGTCATTTGAGGGTCATCTCTCCGATATAAATAGTGTGAAATTCCATCCCAGTGGAGATGCGATTGCGACGGGTTCCGACGATTCAACGGTGAGTACTTCGATGGAACAGGTTATTTATTTTCATTCCAATAGCTTTCGTCAAAATGGAGACAGCAAAGGAACTACGATGGAAATACACGAGGGACAAAATCAATCGTCAGTTCGTTTTCATTAATCAAGCAACCATGCGCAAATTAATGCTAAATTTATTACTTCATAATATGAATGTCTTATAATTTCATATTATGAACCGATGATGTATAGACAGACAATGATTCCTTAGTTGTTGAAACTTTGTGCGCGCAAGGTGTTCTCCATCAACTAATCTCTTCAGATTTTTAATTTGCTTTCTGTAAATTATGAGGAGAATTCCATGACCAATATCGAAATGAATTTTAATGGTTTTTCTGCTGGTAGTGTCGTCTGTTTGACTTAAGAGCGGATAAAGAAGTTGCACTTTATACCAAAGAAAGTATCATATTCGGGGCCAACTGTGTGGACTTTTCAGTGAGTGGTGAGTATGTTACGATCGAGAAGCTGTTTATTGTTTATTATAATAAAACAAGTGAGATAGAAGTAACAAGTGATTCATGAGTTAGCTGACTGGATAATATAGTCTTAATCCAGGCTTCAGCCCAGTTGGTGTTGATGCCAGCTGTATTTAGCTCCCATTTATCCATCTAATCATTCAAACTGCGCTGTTTTCTAGGGCGACTGTTGTTTGCTGGCTACAATGACTATACCATAAACGTCTGGGATACATTAAAATGCGTGCGAGTGAGCTTACTGTACGGCCATGAGAATCGAGTGTCCTGTCTTCAAGTGTCTCCAGATGGGACGGCCTTGTCTACGGGGAGCTGGGACACCACATTGAGGGTGAGTACAGTATTAAGTAGTACTACTTTTTTAAAATTTTTTTTACATGTTTTGAATATTAATCATTCATTTCTTTTCGGCTATAATTTGTTGTAGGTTTGGGCGTGAATGACTGCCAGTATGATGAACGAATGATCGAAGCGTAAAATGCTGCCCATTAATCTATGCTCTTCAGTGCGCACATCCTCTCTCCTGTTGGAACGCTGTAGTCGCCAGGTGAAAAGAGTCGTGAAAATACGGAAAAACTATCATCAAGGCCTCATACTGGCGATTGGGAGACGAATTAATCGAACAAAATAGTCAAGTAGTTTAGATAATAGTCGGAATCCATTTCTTAAAATGATGAAAAACAGCTTATTTATACATTTTGGCATGGTGATCACTAGTGTGCGTCACATTTGCTATTTGTGCATTTCGATTATTTAACCATAGACTGACTTCATTGTACAGGGTGTTCAAAAATGGAATGAATTACCGCCGTGATCTGAGACTAATGGACCGTGCGTGTTAGCTTTTAAAAGTCCATGTTTGAAAAATTCGAAATTTCAAGTAGTGTCATCAAAAATTAGTTCAAAAAGGATCTCTCATATTCGGCAGATTTTTTTTTTTTTTTTTTTTTTTTTTTTAGTAGAGACTCCTAGATTGGGCAACTCTGCTATGCCAACATCAACAGATGTACCCAACGGTTCGATTGAGTAATCATTGTTTAGATGAATTTGAAAAAAATACCCCCTCTCAAATCTCGGCGGTATGAGATAGGGGTTTTTGAACGGCCGGTATTTAGAGACAACTCTATATAGGTAACAACTTGAAATCTACATCGATCTCAAAACTACCTATGTAATTATTGTGATATACATATTATTTAGATTTCGAACTAGTCAGCTTCATAAGTATGTGGGTATTCGATCGTCGTAGGCCTTTGAAGACTACCTAACGAAGGTTCTACCCTGTTGCTTGTTATTCATAGCTTACCTACCTTCATTAGTTATAGTAATAGTGCCTCTACAGGTACGCCTACAATGCTGTTGTTTTTGTAACAAAACCTCGTTATCTCAAGTCCCATTTCGTAATAAATATTCTTCCATGTTGTCGTTCAGTATTGACAATCTTAGTTCGATCAAAAATGCCTAAGGAATTATTCAATAAGTGTAGGTTGTTCCGGTCAACGGGAGATGTTGACCTACAACAATGAAATTGGACCACAGGAATGGATTATGTTGGATAAAATAACGTTCGTGCACTGGGGCAATGTTGTATACGTCGACTATTGCATGTTACATCAGGACTCCCTCATGCAAAGGGAGGTCCCTTAAAATGGCATTAACCAATATGACCATACAATTGCCGCATAAGCGAGTCTCCTTCTGCCCCCTCTCTTACCACTGAAATATTTCCATGTATATTGCACTTATCTCATTCGTACACTTCACTCATTGATTGGCTGAAAAATCAACGTTCGCCCAGGAAGCAAAAGTGTTATTACATCGCCCAAAAATGAATCAACCTGATAATGTATTTTCCACATGCAATGAAACATATTTATGAGCCCGGAGAAAATCTAAGGTTCAGTCAAATGTGTAAATTCCATGGGCCATGATGCCACTCAACCAATGTTTTTTGTCGTGCACGATCACGAAACGTTCAGATTTTAAGGTGAACCAATGTTAGCAGTAATATTCTCTACATCCTGTTGTTGAATGTTTACAGAATGACAAAAATTATATTGGTTATTAGTGAATGTTTGAATTTATTAAACTGCTAAATAAAACTGTCTCAAAAACTAACTAAAAGTGTCAACTCTTCTTGTATTCTATAGACCCACGAAATCCTACCTATGAAACTACTCTGACGTCTTGGTGAATTTTCACACTCTGTGGTGTAGGCATGTGAGGAAATGACAACTCATTCATTTTATTGCCACAGAATTTCGTCAAACTCATGCAACTACTGTGCGCGGCCGTTTTTTTGAACCCTTTAAATGTAGCCATAGGTGGAACAAACTAAAATCCGAGTTCCATGGGTTGCTCAAGGAAGCTACTCTCAATCGTACATCCAATCCAGTTCCATTGCTTGTCGCAATTAGATCACAGAAATGTGAGCCTGTCCTAACGAAATTCCTCAAAATCACCATGAAAACTACAAGATGATCTGAAGAAAGAGCAGATTTGACGACCTGTCAAACTATGTAATCCCAGCGACCACCATAAGAAGACGGAATCCAACATCTAAAAGAGCGCAGGCACAAGCATTATGTCTGTCGATATTCCGGCCAATTCAGGAACATATGAGACTAGTGAGCCGAAAATCTCGAAAATATATTTTTTGAAAACACAATTTGATGCCTAACTCCCTCCTTACCCCCAATATGGTCCGATTGGGCTGACATGTTTTGAGGACCCCAGACCATAATGTCAGATCTTCAGAAAATTGTCTAATGCCGAAATCGGCGTGGACGGTGGACGGACATTTGTTTATTTTGGAACGCCCAGAAAAAATAATTTTGGACCGAATCGGAAAGATTGACATTTTGCATGAAAACAGGTGGATTATTCAAGGAATAACCAACCAAAATCCTGATACTAACGAGTTTGTTGCCATCAGGTTTCATGACAGACATGCTCTTTGCTTCAAAAATCTATGTTGGGCAAGTTGAACATAGAGGAATGAAATATGTTTTATGTGCAATTCCCAAGAAAGCAGAAAAAACGTATATTTTACCAATCCTGGTCTTCCTAATGATGATACAGGTTAAAAAAATCAAGTTTTGGCAGTGGAAAACCAAAGTTTTATAGTTAAAGCGCATTTTATTTGTCATCATACCATTAACGAGAGTTTTGGTTGGTTATTCCTTGAATAAACAACCTATGTTTTTATGCAAAAGGTCAACCTCTCCGATTCGGCCCAAATTTTTTTCTGGGAGTTTCAAGGTGTCTAGATCAAAAAACATAGGTTGATTATTCAAGGAATAACCAAGTAAAAGTTAAATGTCCGTCTGCCGTCCGTGCTGTTTTTGGTAGTAGACAATTTTCTAAAAATCGGAAATTTTGGTCAGGAACCCATTTTTGGGTCTAATTGGTCCTTAAAACGTTTCAAGCCGATCGGACCAAATTTGGGGAGGGGAGGGAGAGGTCAAAATGTGTTTTTTGAAAAATGGATTTTCGAGATTTTTGGCGATCATGGCGAGTGGGTATCATTTTCCAGTAAATTTTGGACGCTGAATCCAATGAAATGGGTCCCAGAACGATTGGCACCCACCGGAAGAAGTTATGGGTCAGAATGATTGCGTTTTCAAGATTTTTGTTGGTCATACTTTCTTTTTCCTAAGGGAAATCAAAGGGACCACTTGGAGCTGATCCAATGAAATGGGTCTCGGAACGATTGGCGCCCTCTGGATGAGGCTATGGGTCAAATTGGGTTCCTATCCACCCATTTCGAATGTTTGTTTTTGAGATTTCTAGTACCTAGGCGTTTGGGGTATCATATTCCACTAAATTTTGGGCCCTGAATTGATTGGAATGGGTCCGGTACCCGCCACACCCACTGTTTCTCCCATTCGACGACTTAAACGTGTGGGGTATCGTTTTCCACTAAATGTTGGACTCTGAATCCAATGAGACGGGTCCCGGAACGATTGGAGCCCACCGGAAGAGGTTATGGGCGCTGAATCTATTCTTAAATTAGTCTCCATGCGCCTGGTCCAAGGAATAACCAACCCTTGTGTAAGAATATAAGGTTCATGGTTTCAATCTTTGAAGGTTTTAGTAAAATCATTTATTGGCTTAACTTAAATGACTTTTAAATTTGATCTTTCAGTGATTTTTTTTTCCTCTTTGTAGGAATACATGGAACTTAAATTCAGAAATAAAATAAAAAAGTAAAGAAATAGCTGGAGTTTTTGAGCAGTTTCTATGCATCACCAGAGTGAAACGTATTTTTTCCCAGTTTCGTCTGAGGTCTTTCTCCTAACTTTCTTTAAAGGTAAGGTAATGTAAGTTTGAGAGGTTTCTGCTAGCCTAGCCCTCTAATGAATTTTTGGATTAGGTATCCATTTAACTAGGAGGGTGAAAAAATGAAGTGTTTGATTATTTTAAAGCGTTTTTCATCTTCTATTATCAACTATTATTTGTACACATCATATGTATTTCTCGCTACCCTGAGCCTTTTCAGCCGTCAGATCGTAAACATAAATTTAGTCCTGTTTCAATAACAGCGCAATAATATGAATGTCCGACGGGATGGGGGCACCTTTCCGTATCGCTGAAAATCCAATGGAATGGAGATCGGGATTAAAGCAGGATCGCGGGCTTGATAGGAACATTTAAAAAATCATAAACCCCACTCCTCTATGTAAAAGTTTGTACGATGTACTGTTTCTGTCATGAGGAGCGTGAATTTTTGATGAAGTTAATCGATTGCAGAAGTCAGGAAAAGTGCTGGGCTCTTAACGACAGTGATGGAGTCTTAACGACGCAAGACAAACGAGGTGGCCTAGGACAAGGGAGGTAAGTCGAAGGGGCTCGGGCTAGGGGCGGATTGGCATGATGAAATAAGCCCTTTCCATCTTAATAAAACATGGATACCAACTAGGTCATTGTCAGAGCCAATAAGCTGTCATCACTTCTTCGGCAGCGGTCGCACGTCACAACTTATTCAGACTGTCGTCGTAGCCGAATCGCGTCCACACTGCAAAGTCACCTCCATGTAGGGCCTTGGTCAGCAAAGACATCTCGACAGTGGAGAACACCCTGGATGACTCCATCGAAACATTAGTCCCAATTTCTATTCTTTGGCCACGAGACCCCAGTTGTGAGTCCTCGGCGGCGCCTAGGCACTTGAAACAACACGAACTACCTTGTCTTCTCAGGTGAGTGTCAACTCCACCATGTATTTGTTGTGGTTATTTATATTTGATTGTATTTCGTGCTGCCCACTACTTTTATATTCCTGCTCAACCCTCAATATTGAATGGAAAAGAAAACCTGCAATTTTTAGATGGATTTGCAGACCAGTGAACCGCTTCTAGACCAGGTTTTTAATTCATTGTAAAAGCTACTCTGTAAACTCCCAGGCCCGAAATTTATAGGTAGTTACACTACACCAGTGTATGTTCTGTGTGATAATCGCGTCGGTGGCCACAGAAAGTCACCCCATTGTCGAATATCCATATTACCAAATTTGAATTTTACTTTGCAGTCAGTTTTTTCGTTCTTCCTTTCTTGACTAATGTTGACTCATTTTCCCGTATTGACCTTTCCTGGAATGAATCACTTTCATCATGAAAAAATGCCGCAAATAGTTCTTGGAATAACTATAATCTTTTGGTTGTGTTTATAGTTAGGAAATGGCGAGGTCCCCTAACTTTTCGCACCAACTAAAACTCAAATATAACATTTTCTTACGTTTATACTTTTGTGTGCAGCAGGATTCTTACTTTTAGGATCAATCCAATGAAAGGAGGAGTGTGTTATCGACAAGTTAATGAGTTATTTGTATTGTAGTACAGCTGAACTGATCTGAATAGGGTATGGAATGGTGGTGTGGTGAGTGAGGCGGTGAGGACGTTGAGGGAACACGTTAATTTGCGAATTGTAATTAAAAAAGGTACTCCTCTCGCCAGACTCCCCGAAAACTCATTTTCAAATGAGTCCCACCCTCATCCTCCTTGAATAGTATAAGCTACCCGCTGACGTAGTTTATCCAGTTGAACATATTCACGTCTTCAAGGATGGGGTTTGCACTCACTGTGTAAGGCCTTCACAGAGAGCGTGCATGAGTGAGAATTAACTTGAGTAGTCGACTGGTAAATCGAAAAACGTAAAAGATAGGTACCGTGGGTCTAAGTACCAAGAGGTCGAGAATTCGAGATTGAGATTTCACCTCAGCTTGTCACGTGGATCGGTAGATAGGCAGTGCCGAAGGTGAGTCGATTAGTGTGATTATGTCTCTAGAAGTAGATAGTCTGATAGACCTTTGAAAATTGTAAGCACTAAAGTGATGGAGCTCATTCAGAACTCTTCAGCATAAGACTTCGACTTGTACTTGTAACGAAGTTAATGGTGATGATGTCAGTGAAGTTGTTATAATGCCCCAACCATGATCCTCAGACGAGAGGAAACTACGACGAGAAGACAAATCGTCGTTTTCAATATGGTAGGCCAACGTCTTCCGCTCTATTCGAGTGTGGTGGAAACGGCCTTGGTGCTTACCTGTAGCTTGAAGTCTCGTTTCATTCAGTAAAGATGACCAAAAAGAAGAAATCGGATCCTTGAATTAACGATAAAAGTTATCTATGGGCTTCATTAATTAAACCATGATCACAAATGAGAATGAACATCTGCTAAAGAACATTTAAGGTGGAAAGGATCTAGGACCGCAGACGAGGAATAGCAACGATTAATCCTCATCCAGTTGCTTTACGTTGCTTATAACATAGAGAACGATTAAAAAAACACGAACTCACAGATTAAAAATTCAGAAAAGACAAACATCTCGGGATGATTCAATTTCCTTGCCTTGAGATGATTATTCAGAGGGTATATCGATGAAATTGACGACAACCATTCATGTTTCCTGACTTCTTTCATGTTTCACGTATAATTTAAAACGAATTATAAGAACGGCCATGTAAAGGAAGATTCTGGCTCACAAAGAAAAAATAAAATAAATCCAGACATAGATCAAAAATGTGACGGCAATGTCACTCGGGGATGTTACTACCTCCCCGCACTGAACCATCCACCGTTTGGATTCGGGGTCAGCTACCGAACTCCACACCACACACACATTACAGCACATTACATTTATAGCTAGAACAGAAATGCGACAACTACTCATAAGAACGCTGAAAATTCTTCCACAGGGGTGGGTCATTCCATGGAGCAGCAGCGGGAGACTCATTCAATCGATTCAGCGTCCAAGTGGAAAGCGATACTTTACACGCCTAAATCGTCGAAAATATCAAACATGGGGAAAATGGGGAAAAACAGTGGGTGTGGCGAGTCCCGGACTCGCTCAAATTTATTCAGCGTCCAAAATTTAGTATAAAGTGATACCTACCCCACATGCCTAGACCACCAAAAGTCTCGAGAATACATTTTTCAAAAAAACACATTTTTTCACAACCTCGACGCGAATGATTTTATTCGTGCCGAAATTTAATGAAATACATTAGGATGACCTTTTACACAAGGCTACCATCCAATTTTAATCACACCTTCACTTGTCCTCTGAGTGTCTTTCAGTGTGCTCAGATCTTAATCAATCCAGCCTTCAAATTCAGAGGAAAAGGAAACTCACGCCTCAGGCTCCTCATGCCTAGGTCCTCACAACCCAGGAGGCTCTGACCAAAATTGACTTTCAACTAAATTCTTACTTCCCAGGTAGTCTAGCTATTCAAATAGCGAGGAACATCTCGGTCGCCAACGACTCGAGGGAATAAGTCGAACGGGTGTCTGAAGGGTTTTTGATAATTTATTTTAGGGGACCTAAGAGCTTAAGGGGTATTATTTTTCACTGAATATTGGACGGTGAATCGATTGATATCGTTCCCCTCACCATATTCGACTGGAACCATTCAAACTTACATATGCAAATCACACCGCCAGATTATTCAGGATCCAATGTTGTTCAAATTAGTTCAGCGAGAGAATGTAATGACCAATCCCCTTATAGGTACGAGCAAGATATATCCTGTTTCATTTCTTCGATCCCTGATCAGAACAATCAGGATCCGAGGCTTTGGTGGTGCCAACCAGGACAAAGGTATAAACAATAAACATCAAATGCCCAATCTCGTAGAGTAAGAGTCTGGTTGATAATTGTAATCGGAAAAATTCACTATTTTGTTGCATTAGTACTTAAACAAATCTCTCCAACATTTTTATTCTTTTTTTTCACCTTTAATCCGAAATGCCCGGTAATTGTCAATTATCTTTTTCAGGTCGATGACCCATATCGCAAACATTACGTTTACTAGGTACTCTTAAAACATTCTGCATTCGGATTGAGTGTCCAGTATTTACAAACACTTTGTATTCTATGTTCGTTCAGATAAACGCCCGCTAAGAGTAAACTTACGAGAACATACTCGTAGGTACAGGGTATGAAAGCAACTTAAGAACACACACACACACAACTCACATTCTTCTCCAAAACTTGATAGTCCCGAACTGATCGAAATATGAACTATTGAACGGGCAAGACATTCCCGAGAATAATACTATATAGATCAACCAAAATAATCGTGAAGCAAATTAGCTCTTCCTCTATTTTAGCCGTCAAAATTAGATGATTATTTAATCGAAATCAAAGTCAAAGAGCCCTAAGTGTCGGATTTCCCATACATTATAACTCGTGGTTCCTCGATTGTTGCGTATCTTGTCACGCGATCGTCATTTGGTTAACACCGAAAGTGACGGAGCTCTCGGATCAGAAACACCAGATCAAGCGGATATTAAACTGTCTAAGGAGGATCGGACGGTCAATATATCGATCTGAAATGATGTAATAGTTGTATCGGTGTCCCTACAATTCTCCCGCATGGATCGATTGATTCAAATAAAAATCCTGCGGTTGATTGTCCTAACTGTCCAGTTATTTAATGAAGTGACGGCAGGTTCGTTACAATGCAAAGGAATTACACCACCACTACCTCAATTGTTCGGATATAAATGATTAACGAATGGTCCGTTCGTTTGATTTGCGTCACTCTACCGGGGACATCGTTCATTATGCATGGGCTTAGATCACTCAAGTCGGTCGCAAAATTTTCAACAAGGACGGATATTAGTGAACTCAGAATAATTTAGATAACTCTGTATAAAAAAAAACTTTCTCTCGATGCTCTTACTCCCAAACGATTACTAGCAAACCAATTACGATATTCAAGACGAAAAAGGAGTTGACTATCGTTTGATTTTCATACGACCACGACTTCTACGACCCCGGTCACCGACTACTATCACCCCTAGGGTAACAGAGAGAGTTCCGACAAATTCATGACATCAGAAACACGAGATCGGTAGAATCCAGATATCGGTAAAATTTACCAACGAATTCTACCATTAGGTAATTTGTTGCAGAGATAGTAAGACCGACTGAACAAGATGCAGAAAGTGAAAATGCATGGCCTTGTGGGAGACCTATGGCCCAACATCCGGCTGATGCAGCTGACAGGCCACTGGCTCCTTGAATATCATGAGGAGACGGGTGGCATGTCGAGGCTCCTTAGGATGGCTTACTGCTGGATAACAACGTTTCTAGTCTACATTCAGTACGGGTTCCTCGTTTGCTTCCTCATTTTGGAGACGTACAACGCCGATGAGATGGCTGCTGTTACCATCACGACGCTCTTCTTCTTGCACAGTATAACGAAATTCACTTACTTCGCTGTCAGGAGTAAATATTTCTACCGAACGCTCAGCGCATGGAATCAGGTAAGCGCATCGATTTTTTATATCAATGTCTTCAGATAAAAGAGGGATATAAATAGAGAAGATGTCACTACTGGCAGTATATCTTGCCACGCTGATCGCATTTTATGCCTTTTTTAGGTAAATTCGCATCCTCTTTTTGCGGAGTCTAATGCTCGCTACCGAGCAGCAGCCCTTGCTCGAATGAGGAAGCTTCTGATGATTATCGGCATCGGAACGATTTTTGCTGTCTTCTCCTGGACGACACTCAGCTTCCTCAGTGAACCTGTATGGGAAAAGACGGACCCAGAGGACGAGAACGCCACCATCTTGGTTGAAATACCGCAGCTCATGGTGTACGCCTGGTACCCATGGGACGCTCGAACGGGGATGACGTACTTCATGACCTTTGCTTACCAGGTAAGTACCGATATCGGAAGCTTACATAGGATACATCATTGGTTTCTCTTAGAATGCAAGGAGTGGTGAACACTCAAGGAATTTGTCCAGTGTACAACATGTGGCTAACAGGCACCCTTCAGGTTCCAGCTGATATTTATGAAGGGGTCTCATTTTATCCAAACCCATGTATTTTCCAGGAACTGTAGAACGGCCAGAGCCCTTCCCACCTCCCCTCCACTCATCTTATATTGTTTTTTTTTTTTTTTTTTTTTTTTTTTTTTTTTTTTTAAGGCTTTGACTTGTGTTTTTAAGGCTGCATTATTCTAAGTCTTATTAGAGTGTGTTGCTTGGAAAGGGTCGTGAGAACTTACATCCACTGTGGAATGTCAGAACCCAAATACAAATGTATGTAAGAGTAATAATATGGGATGAGCTGTTCCACGATACACTTTCGTGATTCCCTTTATTTAGATAGATATACCTTTCATGGGTGGGAATAAATGTGGGCCAGGAAGGTGCTGAGATTGAATGGAAATTGAGGAGGTAGTGATGGTGGTTTTAGGATGATTTTAACTTGTTTTAACGGTAATCCGGTAATAAACTTAAATGTATTTTGAAGGATGATCGGGAAAGGCTAGCGGGAGATTTTTAATTTTGGAAATTGCTGTGGGCACGGAGTTCAAATGTGTTCGTTTACTCCTGAATATCTAAAATCTTTACATGTATGTCTGTCTTTCAGCTTTACTGGCTTTTCATCACTCTCTCACATGCCAATCTCTTGGACGTGCTGTTCTGCTGTTTTGTCATCTTCTCCTGCGAGCAACTGAAGCACTTGAAGGAAATTCTTCAGCCTCTCATGGAGCTAAGTGCAGCATTGGACTCAGTCGTTCCGAATTCCGGGGATTTATTTAAGGCTTCATCAGCAGGTTCCAACATAGCACTAATCGGAAATGGAGGTAGGTATATAATAGGAGAGGGTTGGTTTATTCTCCAATCTCTCTAGGAGTCAATTTCCAGCCGTTTTGCGCGTTTTAACACTCATAAAACTAGTTATTTCATCAAAACAAACAATGTTTCACATTGATGCTAGTCACCACGACTGAAAATGTGGCATTAGAAGGGCCTTACCTTGCTTTTTCCGCAAATACATCTATCCTGCAATTTGACGGGTCTATCTAGCCAGCCCTCGCCACTCGCCGTGGAACAATAGCATCAAGTCAATTAAAACAAACATCGTTTTCAGATCAGTATTTTTAGGTTAACCGAGCATCTTTAATGGTTTTTTAATAGTATACAACCATATTTCACGGTATAAAATTCGTATCATGGATACAACTTGGGTGGGTTTGAACTAAACATAATAGTGACGTTTTTTAAGGTATCATTTAAAGACTTGAATTTGCCTTTTCAAGAGCTAATTTTAACGGATATTTTTGCCGCTATTGTTGTTTTACCACATAGCGATGTTCATTCCTTTGAAGTCTCCCTCCTTATCATGTTGTCATCGTTTCCTTCTTCCAGACGGCGGGACAGATTTCGACGTCCGCGGAATTTATAGCAACCAGAGAGACTTCTCCGGGTTCCAAGGCGGAATGAACGGTGTGAACGGAGGAACAGTCGGCCCCAACGGACTCACTAAACGCCAAGAGCTTCTTGTGCGCTCGGCCATCAAGTACTGGGTCGAGCGGCATAAGCACGTGGTCAAGTGAGTTTTAATATGAAGGGATTTGATATGGCCTTTGTCATTCAAAATTAAAATAAGCAAGCGATCTGAAAAGGTTTGACGGACCGTTTCATGTTAAAGATCAACTAATCATTTCCCCCAAAAATCAACTTGAAAACCAATGCAAGTAAATTCTCATTAAAAAACGAACATTCCACAAGACAAATAATCCATTGATTCATCCATATTTGAAAGAAAACGCTGCAAATTATTTTACTCCTTGTTTGTTACTCCTCGGACCAGGCGCATGAAGACTCATTTCTTCAACATGGGGGAAACAGCGGGTGTGGCGGGTCCCGGACCCGTTCCAATCGATTCAGGGTCCAAAATTTAGTGGAAAATGATTCCCCCCCCCCCACCGCCTAGGTACCAGAAATCTCGAAAACACACATTCGAAATGGGTAGATAGGTACCCATTTTGACCCATAGCCCCATCCAGAGGGCGCCAATCGTACTGGGACCCATTTCATTAGATTCAACGTCCAAAATTTACTGGAAAATGATACCCCACACGCCTAAATCCCCAAAAATCTCGAAAATCCATTTTTCGAAAAACACATTTTGACCCCTACCTCGCCCAAATTGGTACGATTGGGCTGAAATGTTTCCAGGACCAACTAGAGCCGGCGTGGACGGCGTACGGGGGACGGACTTTTGAATTGTTGGACCTAGACACTTTGAAGCGCCCAGAAAAAATGTTGGGCCGAATCGGAGAGATTGACTTTTTGTATGAAAACATATGGGAATTATTCAAGGAACAACCAACCAAAATGAATGAAAAAAAAAAGAACGGTGGGCGTGCGAGATCCATGCTCATAGAATTTACGCTATTTATCGAGTTGTGTTGTCTACATACTTGTAATTTACACCTTATAACGTACTGAAGTGGTTTCCTAGATGTGTTCAAAGATGCTATTGAATTTCCTTTCTAGATTCGTCACAAGTATCGGTGATGCGTACGGTTCTGCTCTTCTATTCCACATGTTAACGAGCACAGTTACTTTGACGCTGTTGGCCTATCAAGCAACTAAAGTAAGCAAGTCTCCCAGATGCTTCGTCACACAAGGTTGAACCCTTTTACTGACTAATCCATAATCCTCGCACCTAATTCTCTAATCGGCTTTCAGATTGATGGAGTGGACGTCTACGCAGCGTCAACAATAGGTTACTTGGTATACACACTCGGCCAGGTGTTTGTGTTCTGTATTCACGGGAATGAATTGATCGAAGAGGTAAATATGGATGGTGGCCTGACAGAGCTACGGTTTCATAATTGCGGGAGGGAATGGGCTTATAACGAGCAGCGACTAAGGTCTCCCGTCGGACTCCACCAACTTGTTTCTAGATGAGTGATTCCAACTCAATCACCAAAAAGGTGGTGACAGACTCCCTTTACAACTGGGAATGTAATATACATAGGTTCGAAACTGGAACTTTGCTCGGCGGAAGAACATACAATTTATTATTATTATTTATTTATTTATTTTTTAAGTTTCTGTGATATTGTAACAGTTAAACCCGGAAGGAGGTCCTCATTGCCGCTGCCGAACCAACTGCATTGACTTATCACATTGTAACTCATCCTGTTTTCCAGAGCTCGTCTGTGATGGAAGCGGCTTACAGTTGCCATTGGTACGACGGTTCTGAAGAAGCCAAAACCTTCGTTCAAATCGTATGCCAGCAATGCCAGAAATCGCTTACCGTGTCAGGAGCCAAATTTTTCACTGTTTCTCTTGATCTTTTCGCTTCGGTAAGTGGACACTACAGGGGCAGCTGTGTTTTTGTTTATTCAGATCATTCGGAGTTGAAAATTAAAAGGCTGGAAGAAATCAAAATAATTAGCAATTTTTAGGAAAACTAAATATATCTCTAAAAAAATAATATATGTTCAACGAAAATAATGTGGGTTCTTTCTGATTGCTAAGCTCTATCAGATGATTACCCAAATATAATTTATATTTTTTTAAGTTACATCACCTAGTTGTTATAAATATATTATCTTCTTTGTTGACACGTCCTCAGCAGACATAATTTACTCCAAGCTAGTGGGTTTCTTCTTTATGGAAATGGCTTAGAGCAGCATAACGTTTCAGTCTCGTTTTGAGTTGTGTTCGGCTCTCAGTCATCCGTTAAATGATGTTAAGAACATAGTCTTCCATTTTTCCTGTTCTGTTCCCTTACTAAATATCTTTCCAACGAAACTCCAAATTAGAGTACCGAAAGGAAATTTTCATATAAATTTAATCTGAATGTTTACATAAGGTACAATTTTTTCCATCCCATGTGCTGCTTTCTCGTGATAGGATCCCAATAGTTATTGCCAAATCAAATAGAATGTGAAATTAGCTTAGTATACGATCATTCAAAATGCTATTTCACTTTTACATTTTGGTTGGTTATTCCTTGTTCATGATAATGGTCAACCTCTCCGATTCGGCTCAAAATTTTTTAGTTGTTCCCTTGCTGGGATGTATGTTCCATGGAAAATTAGCGTGGAAGAATAATGACGACGAAACGGTAACAATAAGCTCCATTCAACTAGGCGTGTGGAGGATAATCACTATCTCTTTGCCCTTCCAGGTGTTTGGTGCAGTCGTCACATACTTCATGGTGTTGGTGCAGCTCAAATAAACCCCCTCGCCCGCAATCGTAGATTTCCTGAGAGCTTTTCCTATTCATTTTTCCAATCGGTTACCTGCTATACATTTACGACTTTTATCAGTTACGGGATTTTTCTTTACTTATAAAGATATTATCCATGTCACTTGAGTGAACTGTAGATATTTTAGGTGATTGAGAAACATTATGCTCAAATTTTATAATATTAATAACTATATTAATAATAATAACAAAACCATTTCTATTTTTGAGATCACGAATTTTATAGGTGAAAACTTGAATTATATCATATATTTCTATCAATAGTTTTATTCCCCAGTAATGAAATTGTGATACCTGGAATAACTATTATATTTTTATTTATAAGTTGTTAATGATAATAGATTGATTCACGTTTGACAAATGCTGATTATTGTTTTTAAGAATGAGCGCATTAACATGTGTTTGTATGCATCCGATGAATAATTGTAACCATTAATATGGTACAGCTTGAAATGTGTACATCTGTTGAGGTAGAGGTGGTGTACAAATAGTATATTTGTATCGAGAATGAGAGAGTGGTTCGAGAAGATGGTTCATGCTGCTAGGCACTCAATTGAGCAAGGCATTCAACTTGAATCCTCCCTTATTTAATCTGATATTACCATTTCTTACCTTTCTGAAGCAGATACGCACAGTGAGTCACAGCGTGTCATTTTGATTGAATATAGTTCTCAACTTATGGAATTAGCTCTCATAATGTTGCCATTTTTGTAATTTGCAAGGTTTTTTGCTGTAGACTTGAGTACTTGTTTTAACGATCACATTGATTCACCATGTCTGAAGTTAGCTTAGTTTATAAAGTAATTTCGATATACATTTCAAGTTTTTTTCAAGTTTACTTCTAATTTATTCATGTTTATTTTATCTATCTACTGTTTATTTATAGCCAAGTTATTGTGCCGTTTTTTTTCAATATGCTTGTTTCCTTGAAATTTCCTTCGAAAAATTAAATAATTTGATTAGTTACAGTGGACAGTTTCATTTCTTTGCTACATTGCACATTTTACCGAAAAGGGAAACTCACACACCAAAGGAGGATACGGGTGAAAATAATTTTTCATGGCTAGATTCAGGGAGTACATACCGGTAGAGTATCAACATCTGGAAATTGAATGGTGAATAGAATAGTGTGGGAAATATGATAGAATAACCAATTCTCACCCTGGATTCATCAACTGACGTAACTAACTCCTTAATTTGATTTCACGCCCATTTTATCATGAGCCTGGTTAATATAGACTTGCAGCGTGTTTAACTGCTCCGGTCACCATTCAATACATGAACTTTCTCACCGCCACATTACAGTAGAACGCAGTTACATAAAATAATATTATATTATATTACAAAGAGAAGGAAATTTACAAAATTAAATTCAACCAGAGAAGATTTTTGAGCAGTGGAATCTATAGTGAGTGGAATGGTCGTTGTGTTTGTTAGGGACCATTTAATGTCGGATGCGCAGTCCTGTAAAGTTCATCGCTTCAAAAACGCCCATCATTATCATTATCTATCATTCTTCCTTTTTACAACGACTCAACCATTTACAGTGCTTCAATTTGTATTCATATTTTTCTTATTACCCCTTTAGCAAAAAATCTGGCTTTAGGGAAAATCGTCACCCTGTCGTATACCATAATGATTTAATATATAAAAAAACCTTCTTGTTTTCTTCTCTCTCATTATATTATCATGTATACTTCTTGCTAGGTAACCACCCTATCAATTTTCCATAGTGTTCTTGCTACCCTTCCTTGTGTGTGTATTGGCAATTATCTAGTGCGATTGTTTCTTTGGGTATTCTTTGCCAAATAAAGTACAAACAAACTCACATCAAACAGCGTTTTATTTTTGGGTACACAATTAAACAAAATAGACTGCCGGACATATATTACAAATACAATATTTTTACCATCAATAAGGATCAATTTTTAACTAGAGGAGTGCGTTTAACGCGTCGAATCAACACGTAACAGTTATATTCATGATGATATTGGACTTGGTTATTAACGCACTACACTCAAATACATATACTTGGCTGATTGAAACTGTTTTCGATCCTCCAATATTCTTAATCAACTACGGGAAAAGGGGGATGAAACTCCCAAACTACAGGAAATCGACAATATCATACACATAAAAATAGACAATTCTCTATTTTATTCGAAGACAGCTTATGAGTAGGTACCAGTATGTATTACTTACTACGTCAACATACTCCACTTACGTTATTTTTATAGCTACCGTTTGTTGTCGACGTGCCGGCTCAGACAAACGAGAGAAATTCTGATTGTGAGGATTTGAGGAGTCGATATAACAATTAAACATAAAATGTGAATGAAAGAAAAACAATTAATAGAGAAACAAGGTGTTTGAAATAAATGTTGAATTTTGTATTTGTATTGAATGGTATTATACATTTTGAACGGCCTGCATGTCACCAAAAACCTACGCATTTATACTCATTCAACCCAAAACTTGTGGTTGTTTAAATTTGAATTCTATCAGTAATATTCTTTAAAGTTTGAGCATCGGTAATGCAAGGAATGCTGACCTACATTGATGAGCATGGTTCTGAGACATAGGTAACTCTTTATTTACATAACCGCACTGAAGTGAAACATTTCCCGTTGGAGTGACTAAGACATGCATTCAACGAAGGGTTCTTGAGCATCAAAATCAAAATGAAAGGTTGTCGAGCAACGGCACATGTAGAACAATTACAATCACATCAAATATTTTCTTACATGGAAAAAGATGCAAGTTGAAAGATAAGACCACCATGTTCTGAGTACTGCGTTTTACCTAAAGGCCATCAATTACATAGTGAAGATACTCCTCTTTTTCTATTGTGTGTATCTTGTTAACATTCACACATCCCATACGTCCGTCCTCCTGTCCATACGTTATTCCATATAATAGACACAAATAATAGTGAGTTTTAAAGGATGTCTACATTTAGATGGAAGTAGTTCGAATTTTCGCCTAATTTACTTGAGTCTATCAAATCGTGCAGTATCTTCATAATATAACTCGACTGTTATGTTACATTCCAAACTGCTGCTGGAAGAAAACCAAAAATGTCGATACTGTGGTTTATTGTAGGATCAAGTCATGGAAGTAACAGAAGTGTGTGGTCTTGGGAAAAAATTAAGGCGCCCAGTCTTCAGCATCCTTATTAACCAAAGTTGTTTCCATCAACAACTATTCTTTGGCAAACGTTTCGATGAAGCCTTCACTGATCTGGCGGTTCATCCTCCGGTGCACGTAGGCGTCATACATTTTTGCTTGGGGCTGAGCACATCTCCTTTTGGAAGGTGGCTCGCATGGTGGAGCAGTATCCCTTCACCAAATGATCTAATCAAGTACCTACGATCTCTTGAGGTATCACGATGGAAGCGGTTCATTTAGATCAGAAAAAAAGGTTCAAGAGGTGCGTTTGAAATGGCCACCTCATTGATGAAAGCCTATTTTCGGGGAAGAGTCTCCTAAAATTATTCTCCTAGCTTGACTAACTCCAAATCAGCAACCGGAAATAGCAGTTTTTCTTTAAGGGCGATTGAATCCTATCCCCCCCCTCCCCCGATGAAGGGACATTGAAATTCACCCAGGTTTTAGTGAATTTGTATCTCACATTATTTGTTTTCTATGATCGATCTGGTTAGCTAATGATGCCAAGGACGGCAGATGGACGGATCCCTGTTTTTCGGTTGTTTGTCACTATTGAGACTTTGATAGTGGAGTTGCAACTGTTCGCCGAATCAAAGAAAAAAAAACACATATCAGAGTAAACAAAAAACATTGCATTTACAAAATAAATAAATGAATAAAATATTTTTTTTTAAATTAAAAAATCAGAAACATGCATTCACACCGTACAGGTAGTCACTTCTACTGGTTTCGAGCTACAAGATATAATTAATCTTCAAAAATATACTCTCTTCGGTCTCTTTATCTAAGCTTTGAAGTCATTTTAAGATCAGCAGTTATCGTTCGGATGGCTATTGAAATTACAATGAAAGATATGTACAATGCAGCTTGTCAGTAGATATAAATTTTACCTACAAGGGCTGATGGGGGGGGCTTAACCTATGTATTTTTTTTGTTTTTTCCTTTTTTTCAAAACGTCACAAGTAACTCGCCTTTTATTCTCTACCTAGAACAAACGTAAACCTATTCAACTTACCAGTAATACAAGCGAAACAGTCACCAAAGGTTGAAAAACGCTCGCCTTGGATGAGGACTACACAATGTGTAGAGTACACATGCTGTAATAAGTATGCATTTGAGGTGGAGTGGATGCTTCATGGCTCCCTGTTCGACATGGTGGTTTTGAATCATGAATTTGTGAACATTCAACACGTTTGAGTAAAGTACTTGCATTCATTGTGAAGGGATGCAACGTAGGTCTTATAACTATGTATACTTTGAATTACACGTTAACTTTTTTTTCTTACAAGAAACCAATAAAAAGTTATGAAATTCACCTAACAGAAAAACTAACATTTAGGGGTAGCTATGTTAAGAAACAGTGGTCTCACTGTAGGGATTTCAATGTGGTTTTCATTGAGGCTGGGATAAGGGAAACAACTATTGCCGCCAGTGAAGCAACTCGTGTGTTTTTAGTTTATTTTACCTTCGAGCTGGTCGGAAAACCCCAAAGCCCGGGGTCTCACCATTGTGCTCAAGGATGGAACGAATGGAACACGCATGATGGTTTTCGTACGAGTGAAAAAGCTTTTCCAAACTAAATTCCAAACGAACTATAATGAGCTTGAGATTTTCTGGCCATGTACTGCCTCTCTAACTACCCTTGCGTTCAGAAATTGACAGTTGGACATTTATCACCGGTCTGAAACCTATTTACATTCCAAACCCTACGAATTACCTATGGATTGATCTACAACAACTTCAAAGTCGGCAGAGGGCGGGGGATTGAGGATGTTTTGCGTCTATATGAAAACGTCAAATTCATGATTTAACAGAGTGGTTTTAGGCCGTCACCTACATACATAGTATAGAATTATCTCACATGAAACACCAAATACGAATCCATATGGAGAGCCCACATTGGAACATAGAACATGAATGCCTTAGCTAGTAACATTGAGACGTGTGAACAGTGAGAGGGGTTTTATCCTAAACCTTAGCGCAAGTTCTCATCAAAATACCGGTCGAGATGTTATGTTAGCTGTTACGGACCCCATCTTCCCAATTCAACCAGGCAATTTCATTAAAATTATGTGAGCAGTGAAGAAGGTTCTTCCTCCATCAGTAGAATATTAGAATTGGGATCAAAAGAGGCAACTTGATGAGATCGTATTATGCACGTTTGCCTGGGGTTCAAAATTAACTATTACACTGATACTAGTAGTAGAGTCAAATAATAATCCAGGGGCGATTAAGAGGATTTTTCTATCTGGAGGTGGTCTGGCAGGGACAGATTGAGGAACGTCCGACGGTATTGAAATTGATTTGAAGCCTGTCACTCCGGAAATTTGAGCATCGTTTCAAGTGTTATTATAATTCCTTATAAATATCAACATCAAGTTTGAAACTCAAGTGCTTATTTGACCTAGGACACTTATTTGGAATACATTAAAGGGGCAAGGGTGGGCAGAATGCAGCTTGTTACTCCCTTGGTGACTGTCTACTTGTACGAGCGCATAAGAACGTTGAGTTTGAATTGTCATAATGCTGCCATCTGAACTTTGAGCCGGCGGCGCGCATCGTGTTTCATTTCGAGCCATGTGTACGGAAGGATAGCGATGATCATGGCGGCGGTTAGTCCGTACAATTTGACCCAATTACACAGGAAGCCATGCGTACCAAAACTGAAGGCCAGACCCAGGTATCGGAAGAAATAGCAGTGAGCGAATGGAGCTTGCCAGGCGTCCGGGTAGAGAGAGACCAAGAGCGCTGAAGATTGATAGAATATGAAAGGTGTTAACTTCCCTGAAATCTAGACAGTTTTAATTTCGAGACAATTAGAACAAGGTAGCACCAGTGTCAAGTGGAATTGCTCCCATAGATGTGTCAGAATGATGTTTAGGTACTCGTATTTACGATTCCAAAGACCAAACATATAATATTAATAGGCTCGAGTTTTTTCATTTGATCTATGTCACAAAATGTCTTTAGTTAGTGGGATGCCGTTCAATCGATTTTTGGCACAACAACTGAGACAATAACTAGTGGTAAGTAATACTCACTGAAACTCAAAGTATCCCAAATGGCATTGCATACACCCCAAGCGGCAGGAACAACGTAGAAAAGGGCTGGATCGTCTCTGGAAGGCTTCCATATCAGCAGTACAAGAAGAAGACAAGATTGGAACACAAATCCCACGGCTGCAACACATAATATTACATCACCACCGTTATGAAAAAATTCCATATTTTCTATTGTCCCTCTCTCTTATTTCTCCTAGCTTCTAATAGAATATTTTTAGCAAACAGCAGCAACTTCTCAAGTGAATGGACTTGATTTTTAATTACCAATTATAACATGGCGCCTGATGTGTTGAAGGAGCATGCTTAGAGTGGCTGCAGCAATAGATTGCAGAACCCCAAGGCTAAGGAAGACTAGAGAGATGTTCTTGACTCCTAATGCGCATGCCACGTACGACTGAAACAATTAAACAGTCTTTTTGAGATTTCATCTTCAAGATGAGTGGCATAAGGACCCTAAGGGCTTAGGTGAGATAATAGAGAACTGGTGATCAATTTAATTACTTTTGAGAAAACGGTGTACATGAAGCCCTGCTCCAGACCAATGAAGATGTAAAGTGGAGCGACGAGTTGAATCTTGTGGTCCTTGAATGTGTCCTGGATGAGGCGGAAGGTGACGTAACACGCAGCTTTGAATGGAATTTCTTTCTGGACTGAGATTTTAATTTGGTCCATGAAAGTCGCTGTTACAGCCACTCCCATCATACAGAATCCAAGAAACACGCTGATCAGAAGGGTGTTTGTTTTGCAGTTGATCCAAATGGGCTGATAAGTGCTGTTGGCAGGATTGAGCTGGTCATAGCCCAATTTGAGCTTCTCATAATTAATAGGCAATGGGCAAACAGCGCTGCCGCAGATCCGTTCACTGTTACTGTCTACAGAGAACATGTTGTCTAGCAAAAGATCTGCTGCATCCTGCTTTGTTGTATACCAAATGAGCAATGCTGTCGCCATGTTTCCAATTATGAATCCAAAGTCGTGAGCCATTTGTAAACCCCTAGAGAGCCGGTGTACTACAATTTCTGTTCTCCTCAAACCTTGAGAACATTCAATTTCTCCTACTTCTCGCTCAGTCATCACAAAACTCAACTTGGTGGACAACGCCATCAGACTCGCCAGTCGAGCAGAAACGAGGGGTCCAAGCCAAATTCCCATGAAGATATATGCTGGGATCAATGTATATGCGTTGGGGTATAAGTGCAGGCCAATAAAAATGCATGTCCCGCAATAGCTGAAGATGAGACACAAGTTGGTGCCGAATCTGTTCACCAAGAAAAGTGAGCCAAGAGCAGAGAGTGAACCGGTCGTGAACAAAGAGGCCAAGAGCAGCGATCCAATTTCGTAATTAGGGTGAAAGACTCGCGTGAAAGTTGAAATATCAGGTTGTAGCCACCAAACCGAAAGTGAACCCTGTAGTGTGAAAAGTGGTATGAAGGCGGCGGTGATCATCGTGTGACTTAAGCACAACGCTGCAAAGTTCCGGAAGAGGAGTCGTCTCGAGTATATTGGCCCTGTCTTGGAAGGCGTTGAGCGGACAATGGCAATGAGTCGTCGTACGGAGCTGGCTTCACCTGAGCTGGACATGGATTCACGGTGTTGCTTTGAGCTTCGACGGAGCAGAAAGTGGTTGTTGATGCTGTGGTGAACAGTGCAGCAAGACCGAATTGACCTGTTGGAGGCGGGAGAATAAGCCAGCACATCCTGAAACACATACAATTTTGTGCCAATATTGTGTATTGTGAAACGATGTGTACATCATGATGTGTATACCATTGTATGCCAAACAATGGTCCACTCATCGTCTTGTTGTCAAGATCAATATAATATCCTGATATATTTAATGTTCTCTGAGTGTTCCTTCCAAACTCGTCTGCTGCCAAAGGAGACAACACGTCTGATGGCCTGAGGGAATATGAACAAGGGAAAAAAATATAAGATAGTTGCACTTACCACCTCAGTGGTGAAAAAATGGTTGCACCTCTCACTACGCACATCCACGTTGACAGAATTGTAGTTGCCCACGCTTCGAGTAGCCCTGACCCCACCACAATGAGTGCTAGAGCCACAATTTCCTTTCTGTAAGTAAAAGGTTCGTCTTACTAAATAGTGAATATAATAAAGGGTTCGAACGGTAAACTTTTACAACTGGTGCAACGGAAAGTTCGGACTAGGCATGGATAACCATCACAAACTCCTTCAATGAAGCAAAAAGGCGTACAAATCTCTAATGCCCTGCTTTTAGTCACTTCCCCCGCCATTTGATCGGTCGATACTGGAAGGAATTCGTATGAGCACATCTACTTGTTTATTTGGAAACGTATTATCGATAATACCAGCACTTACGACAAAAGGAGCCTGGAGATGACACTTGACGTGTCTTCGGTACGCGGAACATTTATGCTCATTGTTTCCAACATCTTCTAAGTCTCGCAAATTGGGGAGGCTCCCCATTTCGTGCCTAGGCGGTCTCCATTTCGCGAGCCGCGCTGTGCAAACGGCTCAGTTCGTCGAGTGTCTCAATGTTGGTGCGTCGACCATTTTCATTCTTTAAACAAAGAGCTACAGGTGAAGCATGCTGTAACAAGTACCGATTTTGGTTGGTTATTCCTTGAATAATCAACTTATGTTTTCATGCAAATGGTCAACCTCTCCGATTCGGCTCAAAATTTTTTTCTGGACGTTTCATGATGTCTAGATCAAAAAAACATAGGTTGATTATTCAAGGAATAACCAACCAAAAGGTCAATGTCCGTCCGCCGTACGCCGTCCACGCCGTTTTTGGTAGTAGAAAATTTTCTAAAAATCTGAAATTTGGGTCAGGGGTCACCGGCCTAGGACGGTCCTCCAAGCTTTTCAGCCCGATCGGACTAAATTTGGGCGGGGTAGGGGTCAAAATGTGTTTTTTGAAAAATGGATTTTCGAGATTTTGGGCGATCTAAGCGAGTGGGGTATGATTTTCCACTAAATTTTGGACGCTGAATCCAATGAAATGGGTCCCAGAACGATCGGCACCCACTGGAAGAAGTTATGGGTCAAATTGGGTATATATTACCCATTTTGATTATGTGTTTTTGAGATTTCTGGAACCTAGGCGTGTGGGGTATCATTTTCCGCTAAATCTTGGAAGCTGAATCCAATGAAGAGGGTCTCAGGACGATTGGCACCCACTGGAAGAAGTTAGGGTCAAATTGGGTATATATTACCCATTTTGAATATGTGTTTTTGAGATTTCTGGAACCTAGGCGTGTGGGGTATCATTTTCCGCTAAATCTTGGAAGCTGAATCCAATGAAGTGGCTCTCAGGACGATTGGCACCCACTGGAAGAAGTTATGGGTCAAATTGGGTCATATATTACCCATTTCAAATATGCGTTTATGAGATTTCTGGTACCTGGGCGTGTAGGGTATCATTTTCCACCAAATCATGGACACTGAATCGATTGTAATGGGTCTGGGACCCGCCGCACCCACCGTTATCCCCATTTACCCCATGTTGAAGGAATGAGTCTACTTGCGCCTGGTCTGACGAATAACCAACCCCTGTGTAAGAATTTGCAGCGTTTTTAGTTTTGTCACAGGTTATGTATTGAGGGGATGAGGGTAAGAGACACGGTGTCCCTCTGGTAATATGCTGGTCATTGGGAAAAATACCCCTCAACATTTGTTTACAATTTTAGAATGGCAACTGCCTGCAACAACTAGAAATAAGGTTTTGACCCTTATAGTGTCGGTACACACAAGGGTACCTAACACAGATTCTGTGCTAGACGTTTGAGGTGGGAGCGTTATATTAATATAATATGAAGGAGAATTAAATTAATCAATCCAAAAATATGAATAAATCATACTAATAATTATAAAAATAATAAAATTAAAAAATTCAAATGTATTAATAAATTATTTAATCAATCAACAAATTTTAGGAGTTCTTTTGGAATTTCAGTTTTAAAGTAATTTTTCCCTAGAAGAGGAGAACACTAACAAAATAAAATAAAATAAAAATAATAACATTAATTATTGGGGTAGAATATGGATGGAATGTGTAGAGCCAAACGTCAATAAAATTCAGGAAAAACTTCAATTTTTTTTTTTTTTTTCAAAATCACATAAATACATAAGTTTTGGAAACGCAGCTACGTTTTAGATGGACGGACTTACATGGAAAAACTACAGTTCTGAAAATATTCACTAAAAAAGTAAGAATCACATATTGAAATTGTCATCAATTTCCCGGCGTTTTTCTTGGTTTCTTTCTTTTTATAAATCTCAAACCTTTCTTTAGCCCATGAGAGAATACATTCGGTTGTTGAAAGCTTATAAAAAATTCTCGGACCAGGCACATGGGGGAATAGGGAAAAAAGTGGGTGTGGCGGGTCGCAGACCCATTCCAATCGACTCAGGATCCAAAATTCAGTGGAAAATGATACCCCACACACCCAGGTACCAAAAATCCGGGTTCTGGGTACACGCCTAGGTACCAAAAATCCCGAAAACACATATTCAAAATGGGTAATATTTACCCAATTTGACCCATAACTTCTTCCTGTGGGTGCCAATCGTTCTGGGACCCACTTCATTGGATTCAGCGTCCAACATTTAGCGGAAAATGATACCCCACTCGCCTAGATCGCCTAAAATCTCAAAAATCCATTTTTCAAAAAAATCATTTTGACCCCTACTCCGCCCAAATTTGGTCCGATCGGGCTGAAAAGTTTCGAGTTCTAGACCGGGAACAGACCCCTGAAATTTCAGATTTTTAGAAAATTGTCTACAACCAAAAACGGCGCGGACGGCGGACGGACATTTTGGTTTTTCGAACTAAACACCTTGAAACGTCCAGAAAAAATGTTTGGGCCGAATCGGAAAGATTGACTTTTTGCATGAAAACATAGGTTGATTATTCAAGGAATAACCAACAAACCAACAAAAAAAAATTACCAGCAAGCTTAATTTTTTTGTATGGCTACCGTCGGGTTTCGATTAATGTTGATATTGGAGGAGTGAAAGGGCTTTTCGTAGATTTCGGTGATCAATTAGATAAAGGTTACCTGGTTTGATATAAAGTAGGCAAAACTTCATGGAGAATAATGGCTTGAGAAGATATTCTATGAACCGAATTCGGTCATTAATCTACTCAATTTGAAATGTAAAAATTGGAAGGTTGGTTTATTAATAAAAATAAATTTCAAAGTATATGATTTTATCCTATAAATAATATTTTATTTTGAATTTTAGTAGTAAATTTAATTTTATTAACATGAATTGGAGCACGACCAGCTGAAGAGCCATATATTTTTACAGGACAAATATCAACAGTGTCATATTTCCTTTATTTTGTAATAAACCCTCTAGCAACTTATTTCTGAGATAAAAATAATATTTAAAGTTAGATAAGGATACACTGGTGTACTATATATTTAGTTAAGAATAATAATTTTAATTAAGGAATCAGTAATTGCAAAATGAATCGACGGTCAGGACGTTTCTGAATGGACCGACGCCATATACACAGATGGATCCGAGTATACAGCCGTGTGGACCTCCTCAAACACTACTTTTTGGCACATTGAGGCCTGACTGAGCTCTGTTCAAGAGCAGAATGTATTTTCGTACAATTAGATGGTTACTATGATCTGCAACTGAATCTCGAATGACCTAGTGTTGCGATGTGCGTATATGGGGCTAGGCGCTTTAGTTAGGAGAGCGAGGGGACCATCACGAAAAATGCTGAGTCCTAAGATATTACTCATCAAAAATTTAGTCGAGAATGTCAGGCACACGCCCAAATTCTGAATTCCGAAAACCGGTGGATCAGAAGCACTTTGGTCCGCACCTCCCGGAAACTCATTCTCCCAGAAAATCATTATCTAGACACAAGTTGCGCCAAAAACATTTTTCATCTATGAATTTAATTTTAACTCAATGTTATTATCGTTCTCGAGGCTCTTCTTGGTTCGGACAAGCGAAATGAAGAGATGGATTCAAATGTAATAAATTCCTCTATAATCCGGACTGTTATCGCTGTTAAAAAACAACGAAGCAACTCGTCCTGGAACTGTAGGTGAACCTAACTGAAAGTGTAACATAGAGCGATCCAGATTTCTCAAATTTTTGTTTTTAACCGAAGGCGATGGTATCGAGTGTATTGTATTATTATAGCTTTTGTCATGTCTCATGAGAGTATGTAGGTAAATTGCAAATACGATCGTCGACGACATGTTGGCCCCAAAACATTTAAAAGTGATATGGGAGGTGAAATTGCAGGAGGGTGGAATGATTCGCCCGATGTGGTCTGGGGGTGAGGTAATGACATTGTGACAAAGCTCTTACCTTGTTTACAATATTGTCATGAGGTGCTTTGGGTGCAGGCGGATCACGTGAGCGCTGCAGTCAAGCTGAGATTGGGCTTAGCATCGAGGTGTGCAGAGTAGTAACAAGTAGCGAGGTTCCTTCCTCGTTGACAGTAACTCGAAGGACAACTTATCAGGGGAGATCGACGGGATGAGGTTCGATCATGAGTTTGTTTTCAAGTCAACCTTATCCCCATCAGACCTTCAACTGAATATCGTTGAGTTACTCCTTGTCGGGGGTAACTACACCCTCAGAACCGGGGGATGGAGGAGGGGGTGTTGAGGGAGGTAAGCCCGCACCTGCGCCTAAACCATCCACCTCTACCACCCTTTGAATCAATAATGGAAACCTGTTGGGTTGTCATGTTTGGGGATGGGTGAGTTGGGTGCGGGCGGAACGCTCAACAGAGACGGAATTGAGGGCGAACACAGTTTCCCGCGTTACATCACGCGCTTACCTAACACTCGCCAAGAAAAAAAAAAAACAATTGATATCCATTCTGGCGTCAACAAGCCCCCCCCCTCCCCATTCACCGTTATAACAGCCGAAAATTCAGGATGAGTTAAGGTCTATCTTGACAGCAGCTCCTCCCCCATGTGCCCCACCTCAATAACATCAAGCCCGCATCAGCTGATTGAATTATGCATATGAACTCAATTCGTCCTTTACCTCAAACCTTTCCCAGAATAGCCAATCTATCAGATTCGAATACCATCGGAATCCTATTCCAATCATTCCTGAAGTATCTCGAACCACTTACCTATACCAACTACGCAATTTAGTTTTCGCCCCAGCCTCGCATGTCCTCAACAGCTTCATCGGGTAGTAGACGAAATACGGCACAAATACGAACAGAAAAAAGTTTGTATGGGTTTGTACATCGACAACGAAATTCTGGCCTGCTCTTCAAACTGAAACATCATATTCCAGACACCAACTTGAGGATCGTTCAGTACTCTCTATCTGGGAGAACATATGTGGTCACATATGAGGGAGCCTAGTCACGCGCGCATGCAATTAATGCTGGAGTGCCGCAAGGCAGTGTGTTGAGCCCTTTTTTCCACCTCATTTATGCAAATGACTTCAAGCAATGCTAACATGGTCACCGCAATATTTGCTGACGATGTAGCCATTTCTTTTGAGACGCAATACGTGTGAGGATTCATGTAGGTTAATGCAGAAGCATAGAATAGAAGAGTAACTGGCGCGTCAAAGTGAATCCCTCAAAATCAACTATTGTGAAATTCACATGCCGTCGAAATTCAACTCATCACCAAATTACCATGAATGGAACAATCGCACCTCAGGCCGACCATGTTAAATATTTGGGTCTGATACTCGACAAGAGGCTCATCTAAAAGTAATCACCAATGAAAGGATAATGACTTCTCATCAGGTCTATTTGGTAATATGGATGCCAGATCTGGCGATTAGCCTCAGATAGTCAAATAAAAAAGGTATAGACACTCCAAAATCGAATCCTCGGAATAATTACAAGAGCTCCATGGTACATCCGAAACACGACTCTTCACTCTGACCACGATTTGTCTACAGTAACGGAGGTTCTCAGTGAAACGGTCCGTCGCCATTTCGAATCCCTCCAGTCTCATCATAACGTGGACCTCCAGAATCTACTAATCAATCAACCACCTGCCCGTGACCAAAGAAGGCTAAAGAGAAAAAGGACTGTTGATCTGACCGTTAATGCTTGATCTGTGCAATCCCATTTAATACCATTATCTAATTGTAAATGTGAATGTAATGTATGTAAATGTGAATTTTTGAGAGGCGTATCACAGGGTACGCACCTGAATTAAACATTGTCCAACATATATTACGAGAAAAACTAAAATGGACATTCTACAAATAAAGTTAAAAAAAAAAAAAAAAAAAAAAAAAAAAAAAAAAACACCGCTGCAAATGCACGGGGGTTGCTTATTCCTCGGACCAGGCGCTTAAAAGTAGATTCAGCGTCCATAACCTCTTCCGGTGGGCGCCAATCGTTCCAGGATCCGTCTCATTGGATTCAGCGTCCAAAATTTAGTGGGGAATGATACCCAACACGCCTAGGTACCAGGAATCCCGAAAAACAGATTCAAAATGGGTAGATAGGTACCAGTTTTGACCCATAACCTCATCCAGAGGGCACCAATCGTTCCGGGGCCCATTTCATTGGATTCAGTCTCCAAAATTTACTGGAAAATGATACCCCACTTGCCTAGATCGCCAAAAATTTCGAAAATCCATTTTTCAAAAAACACATTTTGACACCCCCAATTCCCTCAATTTGGTTTGATTCGGCCGAAAAGTTTGGAGGACCAACTAAAGCCAAAAACGGGTCCCTGACAAAAATTTCAAATTTTTGGAAAATTGTCTACTATGAAAATCGGCCAGGATAACTTTTGCCATTTGCTAATTTTTGGGCCAAATTGGAGAGAGAATGTTTTCAAAATCACACATGGGAATTCCTGGTTGCCTTTTGAACCTTTTTATCAAATTCCTCCTTGTGCTTATCTTTATAATATTCTTCTTTGTGCTTATCTTTATCACATTCCTCTTTGGGTTCCTCTTTATCGAATTTCTCTTAGTGCTCATCTTTATCACATTCCTCACTATCAAATTGATCACATGTTTCTGTGTGCCCTTTTGCGTTCCATTCCCTATTCCTGTAGCGTGGAATTTGGGGGGGGGGGGGGGGGGGGGCTCCAAGTGGTCCCTCTGATCTTCCTGAGGAAAAAGAAAGTATGACCAAAAATCTTGAAAACACAATCATATTTAAAATGAGTAGATACATATCTATTTTGACCAATAACTTCTTCCGGTGGGTGCCAATCGTTCTGGGAGCCATTTCATTAGATTCAGCGTCCAAAATTTACTGGAAAATGATACCCACTCGCCTACATCGCCAAAAATCTCGAAAATCCATTTTTCAAAAAACACATTTTGAACCCTACCCCGCCCAAATTCGGTCCGATCGGGCTGAAAAGTTTCGAGGACCGACCTAGGCCGGGAACAGACCAATGACTTTCAAATTTTTAGAAAATTTTCTACTACCAAAAACGGCGCGGACGGTGGACGGCGTACGGACATTGAACTTTTTTGATCTAGACACCATGAAACGTCCAGAAACAATTTTTGAGCCGAATCGGAGAAGTTGACCTTTTTGCATGAAATCATAGGTTGATTATTCAAGGAACAACCAACCAAAAAAAAAAAAAAAAAGTCGCAGTCAAATGAGGGGCAAAGGCCTGTTTAAGAGAGATCAGAGATCAGTGCAAATTAGACAAGTTGTTAAATTAAAATCCATGGAGTATACCTTCTACGTATCTCCCTTATGAGTGGCAGTTATCAGTAATTAACAACCGGAGATCATGTTCCTTCAGTCCCAATTTTCCATAAGGCTCAAGGAAAAAATAAATATAATACAATGAGAAAAAATTAATGAGATAATTATTGGTTCTCCACTTGCATTACCTTACAAATTCAAAGACTGAAGGAAATCACAGAGTGGAGTGAAGAATACTTAATGACGCAGCAAATCGTCAGGGTGGGATTAAAGAGGGGTGCCCGCTAGTAGATGAATATATGAATACTGACAGAAGGTTGGGGAAAAACATGGGCCAGGAAGAAAGCTTGTGACACAACAAACGCTTTGTTTTTATTGGCTCCAAGCTGGAAGAAAACATTGCGAGAAACATCTCGTTGACATGTTTGTAGGAACTTCGAATTTTTTTATGCTCGCGCGGAGCGGCCTTGTTGCTGTGAGCAGCATGAAACGGTTTGCACAGTTTAGGTATCTCAGGGTTTCCCAGCGAGCGAGCTCATCTATCAATAAATTTACCTGTCTCTTACCATTTGCGATCAATCTTGTCTAGGCAGCGACAGATGTTGGATAGATTGATCGTTGTTCACTCCTTCAGTATGGTACCCTGAAGTGCGGAGCTCTCCACACCCATATAAAGAAACTCATTGTCCAGGAAGCAATCCTTACAATGTTGCTAGATAAAAAGTGGTTTCCAAGCAAGATCCTCCTCCAAGAGCTATCCAATTTTCTCAATTTGTCAGCTTTTTGGAAAGGAATTGGCAGTTTTTATAACAATTCTCCAAAGATGATCTCTCTCTCATCCACAATCAACTCACACTTTCGAAAGTAATGAATCCTAAAATTAATATGTCCTTCACAAACTGATGTTTTCAATATTTGATCCCATTTTATGAAAATTTGCTGCAACCAATCTTAGGGACCCCTCTATCATCTGGTCCAGAAACAAATTCAGTCACCTCAATAATGACTCATTTATGAATCATGAATTTTCATTTTTTCATCTATGAGTAATTTTATGTATTCTAAATGCACTCTAGAATGAATCCCTTTTTCTCCAAATAAAATTGATCCTCACCCATTCCCCAGGCAACTTAGGTACTGTTGACAACCACAGTCAGCCATGATCAGTTTGCACACCTTTAACAGATAACACTCCGTTTTTGGTGAGATGCTGTAAGCCTATTGAGAGCCCTGATGTAACAATAAATCTTCAATGGCAGAAAAAGAGGAGATACAGACCATTTTCTTTCCACCTAAAACTATTTGATGGGCGCAAAATTGAGAAATATGAAATAATGAATCGTTTTCATACACTTTTTTATTTAAGAAATATAAAAAGTACCTAACCGAGAAATTATACACATAACTCATACTAGCAGAACAACTGCCTTTTGGAAATTTGAATGAATTCTTCAAATATTATACGTTGTACACACGAATTCAGCTCTGGGGGGGAAATCTGAGAAGCAAATGCCTAACAGGATGACGGATAAATCATAACTTACAATATATAGACTGGATGGGATGGGAGTCCAGGTACAATGTATGTGAGGGCTATGTAACACAAAGCTGAGTGCCCATAAATAATAATATTGAATCCTTCAGTAGAGGCATGCTGAAGGTGCTGAAGGCACCATGGACTCTTTCAAGTGAGAACTCAACACGCATCTGTAGAAGTGCAATTCCAAGTGAATGTAGACATTTATAAAGTGGGAAAGAATACAAATAAAAGTTTGTCACCCAAGACTAAATAAAAGGGCTCTTCAATCTAACAGTAGTGCTTCATTTTATTATTCACAGCTATCATTACCACCTCAGAAGATGGACTCACATTAAACAATACATCCTTCATTAATTTGAAACGTGACATAGCCAGAAACAAAAACTTATGTAAATTTTTATCCAATGCAAAAATCTTCTAACAGTTTCTGCCAAATAAATATTCGAGAATAAGAACAATGAAAGCAACAATCAAGGTACTTTCGTTCGGAATTTTTAATATGTTGGGGTGGAACAACACACGCAGCGAATTTTTAACATTTCCTCAAAGTTGAAGGGGTTTGAAAATTACAAAACTGTTCAAGAAATAGATCATAATTAAAAATTGAAATGAAATAAAGGGAACTGTGTGGGGAGAAACACTTTTTAACGAGATTAAATTAACTATATAGATCATCGTCACCGTCATCTTGGAAAGTAGGCTCATTGTTTGTGGTACCCTGAGATGCTGGGGCATTAGCAGATGCAGGGAACCTGAAGTTGTTGCCAAAGCCTCGAGACTGTTGAAGCGTTTGAGCAAACATCTCGTACTTCCTGATATCATTGTCAGTGACTGATCTTCTGGCAAAGCGCATTGCCTCTTCAAAATGGTCACGGGTAATCTCAGGCACAGGATCTTCATCATCCATCTGAAAAGCCATGGGGAAATCAGGGTTGATAAATGAATACACTTACTATTTCGACTTCTATCAGCAATAATTTTGGTCTCTTCTTCATTCACAGAATTCATCTGCTCAGCCAGTTAGGTAGTATTCCAATAAGTAGATAAGTAATAATTATAATAAATTATTCCAATAAGTAAGTATACCAATTAAGTAATCTGAAAAATCTGCACCGCTGCAGCAATGTCACACTTCAAATTCATTAAAATGGTCTTGATGTCAATTAACTACTAACACACTGACAACACCCCCATCAATCCCATTTTTACACATGTACAGAATGAAACAACCAAGTTATTTTACTTTTTACTAATTGAACAGAATGAAATAACCAGGTTCATTTTACTTACTTATACGTATCGCAAATGTAGGTAACCCAAGATATCTGATTCAAAATAATATACATTTCATCATATTTGTGATAAATTCTCACCTCCATTGCTCCCATATTCTCCCGTTCCTTCTCTCTTCTTATTTCAGCTTCAATTGACTGCCTGATAGCCAGTTTGCAAGCTCTCTGACACACTTCAGTTAGATCAGCACCAGAGTAACCATGGGTGACTTTTGCAATGTACGTCAAATCCACATCCTGTGAAGTTCCACATATATGATTACTAATTTATTTCAAACATCCCTCACATAAGATTTTCGTATAAACTCAATAGTCTTAATGCCTTCACCATGGGTAGAAAATTTACCTTAGCGACAGGTGATTTACGTAGATTTGCCTTGAAAATAGCTTCCCGAGATTTCTCATCAGGCAAGGGAATATAGATGAGCTGATCCAGACGGCCTGGACGGAGAATGGCAGGATCGATGATGTCTAGAAACAGTGTGGAGAAAGATGTGTTATTAAAGAAAACGATACTAGGACCTATAGTGTTCATGTTTTGTCATTTGAAATGTCACTCCTATCAATCGTATTTTACCTTCTTGTGCATGTGTCGTCAACAAAATTTGTGATAATTTCTTCAATTCCCAGAGCCTGTTAAAGAGTTCGTCAAAGGAACCAAAGGGAAGAAAAAGGTGGGAACTCACCTGGCCTGTTTGTAGCTCCAATTATGAATACATTTTTCTTGGCTCCCATTCCATCCATTTCAGTGAGGATTTGGTTGATCACACGATCAGCAGCTCCCCCGGCATCTCCGACGCTGCCACCTCTAGACTTGGCAATGGAGTCCAATTCATCAAAGAACAGGACGCAGGGAGCAGCCGCTCTAGCCTAAATACAAAAAACAGGCAAACGAAAATATTATTAAATTAAGCGATTTATTCAAAGTCAACCAATATCCCTGCTTCAGTTATCACCACGAATTATATCATGGTAAAACAAGGTGTTCACCTTATCAAAGATGTCCCGGACATTGGCTTCAGATTCACCAAACCACATGGTAAGCAACTCTGGTCCCTTCACAGAAATGAAGTTCGCTTGGCATTCATTTGCAATGGCTTTAGCCAGTAGTGTCTTACCGCAACCAGGTGGACCATAGAATAGCACACCACGTGACGGCTGCATGCCAAACTTCAAGAACTTTTCTGGGTGCTCAACTGGGTACTGTAATTAACGTAAATCTCGTCAAAAGCTTATAAGCTTTCAATTAAATAATGACAACAAACCAATTAAAATGAACAAAAAACAAAATATACTATTACTCACCTGTACCAACTCCTGAAGTTCCTTCTTGACATTTTCCAAGCCACCAATGTCATCCCAAGTGACATTAGGAACTTCCACAACAGTTTCTCGGAGCGCACTTGGGCTACTCTTGCTCATTGCATACTGGAATGGGTAAAAGTAATAAATATCAATAGACAGGCAGTGAAGACTCAGCGATTGGAAATATCAAGTGATATTGACTGAGCTGACTCCTATACAGCTTATAAAATCCTACAAAATTTGTCAGTTTCAACAATTCACATAAGTGTTGATACATTTTAACAGATCGTAAAAAACAGTCCAGGGTTGTGATGACATCGTGAAACTCACCTGTTTCAAAGCAAATTCGATTTCCTTAACGTTTACCCAAAAAAGTGTGTGAAAAATGGGTCATCTTGAACAAGATGCTACTTACTCGGAAGTTGTCCATAGACACTGCCAGCGAGTCAAGAACTTCAGCGTCTATCTGCTCATCTTCAAGATCAATCAAGTCCATCTTTTCCCTAATTTGTTGCAAAGCAGCTTCAGAGCATAGGGAGGCTAAATCAGCTCCTACATGACCATGAGTCTCAGCAGCAATCTATAGAAGAGAGCAATACATGTATATAGAGATGGAATTCACTGCAATAAATATGAAATTACAGAGGAAATTACTGTGTCAAAAATGTCCAGACAAACAGTATAGACAAGAAAACAATACATAGGAACCCTTATTACCTGCTCAAGATCAACATCATCCGCGAGGGTCATGTTCTTAGTGTGAATTCTGAGGACTTCAAGGCGTCCAGTTGTGTCTGGAATGCCAATATCAATCTCACGGTCAAATCGACCAAATCGTCGCAGAGCAGCATCAATTGAGTTAGGCCTGTTCGTCGCGGCCATCACGATGATGTGAGAGTTTTGTTTCAATCCATCCATCAATGTGAGAAGTTGCGAAACAATACGTCTTTCAACCTCGCCATGGGTCTATAAGGAATGAAAAATGTGGTAATGAATAGCAATGACAGAGAGATGTAAAGAAGCCTCACCGTCAGCATGTCTGAGGCAGCCCATCTTTGCATTCCTCAGGAAGCCCCAGACATACCAGAATATAGCACAGTTGGCCAAGAAGTCAGCCAAACGCCAAAGTTGGACCAAAACACCTCTTTTCAACTCCCTTCCACATTGAACAGTGGTTGTCTGTTCTCTTTCCTGGACATCCCAGGCCATGATACAATGGAAGTATGAGCAACTAATAACATGGCATGATGCGTATGAAATAACATACCTTATCTCTTTTTGGAGCAATGGCGTCCAATTCATCAATGAAAATAATGGCAGGGGAGTTCTTTTCAGCTTCTTCAAAGGCTTTCCTCAGGTTGCTCTCAGACTCACCAGCCAATTTGCTCATGATTTCAGGGCCTGCAAGGGAACAAATATCACGTTTCATATGGCAGACAGTTCATAATTGACTTTTCCCCTAGGTGACATTGGTGAGGCAATTTTGCTTCCACAAATACATATTTTGAAAAGGGGAAGGGTCTGCCCTACCTAACAAGTCTGGTGTACATGGGCCAACTGCACTACGCTAGGATCTGATGCATTCATGTTACTTGTTGCCTAATGAATCCACCTAACACTTTTTTCTCTTTTCCTTTTGTTCTTTGGCCTCTAACCAAAGGGCATGAGGCAGTTGCTGCACATAGGCATTGCGAGCTCTAGGGTCTATTGTGCCTGCGCTTACAGACGGGACGTCAGATGGGCTCTGAAAGCACTTAAAGGAAAGGACGCTGGCAGGGGCTGTTAGCGCCCATCCGACATCCCCTCGCCCTAAGTTGAAAGTTGGTCAATTTGGAAGCAGCTACCAAGGCAGACACACATGTGAGTGAAGCCCCTGGACGACCATTATTCAGATACCTACTGCAATGCAGATTCAAATCAGGAGCCTCGAAACCTCGACCAGGGAAGTCTCGAGCCCCAGGGACTGACGCCCTTACGACCTCCGGGCCGGTCACCCAGGCCCTCCACAATATGCATATTACATACAATACCACATATTTTATGTTTGAATATTCAATGTAATTCATCACCATTGATGAGGAAGAAGAATGCCCCAGTTTCATTGGCAACAGCTCGAGCAATTAGAGTCTTTCCAGTTCCAGGTGGTCCATACAGGAGGATCCCTCTCGGTGGTTTGACACCAATTGCTTTGAAGAGACTCGGGTGCCTCAATGGGAGTTCAACCATCTCTTTGATTTGAGCAAGCTGCTTTCTACAACCTCCAATGTCATCGTAGCCAACAGCATTTAGAGCTTCCTCCTCTTCCTGTAAAACAAGGTCAATCATTGAGAGGCGACCTCGGGGGGGAACTGATGAATAAGGTGAACATTTCAAGGCAAATGCCTAGAAAACAAAAGATAACGCACTTCTCGTTTCACTGGAGGGCCTTCTAAATGGATTACAGTATCAGGCGCAACAATGCAGTATGGTTCAGGGTCAGTTTCCATAACTTTGAACTCCACCATACGCATTCCTCCACGGACGGTAAACGTGTCTCCTTTGTGGATAGGGCGGTAAGCTGCCAGGAAGTAGGGCTTGAGGAAAACTTCAAAGAGGTTCCTGGAAAATAAAATGTTGTGTTAACAGTGTTACCTCATGATGCTACCTGTAATTAGTCCTAATGTCAGTGCTGGGGAATATGAAAAATGAGTTCATTCCGATAAAAAGCTCCAAAGTGACCACTGATCCATTCCAACACTTACCCAGAAATACCTTCAACAGTGTCGTCAATTGGTAGTACGTGGATCCTCTTCCCATACTTGACGTCGGGACAGGCTTGGATCGAGATCACATCTGAAAGTCTGACCCTCAGGTTATTTCTAACGACTCTGTTCACTCGAATCTTTTCATTCGGGCATGTCTCGTCAAAGAGGACAATACAAACTGTCTCTTTCCTCCTTTTGCCTTTCAGTAGAACTGTGTCACCTCTGAACAATTGGAGCTCGTCCATTTTTGCCTGGATGGGGGAAGCGAACGTAAATACATTTTTCAACTAGTGATCAGAGGAGATATCAAGCACAACTTGACTTATTATCAAGAGTAATCAAACTATAAATGAAGAGAATCATCGTAAGAGATAGTGGCTACTCTTTCGCTATCAAATCTTTATTAACAAACCATTTACAAAAAACCACAGGCCTAAATAGAACAATGGAAGCATTTCAAAATTGAAAAGTTTGCTTTTTCATCATTACCTTATTACAAGGTAACAATTGGAAGTAAAGCAGGTCACGTTAACATCTTCAAGTCAATTATCTCCAGAAGTCAATTGCTAACTGAAGCCATGAACCTTCGAGTTTGCTTACACTTGATGTAGGATAAACCAATATTTCATAGGGTGGAAATCTTCACTCAAGTACTCTCAATTAAGTCTCAGCGACGAACGAAAATGAACAAACCACGACTAGGTAGTTGGCCAACCATGACACTTGGGTTTAAATGTAACAATCAATAATACCTGAGACAACACAACAACGGAGTTATCATCATTAACAGCATCTTCCACCATCAATCTGTTAGGACGGTCCTTCTTGCGGAGGATGGCGGTTGACAAATCGTCACTAGAAAAAAAAGAGCAATGGTCAAGATACCTATGTCAGCATTTTTTACTACACTAGAGTGTTTGAAACCATAGAATTAAATGTGATACCCAATAACCCTCCAGGCTTTTCCTGGGTGGTAATGATGGAAAGCGACTTTCCTGCACTTAGTTAACGAGTTAGACAGAGTTACTGAAGTACATTTCATGCTCAATGTTATCAGACTATTGATATCAGTTGAAGCATTGTTCATCACTTCGGCCTCATCACTGTAGATGTATAGATAGATAGAAAATATGTTTATTAACACACAGCCAACTTTTTTTTGTACTTTTTCTGCAAAAATGTATCCTCTACCTATCTGATATATGACCACATACTCTAATACCCCCTAAAACCCATTTGTTTAGAAGGATCAAGCAGTGGCATGATCTTTGACGCTATCTAACGATCTTCTAATTGGAGAGTTAGTCGTAGCCGGATACTTCAATGGGAAAGCTGTTGAGTGAGGGATGGATCACTCAGATCAGCGAGGCCGGTTAATTATGGAAATTACCTCGGTCGGAAGCGGGTCTAGAAGTCCTAAATGGAGAAAGCACCCCAACCTTCTAGAGGATTGGCCAGTAAGGAACAACTACAGACATCACTCCAGTATCTGAGAGCCTCGTGCCTTGAGCCAATAGTTTGGCAGTTATAGAAGACTATACAACGAGCAACCACCAATATGTAACATTCGCGATCCATGAAGAAAGGAGGCGAAGGACTAACAGTGACTAGAGATGATCTACAAAAGCCAAAGTCATGGAACCTAGCCGAACTGGATGAGGGGAAAATAGTACGAGATTTTGAAGAGAGGAGCTCAGCTATTACCTGAACATAGCAGGAAGTGAGTAGACCACAAAATCTCTGAAGAACTGACCAAGCAGGTCATGAACCATAACCAGGGCATGTGATGCAGCAATGCCAACGAGGGGACAGGGACCCAACAAAACTCCTGTATACTGTGGTGGAATGAAGAGGTAGCCACACTCGGGAGAGCATGCTTTCAACAGAAGTGACAAGCTTAGCGAGCGCAGGCCACAGAGGCAGCTAGACAGCTTCAACACCAGCACGGGGAAGCAAGAAGAAATGGAAGGCAAGCAATAAGTGCTAGCAAGGTCAAATGCTGCAAGGAAATCATGAACGAAGTGGGACTGAGAGGATATTTATCCTGATTGCTGACTTCCCCTTATTGTCAGAAGAAGAACTCGGAAAAGGGGTCACATAATTGAAAAATAAATCGGCCCCAGGACTAGATGGCATGCCAGCAGAAACTCTTGTAGCCAGCATTGGAGGAAGCAGGGGACCTCTCCCCTATGCAAAACTATTTTGAGAAAGAACATTCAACCATCAGAGCAGTATCTGAGGTGCTCTCTGTACTGAGGAAAACTCGAGAAGGTACTCGGCACACTCGAAAGGTAGGACTCCTGGTGACGCTGGATGTCAAAAAATTCCTTCAACTAAAGGCAGGGCCAGTCCTGAAGGCAAGCTTGTCAAGGAAAGGGCCCAGCAACGCGAACTGCAGGCAAACTGGACTGGCTAGCAGGCAGAAATCGGAACCTAGCCAGAACAAATGTGCCAAACGTGAACCGAAAATACTACAGCGATCTTCTAATGAACATCATGTCTACGAATGTAGACCAAGTTGGTGAGTATCGAGTCTGTCAGAATACGACCTAGGAGGAAGAAAAAGCCGTTTGGACCAAAATTGAGGAGAATACGTTTTTCGGCTAAACGGACAAGTAACAGTGGGTGGAAGATATACGATAATCCCGGATATTAATTAGACCTCAAAACTTGATATGAAAGGGGGGGGGGGCTCCAAAAATGTTCACTACTCATTGCACGAAATAAAAACGTTTAGAAAGTTGTTTTGCGATACACTGAGTCTCAATAGGGAATAGACGTGTTCTACTTCGGCTTTCTAGTTCGGCCGAGAGTCCTCAGTCAGGAGTTTTACGTTGAAATTGCCATTGTTGGAATTACTCTCAAAAGGTTCTTCTGGGATAACTAAATAATGTGGCTGAAGGCGCACGTAACCCATTATGACATGAAATTCTTGTTTAACTTCAGCAGTGGTATTTTATGAAGACATAACTCTGAGATATTGGATGACTATTCCTCCATGATAAGCTCAACAACCGTAAATAAACCGCTTACTCAAACCAGGAAAGATACGGAGGAACTGAAGGAGTAGATTAAATCAATAATGAGTCGATCGACTGGTGATATCAACACGACGAGCATTTCGATACAGGATCAGGCAAGATAAGAGGACAGGAACGTGTGAGTCATGAACTTTTACAGCCGTGTTTTGCTCGCTAGAGAATTAATTTATCTGAATTCGAAAAACCTGCATACTGCTAATTCTCGAATGGATTATTTGAATTGAAAAATAAACCAGAATAGCTTTCAACTCTATTCCTACTATCCAAAATCGTTCGAGTAAAAGGAAGGGTCGAACGAGTTTGGTCATTAATATGTGTTGGGCGTTGACGTCGAAATACAACCCAATTGAAAAATGTGAACATAGTTGATTATCCAAGCAAAATGACTCAATTGAACTCAAACGCACTTAGATGGAGATTTTCACTCAATGAATAATGACCAATTTGCGGTTATTACTACCATACTCGGCGACCACGAAAGCAATCAGTCAACAATGCCTCGCTCATATGAAAGTAAATCCTCATATAAAAGTACGCCGACAAAAAAAATGACGGCGCTCAAGTTACAATTGCGTCATGTTAGGCGTTTACGGCCCACGAAATATATTTTCCCCCGGATCAACAAATTAATTTGACATAAAAACTACTCAGTAAGCTAACGAACTAGATCCCCACGATGCAAATTTCGTTTTCTATCATAGTTTGACTATATTTTGCCACTAATTTCCCTAATAATGCTCTTTAGATTTTGCTAGCCTTGCGCCGAATCACTTATGAACAAGTCGAACGGTACGAGGTTTTTCAACAATTTAAAGATAAATCGAGGCCGCGAACATTAGCTGGCCTCAATTTCAACTTCAGATTTCGCGAGTGGGAGTATTTTTACTCTTTTTGAACGAATTACCTAAAAGATATGAGACGGTGACTTGGCAGTATAGAAGGAATGTGTAAGGTTAGGATGGTCCCATATCAACCCACATCGCAAACTCCTCAAGTCATACAATCTCTTGGATTCGAACTCAACTGCATGCTAAAACGATAAAGCTTAATAGAGATGAAAGAAAATATCAAATATCTAGCGATAAATCGGCAATTAACATAGTCGGTTGATCAGGGAAGGTTATACATGAAAGGCCGATTAGCAGTCTAACACGTAGATAATATATATATATTCCGCATCAAACAAAAATGTACTATTCCATCACGCAATTTAGGAAATCTGAGACTAGACATAATTGAAACGTAACTGGTCAGAAATATTTGAACCATAGTGTAATGAAAAATAACCGGCACGAACAAAGCAACGGAGATGACAAAGGGGAAGGTCGTACAAACGAATGACTCACCCAAATAAATTTCAAAAAACCAATTACATCAACGATATTGTTATATACATCACCTTTAGAATCGCCCATTTTCTCGACAAGAACACTCTTGATATGCAACAATACTAGAGCGAACGAAGCGACAACGATCGAATTACTACGAGCAGAATCGTCTACCAGATACAGATGACGAGCTTCAACAGCAACCGCACGGATTCGTGGTTACCAACGCTTCCTCCAGGGGTTACCAACTTCTGTTACTTGAATATCGTAAGGCTAGCGGAATCTCAGGTTATCCGTAAACGCGGGACTACTAATAATTTGAATATCCATATATGACTCGTATACAAATCCGTTCCTTAAAAACTGCTTCAACGCTCAAAAAAGAGATCGATTGACTTGGACTTATTCGCCAAGCTTCAAATGTTTGCTCAAAAGACTCTGAACAATGTAAGTGACCCTACTACCTACATTCATCGTCGTGTCGGATATCCCTAGAAATCGTAGTGTTTCACATGATATCCGTATTTTTTGTGGCAACTCAGTTGGC
Organism: Cyrtorhinus lividipennis; assembly: GCA_019603395.1. Taxonomy (NCBI): domain Eukaryota; kingdom Metazoa; phylum Arthropoda; class Insecta; order Hemiptera; family Miridae; genus Cyrtorhinus; species Cyrtorhinus lividipennis. Next base: position 5,817,197 of record CM034007.1, read on the forward strand.
AACACGAACACACAGAATAAAATGAATTTCATCCCAGTGCTACCAACATGACAGTTGAAAAGGATTATACACATTTTGAAAAGAAAATAATATCACACTGTAACCAAATTAAGGAATAATTTTACGCTGTCAATGAGACAACATGTATTCATGATCAGTTGATTTGGTGCCACCAATGATCAATGATCACCAGGTCACCTCATCACCTCTGGCTCTTTCTAGGTTTTTGTCAACTTCTCCCACATTATGGCTCTGAAGTACATGGGATTCTCTGATGCATGGGAGAACAAATATTTTAAATTTATTCCATGCTATGATGGCCACAAATAACCATTCCAGATCCATTTTTGCATTTATGGGTTCTACTCGCAAACCCTCATACATACATGAAATTTACCAACAAAATAATATTGAAACACAATAAAAATAATACAGGCTGACATATATATTTTGGAAGTGCCGAATTTGTTTTGATGTGTTGCCTGATGTTTCTCAACTTCGATTGCCGCAAATAGTCAAGTTGGAGACAGCATTAGAACAACAATTTTTTTCATCGCACGCATTTCTCTTTTAGAGTTTAGAAGTATTAGCATGGGAGATCATTCTTCCATGGTATTTAGCTTGAGTTGAACGAAGGAAAAAGAGGTGTTTTGATGATTCATTCTCGTACAGCAGATTTGCAGACAGGTTACGGAAGCTGGGTAATGAGTTTCTTATTCCTTCTTTCCTCTTTGTTTACTTCTCATTTTTTAGTAACCCGTAATTGGTACTGGTATATACATATATATATATGGTCAGTTCGATCACAATTTCCTATCAATTAATCGGCCCATTTAAATAATTATTCAAACCTCATTAATTGGACACAGTAATCATTGGTTGATCGATCGCAATCGATATCGGCCCGTCCCTAATCTGGTAGTGCTACTGAACTATCTAATTACAGAGAGATCGTAGATCAAATTAACTGATAACAACAGCTCTTAGTTTGTAAGTACTAGGTAACGGCAAGACCTACCTGTCTGCAAAGTCTGGAAATGACCGCTAGTTACAGGATGAAACCTCAATGTCGTCAAAAACTGGGTTTTCCCCCAAGAGGCCTCAACCTCAACCTGAAGGTGGAGTTAGGGTTGGTTTAAAACATTAACGAATTAAGATTTCAGGTCGCCAGGCTCTGCTGTTTGTAATTTGCTCGAGTTGTCACGTTCACAGAAAGTGTCCAGGTTGAAGTTTGAATATTAGAAAATTTTGGCCACAAATAAGATAAAACAGATTCTGGTGGAACGTTGGGAAGGTAGATTAATATTGCTTCCCCACTGGTTCCTATTTAAAATAATTTTCTATATTTCTATATGTTCTCAAATGCACCCCTATGCCCTATAACCCCTTATCACGGATATAGATTGGACGACGAACCGCGAGTGGAGAAAAAATTATCTCCTAGCAACGAGTTGTTGGCAAAGGAAAAAGGAACTCTATATCATCAAATTATATATTCAAAATGTAGTACAATTCCGTATAAATATAAATGGCATTTTTTGTAGTGTTGTGAAAAGGCGAATCAGTCGTTCGTGGTTTACTTTCCAAGGAGGATCTTCCTCCCTGCGCCGGAGGTTTTGCCCAGCCTGAGTAGCGCCTTTGTTGGATCCAGCCTGAAGACCGATTATGCTCTCTCCAGCTCTCAGTTGCTCTTCGGTGAACTCCCTTTTGCACTCGTCAGCGGGTTTTGGGCCTAGACGGGGGACCAGTAAACTCGGGATGCTTCCAGGTCTGAAAAAAAAAAAATATTTTTTTCTTTAAAAGAAATTCAGATGTAAAATTTATTCATCAATCTCAACAAAAAGTGTTCAGCTTCCAATATTAAAGTGCGGACATTCATCATCCTTGCCCTCGCCCTCTAAAAAATATTTATGTTGTCTAAAGCACAACATGGACAACCTGTTAGAGGGAGTCTGATACGTAGGTATGTCATGTATTTGCCGGCTTCCCCCTGCCTATCCCCACTAGCGACAAAATTATTCCTCAGTACCTACGACAATTAAGTATCATACTGAGAAATAATTTGTCCTATTATCCTCTTCCTGTTAGGTTCAGGGCACATATCGTATCCAATTTGTCAAATCATCGATTCTTGAAGGATAGGTGATACAAAATTGTAAGAGTAGTCCAAGAAAGTTTTTCAGAAATAGAAAGTTTGATAAATTTTTGTTCCCCCAATAGTCTTTCTTCCTCTCCTTCCCGAGAAGTCAAGGTAAGATACCTTATCCTCGGGTAGTTGCAATGCCCATTGGAGCCCTCCAAGAAGTGGGCTAATGGAGCGTGTCTCATATCTCGCGAGGGAAGGTAAGACGGAGTTTCAGCTGAGCCATAGAAATGAAAAAAATTCTGACTGAAAATCTTATTTTGGAATCTCTTTGGGACGTTTGCCAACTAGGGCTGACGATCAGGAATGAGATGGAATGCCTCACGGTGAGGGTTGAGGTCACGAGAAATGAAAGATACAACCTGGCTGTAATTACCAGATTAGAATCTTCTAAAATGTTCCACGTCTAGCACACTCGATCGGAAGAAATCGTCAAAAACGACTGGTTTTTGAATCTCAATTGAGTTTCTTTTTGTTACTAAAAAAACTTGTGTTAGAGTGAATTCGCCGAGGATCACATCGTTCCCTCAAGCAGAAAATAGAAACACCAAAAAATAGACAGAGAAATGAAAATCGTACGTCAATCTATAGTGTTTACTGGAACCTAAATTTAAAGACTTTGTATCGGGCTGAAATAATTTCTCCGAGGCTGGGCGAAGAGCCAAAATAATAATTGCTCACACGCCTTGCACCACCCAAGTCGTGGAGTTGCGAGGTTCAGGCGAAGTCTTCATCAGTAAACCTCCACTGAGGTTCAACAAGAACTTAAAGACTCTAAAAACGCATCAGCTGGCAACCAATTCACTCCTGCTTTCTCCTGACTGTAAACAATTTTGAAGTCTCCTGTCTCCAAAACAAAACCATTCCCCTCCATGAACCTGTTCTCCCTAAAATATTGAGTACACCTAAAAGTCATTTGGACTAATGGTATATAAAAATGTTTAAAATCAAGATTGAGTAAGACTAAATTGTGAACCACTCCATTCCAATGCTCTTCCTACTCTTTGGTGGTTTCCATTTTCTGAAAATTGCATCCCGCGAAAGAGTAGATGTTGTGCCGTGCGTTGGCGTTGCGCGATATCCCATCAATCTTCATGCGTATAATAAATTGAAAAACCGCCAATAGCACCCCTATACTATACACAAATTTTCACAATAATATTGAACTTGAATAACGCTACACTTACAGCTCTGGCGAGGGCAAATAGTGATGAGGTCACTCCTCCGATATCTTTCTTTCAAATAGGTCGACTGTTTGGAAGAGATCAACGTCTGGAACTCCGTAGGCAGTCATGGCCTTCAGGAACCTAAAATGGCCAGACAGTATTAGTGATTGTTCGAGTTATGAGACCCTGATATACTAAGAATTAATTGAAAAAAAATATGAAAATTTTGCACTGTTAAATCTATTTGAGCCTCAAGCTATCTTTTATCTTGTTTTTCTGCACTGCTAAGAGATATTATCATAATACGACATGACTTAATGCACTCACCCGTTATGTTCTCCATCAATTTGAATGTTGAAACCAGATGTGTTGATTTTGGGGGACTGAGCCTGGTTGGATTTTGTTCATCAGGCGGCAGAGGACCTGGCCATCCCTAATGTGATCGTCATAGGCGACGCCTGCAGGGAATTTTCCCCGAGGATCGTTTCGATCCACTCCTGAGCTTGTCGGTCTTGCTCGGCATCTCTCTTACCGGCAATCTGCAAGCCAATGACACCACTTTCAGCAGCCCCCAATAATGAGAGAAGAATAAAAACTATGGAACAACTAATTGTAAATGCAAGAGTGTCTCTGAAGCTCTACATTCTACATGAGTGAAGACAGGTAAAAAACGCTTAGAGGTGGTAGGTAGTACGAATAGATGTTGAATAATGATAGTTGATCCAATACAATATTCTAAGTTGTGCTTTTTTGCCGTTGGTGGATCGAAATTTAGCCTACGCTCATGGTTTGATGATCATGTCATCGTGTAAGTGGAATGGTACTTGTGTTTTGAGGCCATCAGAAGACAGTGAAAACTGCGACTGTACAACATATTCATATTTATGAACCATCAATCTGTTAAATAATCTAGAATCTGCGGGGAATGATACCCCGGTGATTCCTTATCTTCCTAACGGGATCTTTACCAATTGATCACCTCATGTAGTTTCAAGACTCAAAGGTTTCATCTGTGAGACATGTGAATACATTTCTCCTTTTTTCATGATAGTTTCAAACTACGGATCACGCCAATTTGAAGCATTGAACGCTCATCCAACGATATTTCAACTTGAATGATCGTTAGGGGACCCTATACGCATTAAGGCCAGGGATAAAAGTTAACAAAATTTGAGAACAAGCATGATCCGTGGCCTTCAACATTTTCTCACGGGATGTACAGACCTGGAAATATGTACTTATGAACTCTTGATAACTCTAATGAAGTAGCCTACGATTATTTCAGGAGCAATATAAGTTGATATTGTTAGAATCATAGCAAATTGTTTTGAGCCAATCCCTTTTGAAGAAGAAAAGATGAGATGATAAGAGAATAAATTCATTCAGGAAATGCGGCCACTGAGTTAGGATTGATGGACAAGATGTGAATGTTCGCTTGACGCAGCTCCTACCTTAGCACGGACAGCTCTTTCGAGGGACATATTTGGCAGGCGTAGCACGCACGATGTGGAGACTAAAACTGTTCTGTCACCGGCACACTCAAAGTAAAGCCGGTGGCTCCACCCTACGTCTTATATATCGCTTGAAAACTTCCAAGTCCACATTTCCACAAATATCTTCAGGGCCGCCCCACCCACTTCCAGCCCCACACTATTTCGTGTTGATATTTTACTATTGAATACATTGAGTGACGTCATGGTGGTGAGGGGAAGAGGGAGCGTTTCTATAATTGAAAGGATGACACAAATTTGTGACCAACCCATGCGTTTCTACATGGAATAAAGGTCGGCACTGCCCAAAAAAGGGAATTCATCCAACCACAATGCGAAGAGACTTTTGTAAACCCTCAGATGCCCAACGCCGAGAAGAACGAACTAAGAATAGGACAGTGTTTGCATTCATTTTTTCAGGAGTTTATCACTCTTCCACACTCAGAATTGACAGAAGAACTTGTTTCCAAGTTGTACTGCCCACTGCTAGGCCTATTATTCTTCAGACGGAAAGTTTATTGTTTCCTTCTTCACTAAGGTGTGTTCCTAAATGGTCCCTTGCCCTTTTACATTCACAGTGTTTATCATGAGTGTCACTCCCGAAAGCATCAGTTAGCTTGTTTCAAGGAGTTTTTACCTTGGTTCTACTGCAAATATAGCGTTAATCTATCGCTTATTCTTTAAAAATAGGCAGCTACATAAGTAAAGAATAAAAACATGGATGGGCTAACTAAACTGATACCTAACTTTGACAAGACTGAGTAGTGACAAGGTCATGTTAGCGGCTCCGTAGGGTTCTCTAATCCAAGAAAGTATGTACTTGCAGGGAACTATAGGGTGGAGCTTCTCTTTGGATGCAGATCTCATCAAGAATGGGTGGGAAATGAGACCCAAGAGTCAGATTACGAGAAGATTCCCATTCAATGTTGCAAGGGCCTCAGCTGTTCATTTTGCCCAATTGGGAGAACTGGAACTCTGTGTTCTAATTTCTATGCTCTCGGGGCTCAGCCTACTTAGGTAACACTGGCCTGCGCTTTGAGGGGGCAGAGATGGCTGACTGTGTCCTCTGTAGATCCCAGCCCTATCAAAAACAGGATTATGGCTGAAGGATCCTGATGCTGCACTACCTTTCAAAGCATCTCTTGATGGCATTCTATCCACACTCGAAATGCATTACACTACCTGTAAAGCTACCAAATACCTATGGCCGTTCAGCTCAATAGACCCACAAAAGTTGCGGTGCCATGGGGCCACATGTATAAGCTCTTGTACTCATTTGAGAGGAGATGTAGAGTAAGACGGAGGCATTATAGGACCTCATTATACATGGTCTGGTCAAAGAATAGATGCGGGGTATCCCACTGATTGGTGGAGCTATCTAGAGATATAAGTACAGGCTTGTACAAAGGGAAGCTTTTTAAAATACCACAGCTGTATTTGTCATACACAGCTCATTGATCACTCAATCAATTAAAATAACGTTTATTTGGTTTTCATGGTAACAAAGACCTTTAATAAAGGAATTCACAGAATTCACCAACATACTTCCTACATACTAACTCACAATGTATCACCTAGGATAATGACATTCTAAAATCAAATAAATACTAAAACTGTTTGGCATCATCTGCCAGCTCCAACGTAAATTCTTTTTCTTGTAATAGTATGCAAGTGTGAGGTGACGTGGTGTGAATAAAATGACATTTAAAATATGGAATCAAGTAATTGAATAACTGTATCATGTACTCAAACTCCAGTCTAAAATTAAACCACAACCACAAACGTACGCCTTCTTTATGTGAATGAGAAACAATTTAGGGTAGAGCTCACCTGGCAGTCGAGCCCTGGGTCCTGACAGACGAAGAATTTAGAAAACATGTGTTATTCGATAATCAGTAGAAGTTCGTAAGGAATGTGTTCGTTGAATATTATTCAAGCGAATATCTCTCATGTACTTCCTTTGAAGTGACACCTTGAAGTGTAGCAAGGGACCCAATCAATTGCTGAGTTGCATCTTTTGTGTCGTTGTACGTGTGGAGCAGAGCAATCTTTCGCTGCTTAGCTCTTTCTTTTTCATCATTTTGTCCTCCTTTAGTCTTCTGACTCCCTCTCACTTCCCCTGAACCCTGAAACCAAAGAGGAAGATTTGAAAACGGGAATCACAAGATAACAGGGCTTCGTATAGGCCTTAATGATGGTTTTGCCCTTGTAATCCGAGAAAAAATTCGAGATATTTGCAAGTGATCTTAGAGATATTCGAAAATACAGAGAATGTACAATACAAATTACGGTTTAGAGGGTACGACTTACGGATTGGTCCATGCAGGTTCCTACAACAAACGTTTTAGACAGGGTCAATTGAGGGACGGCTACCTACATAATATCTTCTATTTTCGTACAGCTTATGACATGGGCACCAGACATTCAGTTTCGGCAGTGGTTGAATTGGTAATAAAATTATAAACAGTCACTCCAGTCAGCACCTATATCAAAATCAAATCCATCGCCGCTGACTTGACCTCAGATACATCAACAGCCTTCTACGCATTATCTGCGTGTTATCAGAAAGATCGATTCCTCCCACGTTGTTGGACACGATTAATCGATATTTTCTTACTGTCTCGGGGGGGGTATGATTCTGGTCATGGAATATGTATTATACTTATTCCATGGATTCTGGTTTCTACGCTCATT
>CM034007.1:5824789-5896912 GCA_019603395.1 Cyrtorhinus lividipennis
AATTTATTACTTCATAATATGAATGTCTTATAATTTCATATTATGAACCGATGATGTATAGACAGACAATGATTCCTTAGTTGTTGAAACTTTGTGCGCGCAAGGTGTTCTCCATCAACTAATCTCTTCAGATTTTTAATTTGCTTTCTGTAAATTATGAGGAGAATTCCATGACCAATATCGAAATGAATTTTAATGGTTTTTCTGCTGGTAGTGTCGTCTGTTTGACTTAAGAGCGGATAAAGAAGTTGCACTTTATACCAAAGAAAGTATCATATTCGGGGCCAACTGTGTGGACTTTTCAGTGAGTGGTGAGTATGTTACGATCGAGAAGCTGTTTATTGTTTATTATAATAAAACAAGTGAGATAGAAGTAACAAGTGATTCATGAGTTAGCTGACTGGATAATATAGTCTTAATCCAGGCTTCAGCCCAGTTGGTGTTGATGCCAGCTGTATTTAGCTCCCATTTATCCATCTAATCATTCAAACTGCGCTGTTTTCTAGGGCGACTGTTGTTTGCTGGCTACAATGACTATACCATAAACGTCTGGGATACATTAAAATGCGTGCGAGTGAGCTTACTGTACGGCCATGAGAATCGAGTGTCCTGTCTTCAAGTGTCTCCAGATGGGACGGCCTTGTCTACGGGGAGCTGGGACACCACATTGAGGGTGAGTACAGTATTAAGTAGTACTACTTTTTAAAATTTTTTTACATGTTTTGAATATTAATCATTCATTTCTTTTCGGCTATAATTTGTTGTAGGTTTGGGCGTGAATGACTGCCAGTATGATGAACGAATGATCGAAGCGTAAAATGCTGCCCATTAATCTATGCTCTTCAGTGCGCACATCCTCTCTCCTGTTGGAACGCTGTAGTCGCCAGGTGAAAAGAGTCGTGAAAATACGGAAAAACTATCATCAAGGCCTCATACTGGCGATTGGGAGACGAATTAATCGAACAAAATAGTCAAGTAGTTTAGATAATAGTCGGAATCCATTTCTTAAAATGATGAAAAACAGCTTATTTATACATTTTGGCATGGTGATCACTAGTGTGCGTCACATTTGCTATTTGTGCATTTCGATTATTTAACCATAGACTGACTTCATTGTACAGGGTGTTCAAAAATGGAATGAATTACCGCCGTGATCTGAGACTAATGGACCGTGCGTGTTAGCTTTTAAAAGTCCATGTTTGAAAAATTCGAAATTTCAAGTAGTGTCATCAAAAATTAGTTCAAAAAGGATCTCTCATATTCGGCAGATTTTTTTTTTTTTTTTTTTTTTTTTTTAAGTGATTATGGTAGAGACTCCTAGATTGGGCAACTCTGCTATGCCAACATCAACAGATGTACCCAACGGTTCGATTGAGTAATCATTGTTTAGATGAATTTGAAAAAAATACCCCCTCTCAAATCTCGGCGGTATGAGATAGGGGTTTTTGAACGGCCGGTATTTAGAGACAACTCTATATAGGTAACAACTTGAAATCTACATCGATCTCAAAACTACCTATGTAATTATTGTGATATACATATTATTTAGATTTCGAACTAGTCAGCTTCATAAGTATGTGGGTATTCGATCGTCGTAGGCCTTTGAAGACTACCTAACGAAGGTTCTACCCTGTTGCTTGTATTCATAGCTTACCTACCTTCATTAGTTATAGTAATAGTGCCTCTACAGGTACGCCTACAATGCTGTTGTTTTTGTAACAAAACCTCGTTATCTCAAGTCCCATTTCGTAATAAATATTCTTCCATGTTGTCGTTCAGTATTGACAATCTTAGTTCGATCAAAAATGCCTAAGGAATTATTCAATAAGTGTAGGTTGTTCCGGTCAACGGGAGATGTTGACCTACAACAATGAAATTGGACCACAGGAATGGATTATGTTGGATAAAATAACGTTCGTGCACTGGGGCAATGTTGTATACGTCGACTATTGCATGTTACATCAGGACTCCCTCATGCAAAGGGAGGTCCCTTAAAATGGCATTAACCAATATGACCATACAATTGCCGCATAAGCGAGTCTCCTTCTGCCCCCTCTCTTACCACTGAAATATTTCCATGTATATTGCACTTATCTCATTCGTACACTTCACTCATTGATTGGCTGAAAAATCAACGTTCGCCCAGGAAGCAAAAGTGTTATTACATCGCCCAAAAATGAATCAACCTGATAATGTATTTTCCACATGCAATGAAACATATTTATGAGCCCGGAGAAAATCTAAGGTTCAGTCAAATGTGTAAATTCCATGGGCCATGATGCCACTCAACCAATGTTTTTTGTCGTGCACGATCACGAAACGTTCAGATTTTAAGGTGAACCAATGTTAGCAGTAATATTCTCTACATCCTGTTGTTGAATGTTTACAGAATGACAAAAATTATATTGGTTATTAGTGAATGTTTGAATTTATTAAACTGCTAAATAAAACTGTCTCAAAAACTAACTAAAAGTGTCAACTCTTCTTGTATTCTATAGACCCACGAAATCCTACCTATGAAACTACTCTGACGTCTTGGTGAATTTTCACACTCTGTGGTGTAGGCATGTGAGGAAATGACAACTCATTCATTTTATTGCCACAGAATTTCGTCAAACTCATGCAACTACTGTGCGCGGCCGTTTTTTTGAACCCTTTAAATGTAGCCATAGGTGGAACAAACTAAAATCCGAGTTCCATGGGTTGCTCAAGGAAGCTACTCTCAATCGTACATCCAATCCAGTTCCATTGCTTGTCGCAATTAGATCACAGAAATGTGAGCCTGTCCTAACGAAATTCCTCAAAATCACCATGAAAACTACAAGATGATCTGGAAGAAAGAGCAGATTTGACGACCTGTCAAACTATGTAATCCCAGCGACCACCATAAGAAGACGGAATCCAACATCTAAAAGAGCGCAGGCACAAGCATTATGTCTGTCGATATTCCGGCCAATTCAGGAACATATGAGACTAGTGAGCCGAAAATCTCGAAAATATATTTTTTTGAAAACACAATTTGATGCCTAACTCCCTCCTTACCCCCAATATGGTCCGATTGGGCTGACATGTTTTGAGGACCCCAGACCATAATGTCAGATCTTCAGAAAATTGTCTAATGCCGAAATCGGCGTGGACGGTGGACGGACATTTGTTTATTTTGGAACGCCCAGAAAAAATAATTTTGGACCGAATCGGAAAGATTGACATTTTGCATGAAAACAGGTGGATTATTCAAGGAATAACCAACCAAAATCCTGATACTAACGAGTTTGTTGCCATCAGGTTTCATGACAGACATGCTCTTTGCTTCAAAAATCTATGTTGGGCAAGTTGAACATAGAGGAATGAAATTTTTATGTGCAATTCCCAAGAAAGCAGAAAAAACGTATATTTTACCAATCCTGGTCTTCCTAATGATGATACAGGTTAAAAAAATCAAGTTTTGGCAGTGGAAAACCAAAGTTTTATAGTTAAAGCGCATTTTATTTGTCATCATACCATTAACGAGAGTTTTGGTTGGTTATTCCTTGAATAAACAACCTATGTTTTTATGCAAAAGGTCAACCTCTCCGATTCGGCCCAAATTTTTTTCTGGGAGTTTCAAGGTGTCTAGATCAAAAAACATAGGTTGATTATTCAAGGAATAACCAAGTAAAAGTTAAATGTCCGTCTGCCGTCCGTGCTGTTTTTGGTAGTAGACAATTTTCTAAAAATCGGAAATTTTGGTCAGGAACCCATTTTTGGGTCTAATTGGTCCTTAAAACGTTTCAAGCCGATCGGACCAAATTTGGGGAGGGGAGGGAGAGGTCAAAATGTGTTTTTTGAAAAATGGATTTTCGAGATTTTTGGCGATCATGGCGAGTGGGTATCATTTTCCAGTAAATTTTGGACGCTGAATCCAATGAAATGGGTCCCAGAACGATTGGCACCCACCGGAAGAAGTTATGGGTCAGAATGATTGCGTTTTCAAGATTTTTGTTGGTCATACTTTCTTTTTCCTAAGGGAAATCAAAGGGACCACTTGGAGCTGATCCAATGAAATGGGTCTCGGAACGATTGGCGCCCTCTGGATGAGGCTATGGGTCAAATTGGGTTCCTATCCACCCATTTCGAATGTTTGTTTTTGAGATTTCTAGTACCTAGGCGTTTGGGGTATCATATTCCACTAAATTTTGGGCCCTGAATTGATTGGAATGGGTCCGGTACCCGCCACACCCACTGTTTCTCCCATTCGACGACTTAAACGTGTGGGGTATCGTTTTCCACTAAATGTTGGACTCTGAATCCAATGAGACGGGTCCCGGAACGATTGGAGCCCACCGGAAGAGGTTATGGGCGCTGAATCTATTCTTAAATTAGTCTCCATGCGCCTGGTCCAAGGAATAACCAACCCTTGTGTAAGAATATAAGGTTCATGGTTTCAATCTTTGAAGGTTTTAGTAAAATCATTTATTGGCTTAACTTAAATGACTTTTAAATTTGTCTTTCAGTGATTTTTTTTTCCTCTTTGTAGGAATACATGGAACTTAAATTCAGAAATAAAATAAAAAAGTAAAGAAATAGCTTGAGTTTTTGAGCAGTTTCTATGCATCACCAGAGTGAAACGTATTTTTTCCCAGTTTCGTCTGAGGTCTTTCTCCTAACTTTCTTTAAAGGTAAGGTAATGTAAGTTTGAGAGGTTTCTGCTAGCCTAGCCCTCTAATGAATTTTTGGATTAGGTATCCATTTAACTAGGAGGGTGAAAAAATGAAGTGTTTGATTATTTTAAAGCGTTTTTCATCTTCTATTATCAACTATTATTTGTACACATCATATGTATTTTCTCGCTACCCTGAGCCTTTTCAGCCTTCAGATCGTAAACATAAATTTAGTCCTGTTTCAATAACAGCGCAATAATATGAATGTCCGACGGGATGGGGGCACCTTTCCGTATCGCTGAAAATCCAATGGAATGGAGATCGGGATTAAAGCAGGATCGCGGGCTTGATAGGAACATTTAAAAAATCATAAACCCCACTCCTCTATGTAAAAGTTTGTACGATGTACTGTTTCTGTCATGAGGAGCGTGAATTTTTGATGAAGTTAATCGATTGCAGAAGTCAGGAACAGTGCTGGGCTCTTAACGACAGTGATGGAGTCTTAACGACGCAAGACAAACGAGGTGGCCTAGGACAAGGGAGGTAAGTCGAAGGGGCTCGGGCTAGGGGCGGATTGGCATGATGAAATAAGCCCTTTCCATCTTAATAAAACATGGATACCAACTAGGTCATTGTCAGAGCCAATAAGCTGTCATCACTTCTTCGGCAGCGGTCGCACGTCACAACTTATTCAGACTGTCGTCGTAGCCGAATCGCGTCCACACTGCAAAGTCACCTCCATGTAGGGCCTTGGTCAGCAAAGACATCTCGACAGTGGAGAACACCCTGGATGACTCCATCGAAACATTAGTCCCAATTTCTATTCTTTGGCCACGAGACCCCAGTTGTGAGTCCTCGGCGGCGCCTAGGCACTTGAAACAACACGAACTACCTTGTCTTCTCAGGTGAGTGTCAACTCCACCATGTATTTGTTGTGGTTATTTATATTTGATTGTATTTCGTGCTGCCCACTACTTTTATATTCCTGCTCAACCCTCAATATTGAATGGAAAAGAAAACCTGCAATTTTTAGATGGATTTGCAGACCAGTGAACCGCTTCTAGACCAGGTTTTTAATTCATTGTAAAAGCTACTCTGTAAACTCCCAGGCCCGAAATTTATAGGTAGTTACACTACACCAGTGTATGTTCTGTGTGATAATCGCGTCGGTGGCCACAGAAAGTCACCCCATTGTCGAATATCCATATTACCAAATTTGAATTTTACTTTGCAGTCAGTTTTTTCGTTCTTCCTTTCTTGACTAATGTTGACTCATTCCCGTATTGACCTTTCCTGGAATGAATCACTTTCATCATGAAAAAATGCCGCAAATAGTTCTTGGAATAACTATAATCTTTTGGTTGTGTTTATAGTTAGGAAATGGCGAGGTCCCCTAACTTTTCGCACCAACTAAAACTCAAATATAACATTTTCTTACGTTTATACTTTTGTGTGCAGCAGATTCTTACTTTTAGGATCAATCCAATGAAAGGAGGATGTGTTATCGACAAGTTAATGAGTTATTTGTATTGTAGTACAGCTGAACTGATCTGAATAGGGTATGGAATGGTGGTGTGGTGAGTGAGGCGGTGAGGACGTTGAGGGAACACGTTAATTTGCGAATTGTAATTAAAAAAGGTACTCTCGCCAGACTCCCCGAAAACTCATTTTCAAATGAGTCCCACCCTCATCCTCCTTGAATAGTATAAGCTACCCGCTGACGTAGTTTATCCAGTTGAACATATTCACGTCTTCAAGGATGGGGTTTGCACTCACTGTGTAAGGCCTTCACAGAGAGCGTGCATGAGTGAGAATTAACTTGAGTAGTCGACTGGTAAATCGAAAAACGTAAAAGATAGGTACCGTGGGTCTAAGTACCAAGAGGTCGAGAATTCGAGATTGAGATTTCACCTCAGCTTGTCACGTGGATCGGTAGATAGGCAGTGCCGAAGGTGAGTCGATTAGTGTGATTATGTCTCTAGAAGTAGATAGTCTGATAGACCTTTGAAAATTGTAAGCACTAAAGTGATGGAGCTCATTCAGAACTCTTCAGCATAAGACTTCGACTTGTACTTGTAACGAAGTTAATGGTGATGATGTCAGTGAAGTTGTTATAATGCCCCAACCATGATCCTCAGACGAGAGGAAACTACGACGAGAAGACAAATCGTCGTTTTCAATATGGTAGGCCAACGTCTTCCGCTCTATTCGAGTGTGGTGGAAACGGCCTTGGTGCTTACCTGTAGCTTGAAGTCTCGTTTCATTCAGTAAAGATGACCAAAAGAAGAAATCGGATCCTTGAATTAACGATAAAAGTTATCTATGGGCTTCATTAATTAAACCATGATCACAAATGAGAATGAACATCTGCTAAAGAACATTTAAGGTGGAAAGGATCTAGGACCGCAGACGAGGAATAGCAACGATTAATTAATCCAGTTGCTTTACGTTGCTTATAACATAGAGAACGATTAAAAAAACACGAACTCACAGATTAAAAATTCAGAAAAGACAAACATCTCGGGATGATTCAATTTCCTTGCCTTGAGATGATTATTCAGAGGGTATATCGATGAAATTGACGACAACCATTCATGTTTCCTGACTTCTTTCATGTTTCACGTATAATTTAAAACGAATTATAAGAACGGCCATGTAAAGGAAGATTCTGGCTCACAAAGAAAAAATAAAATAAATCCAGACATAGATCAAAAATGTGACGGCAATGTCACTCGGGGATGTTACTACCTCCCCGCACTGAACCATCCACCGTTTGGATTCGGGGTCAGCTACCGAACTCCACACCACACACACATTACAGCACATTACATTTATAGCTAGAACAGAAATGCGACAACTACTCATAAGAACGCTGAAAATTCTTCCACAGGGGTGGGTCATTCCATGGAGCAGCAGCGGGAGACTCATTCAATCGATTCAGCGTCCAAGTGGAAAGCGATACTTTACACGCCTAAATCGTCGAAAATATCAAACATGGGGAAAATGGGGAAAAACAGTGGGTGTGGCGAGTCCCGGACTCGCTCAAATTTATTCAGCGTCCAAAATTTAGTATAAAGTGATACCTCCCCACATGCCTAGACCACCAAAAGTCTCGAGAATACATTTTTCAAAAAAACACATTTTTTCACAACCTCGACGCGAATGATTTTATTCGTGCCGAAATTTAATGAAATACATTAGGATGACCTTTTACACAAGGCTACCATCCAATTTTAATCACACCTTCACTTGTCCTCTGAGTGTCTTTCAGTGTGCTCAGATCTTAATCAATCCAGCCTTCAAATTCAGAGGAAAAGGAAACTCACGCCTCAGGCTCCTCATGCCTAGGTCCTCACAACCCAGGAGGCTCTGACCAAAATTGACTTTCAACTAAATTCTTACTTCCCAGGTAGTCTAGCTATTCAAATAGCGAGGAACATCTCGGTCGCCAACGACTCGAGGGAATAAGTCGAACGGGTGTCTGAAGGGTTTTTGATAATTTATTTTAGGGGACCTAAGAGCTTAAGGGGTATTATTTTTCACTGAATATTGGACGGTGAATCGATTGATATCGTTCCCCTCACCATATTCGACTGGAACCATTCAAACTTACATATGCAAATCACACCGCCAGATTATTCAGGATCCAATGTTGTTCAAATTAGTTCAGCGAGAGAATGTAATGACCAATCCCCTTATAGGTACGAGCAAGATATATCCTGTTTCATTTCTTCGATCCCTGATCAGAACAATCAGGATCCGAGGCTTTGGTGGTGCCAACCAGGACAAAGGTATAAACAATAAACATCAAATGCCCAATCTCGTAGAGTAAGAGTCTGGTTGATAATTGTAATCGGAAAAATTCACTATTTTGTTGCATTAGTACTTAAACAAATCTCTCCAACATTTTTATTCTTTTTTTTCACCTTTAATCCGAAATGCCCGGTAATTGTCAATTATCTTTTTCAGGTCGATGACCCATATCGCAAACATTACGTTTACTAGGTACTCTTAAAACATTCTGCATTCGGATTGAGTGTCCAGTATTTACAAACACTTTGTATTCTATGTTCGTTCAGATAAACGCCCGCTAAGAGTAAACTTACGAGAACATACTCGTAGGTACAGGGTATGAAAGCAACTTAAGAACACACACACACACAACTCACATTCCTCTCCAAAACTTGATAGTCCCGAACTGATCGAAATATGAACTATTGAACGGGCAAGACATTCCCGAGAATAATACTATATAGATCAACCAAAATAATCGTGAAGCAAATTAGCTCTTCCTCTATTTTAGCCGTCAAAATTAGATGATTATTTAATCGAAATCAAAGTCAAAGAGCCCTAAGTGTCGGATTTCCCATACATTATAACTCGTGGTTCCTCGATTGTTGCGTATCTTGTCACGCGATCGTCATTTGGTTAACACCGAAAGTGACGGAGCTCTCGGATCAGAAACACCAGATCAAGCGGATATTAAACTGTCTAAGGAGGATCGGACGGTCAATATATCGATCTGAAATGATGTAATAGTTGTATCGGTGTCCCTACAATTCTCCCGCATGGATCGATTGATTCAAATAAAAATCCTGCGGTTGATTGTCCTAACTGTCCAGTTATTTAATGAAGTGACGGCAGGTTCGTTACAATGCAAAGGAATTACACCACCACTACCTCAATTGTTCGGATATAAATGATTAACGAATGGTCCGTTCGTTTGATTTGCGTCACTCTACCGGGGACATCGTTCATTATGCATGGGCTTAGATCACTCAAGTCGGTCGCAAAATTTTCAACAAGGACGGATATTAGTGAACTCAGAATAATTTAGATAACTCTGTATAAAAAAAACTTTCTCTCGATGCTCTTACTCCCAAACGATTACTAGCAAACCAATTACGATATTCAAGACGAAAAAGGAGTTGACTATCGTTTGATTTTCATACGACCACGACTTCTACGACCCCGGTCACCGACTACTATCACCCCTAGGGTAACAGAGAGAGTTCCGACAAATTCATGACATCAGAAACACGAGATCGGTAGAATCCAGATATCGGTAAAATTTACCAACGAATTCTACCATTAGGTAATTTGTTGCAGAGATAGTAAGACCGACTGAACAAGATGCAGAAAGTGAAAATGCATGGCCTTGTGGGAGACCTATGGCCCAACATCCGGCTGATGCAGCTGACAGGCCACTGGCTCCTTGAATATCATGAGGAGACGGGTGGCATGTCGAGGCTCCTTAGGATGGCTTACTGCTGGATAACAACGTTTCTAGTCTACATTCAGTACGGGTTCCTCGTTTGCTTCCTCATTTGGAGACGTACAACGCCGATGAGATGGCTGCTGTTACCATCACGACGCTCTTCTTCTTGCACAGTATAACGAAATTCACTTACTTCGCTGTCAGGAGTAAATATTTCTACCGAACGCTCAGCGCATGGAATCAGGTAAGCGCATCGATTTTTTATATCAATGTCTTCAGATAAAAGAGGGATATAAATAGAGAAGATGTCACTACTGGCAGTATATCTTGCCACGCTGATCGTTTATGCCTTTTTTAGGTAAATTCGCATCCTCTTTTTGCGGAGTCTAATGCTCGCTACCGAGCAGCAGCCCTTGCTCGAATGAGGAAGCTTCTGATGATTATCGGCATCGGAACGATTTTTGCTGTCTTCTCCTGGACGACACTCAGCTTCCTCAGTGAACCTGTATGGGAAAAGACGGACCCAGAGGACGAGAACGCCACCATCTTGGTTGAAATACCGCAGCTCATGGTGTACGCCTGGTACCCATGGGACGCTCGAACGGGGATGACGTACTTCATGACCTTTGCTTACCAGGTAAGTACCGATATCGGAAGCTTACATAGGATACATCATTGGTTCTCTTAGAATGCAAGGAGTGGTGACACTCAAGGAATTTGTCCAGTGTACAACATGTGGCTAACAGGCACCCTTCAGGTTCCAGCTGATATTTATGAAGGGGTCTCATTTTATCCAAACCCATGTATTTTCCAGGAACTGTAGAACGGCCAGAGCCCTTCCCACCTCCCCCCACTCATCTTATTTGTTTTTTTTTTTTTTTTTTTTTTTTTTTTTTTTTAAGGCTTTGACTTGTGTTTTAAGGCTGCATTATTCTAAGTCTTATTAGGTGTTGCTTGGAAAGGGTCGTGAGAACTTACATCCACTGTGGAATGTCAGAACCCAAATACAAATGTATGTAAGAGTAATAATATGGGATGAGCTGTTCCACGATACACTTTCGTGATTCCCTTTATTTAGATAGATATACCTTTCATGGGTGGGAATAAATGTGGGCCAGGAAGGTGCTGAGATTGAATGGAAATTGAGGAGGTAGTGATGGTGGTTTTAGGATGATTTTAACTTGTTTTAACGGTAATCCGGTAATAAACTTAAATGTATTTTGAAGGATGATCGGGAAAGGCTAGCGGGAGATTTTTAATTTTGGAAATTGCTGTGGGCACGGAGTTCAAATGTGTTCGTTTACTCCTGAATATCTAAAATCTTTACAATGTCTGTCTGTCTTTCAGCTTTACTGGCTTTTCATCACTCTCTCACATGCCAATCTCTTGGACGTGCTGTTCTGCTGTTTTGTCATCTTCTCCTGCGAGCAACTGAAGCACTTGAAGGAAATTCTTCAGCCTCTCATGGAGCTAAGTGCAGCATTGGACTCAGTCGTTCCGAATTCCGGGGATTTATTTAAGGCTTCATCAGCAGGTTCCAACATAGCACTAATCGGAAATGGAGGTAGGTATATAATAGGAGAGGGTGGTTTATTCTCCAATCTCTCTAGGAGTCAATTTCCAGCCGTTTTGCGCGTTTTAACACTCATAAAACTAGTTATTTCATCAAAACAAACAATGTTTCACATTGATGCTAGTCACCACGACTGAAAATGTGGCATTAGAAGGGCCTTACCTTGCTTTTTCCGCAAATACATCTATCCTGCAATTTGACGGGTCTATCTAGCCAGCCCTCGCCACTCGCCGTGGAACAATAGCATCAAGTCAATTAAAACAAACATCGTTTTCAGATCAGTATTTTTAGGTTAACCGAGCATCTTTAATGGTTTTTTAATAGTATACAACCATATTTCACGGTATAAAATTCGTATCATGGATACAACTTGGGTGGGTTTGAACTAAACATAATAGTGACGTTTTTTAAGGTATCATTTAAAGACTTGAATTTGCCTTTTCAAGAGCTAATTTTAACGGATATTTTTGCCGCTATTGTTGTTTTACCACATAGCGATGTTCATTCCTTTGAAGTCTCCCTCCTTATCATGTTGTCATCGTTTCCTTCTTCCAGACGGCGGGACAGATTTCGACGTCCGCGGAATTTATAGCAACCAGAGAGACTTCTCCGGGTTCCAAGGCGGAATGAACGGTGTGAACGGAGGAACAGTCGGCCCCAACGGACTCACTAAACGCCAAGAGCTTCTTGTGCGCTCGGCCATCAAGTACTGGGTCGAGCGGCATAAGCACGTGGTCAAGTGAGTTTTAATATGAAGGGATTTGATATGGCCTTTGTCATTCAAAATTAAAATAAGCAAGCGATCTGAAAAGGTTTGACGGACCGTTTCATGTTAAAGATCAACTAATCATTTCCCCCAAAAATCAACTTGAAAACCAATGCAAGTAAATTCTCATTAAAAAACGAACATTCCACAAGACAAATAATCCATTGATTCATCCATATTTGAAAGAAAACGCTGCAAATTATTTTACTCCTTGTTTGTTACTCCTCGGACCAGGCGCATGAAGACTCATTTCTTCAACATGGGGGAAACAGCGGGTGTGGCGGGTCCCGGACCCGTTCCAATCGATTCAGGGTCCAAAATTTAGTGGAAAATGATCCCCCCCCCCCACCGCCTAGGTCAGAAATCTCGAAAACACACATTCGAAATGGGTAGATAGGTACCCATTTTGACCCATAGCCCCATCCAGAGGGCGCCAATCGTACTGGGACCCATTTCATTAGATTCAACGTCCAAAATTTACTGGAAAATGATACCCCACACGCCTAAATCCCCAAAAATCTCGAAAATCCATTTTTCGAAAAACACATTTTGACCCCTACCTCGCCCAAATTGGTACGATTGGGCTGAAATGTTTCCAGGACCAACTAGAGCCGGCGTGGACGGCGTACGGGGGACGGACTTTTGAATTGTTGGACCTAGACACTTTGAAGCGCCCAGAAAAAATGTTGGGCCGAATCGGAGAGATTGACTTTTTGTATGAAAACATATGGGAATTATTCAAGGAACAACCAACCAAAATGAATGAAAAAAAAAAAGAACGGTGGGCGTGCGAGATCCATGCTCATAGAATTTACGCTATTTATCGAGTTGTGTTGTCTACATACTTGTAATTTACACCTTATAACGTACTGAAGTGGTTTCCTAGATGTGTTCAAAGATGCTATTGAATTTCCTTTCTAGATTCGTCACAAGTATCGGTGATGCGTACGGTTCTGCTCTTCTATTCCACATGTTAACGAGCACAGTTACTTTGACGCTGTTGGCCTATCAAGCAACTAAAGTAAGCAAGTCTCCCAGATGCTTCGTCACACAAGGTTGAACCCTTTTACTGACTAATCCATAATCCTCGCACCTAATTCTCTAATCGGCTTTCAGATTGATGGAGTGGACGTCTACGCAGCGTCAACAATAGGTTACTTGGTATACACACTCGGCCAGGTGTTTGTGTTCTGTATTCACGGGAATGAATTGATCGAAGAGGTAAATATGGATGGTGGCCTGACAGAGCTACGGTTTCATAATTGCGGGAGGGAATGGGCTTATAACGAGCAGCGACTAAGGTCTCCCGTCGGACTCCACCAACTTGTTTCTAGATGAGTGATTCCAACTCAATCACCAAAAAGGTGGTGACAGACTCCCTTTACAACTGGGAATGTAATATACATAGGTTCGAAACTGGAACTTTGCTCGGCGGAAGAACATACAATTTATTATTATTATTTATTTATTTATTTTTTAAGTTTCTGTGATATTGTAACAGTTAACCCGGAAGGAGGTCCTCATTGCCGCTGCCGAACCAACTGCATTGACTTATCACATTGTAACTCATCCTGTTTTCCAGAGCTCGTCTGTGATGGAAGCGGCTTACAGTTGCCATTGGTACGACGGTTCTGAAGAAGCCAAAACCTTCGTTCAAATCGTATGCCAGCAATGCCAGAAATCGCTTACCGTGTCAGGAGCCAAATTTTTCACTGTTTCTCTTGATCTTTTCGCTTCGGTAAGTGGACACTACAGGGGCAGCTGTGTTTTTGTTTATTCAGATCATTCGGAGTTGAAAATTAAAAGGCTGGAAGAAATCAAAATAATTAGCAATTTTTAGGAAAACTAAATATATCTCTAAAAAAATAATATATGTTCAACGAAAATAATGTGGGTTCTTTCTGATTGCTAAGCTCTATCAGATGATTACCCAAATATAATTTATATTTTTTTAAGTTACATCACCTAGTTGTTATAAATATATTATCTTCTTTGTTGACACGTCCTCAGCAGACATAATTTACTCCAAGCTAGTGGGTTTCTTTATGGAAATGGCTTAGAGCAGCATAACGTTTCAGTCTCGTTTTGAGTTGTGTTCGGCTCTCAGTCATCCGTTAAATGATGTTAAGAACATAGTCTTCCATTTTTCCTGTTCTGTTCCCTTACTAAATATCTTTCCAACGAAACTCCAAATTAGAGTACCGAAAGGAAATTTTCATATAAATTTAATCTGAATGTTTACATAAGGTACAATTTTTTCCATCCCATGTGCTGCTTTCTCGTGATAGGATCCCAATAGTTATTGCCAAATCAAATAGAATGTGAAATTAGCTTAGTATACGATCATTCAAAATGCTATTTCACTTTTACATTTTGGTTGGTTATTCCTTGTTCATGATAATGGTCAACCTCTCCGATTCGGCTCAAAATTTTTTAGTTGTTCCCTTGCTGGGATGTATGTTCCATGGAAAATTAGCGTGGAAGAATAATGACGACGAAACGGTAACAATAAGCTCCATTCAACTAGGCGTGTGGAGGATAATCACTATCTCTTTGCCCTTCCAGGTGTTTGGTGCAGTCGTCACATACTTCATGGTGTTGGTGCAGCTCAAATAAACCCCCTCGCCCGCAATCGTAGATTTCCTGAGAGCTTTTCCTATTCATTTTTCCAATCGGTTACCTGCTATACATTTACGACTTTTATCAGGTTCCGGGATTTTTCTTTACTTTAAAGATATATATCCATGTCACTTGAGTGAACTGTAGATATTTTAGGTGATTGAGAAACATTATGCTCAAATTTATAATATTAATAACTATTAATAATAATAACAAAACCATTTCTATTTTTGAGATCACGAATTTTATAGGTGAAAACTTGAATTATATCATATATTCTATCAATAGTTTTATTCCCCAGTAATGAAATTGTGATACCTGGAATAACTATTATATTTTATTTATAAGTTGTTAATGATAATAGATTGATTCACGTTTGACAAATGCTGATTATTGTTTTTAAGAATGAGCGCATTAACATGTGTTTGTATGCATCCGATGAATAATTGTAACCATTAATATGGTACAGCTTGAAATGTGTACATCTGTTGAGGTAGAGGTGGTGTACAAATAGTATATTTGTATCGAGAATGAGAGAGTGGTTCGAGAAGATGGTTCATGCTGCTAGGCACTCAATTGAGCAAGGCATTCAACTTGAATCCTCCCTTATTTAATCTGATATTACCATTTCTTACCTTTCTGAAGCAGATACGCACAGTGAGTCACAGCGTGTCATTTTGATTGAATATAGTTCTCAACTTATGGAATTAGCTCTCATAATGTTGCCATTTTTGTAATTTGCAAGGTTTTTTGCTGTAGACTTGAGTACTTGTTTTAACGATCACATTGATTCACCATGTCTGAAGTTAGCTTAGTTTATAAAGTAATTTCGATATACATTTCAAGTTTTTTTCAAGTTTACTTCTAATTTATTCATGTTTATTTTATCTATCTACTGTTTATTTATAGCCAAGTTATTGTGCCGTTTTTTTTCAATATGCTTGTTTCCTTGAAATTTCCTTCGAAAAATTAAATAATTTGATTAGTTACAGTGGACAGTTTCATTTCTTTGCTACATTGCACATTTTACCGAAAAGGGAAACTCACACACCAAAGGAGGATACGGGTGAAAATAATTTTTCATGGCTAGATTCAGGGAGTACATACCGGTAGAGTATCAACATCTGGAAATTGAATGGTGAATAGAATAGTGTGGGAAATATGATAGAATAACCAATTCTCACCCTGGATTCATCAACTGACGTAACTAACTCCTTAATTTGATTTCACGCCCATTTTATCATGAGCCTGGTTAATATAGACTTGCAGCGTGTTTAACTGCTCCGGTCACCATTCAATACATGAACTTTCTCACCGCCACATTACAGTAGAACGCAGTTACATAAAATAATATTATATTATATTACAAAGAGAAGGAAATTTACAAAATTAAATTCAACCAGAGATTTTTGAGCAGTGGAATCTATAGTGAGTGGAATGGTCGTTGTGTTTGTTAGGGACCATTTAATGTCGGATGCGCAGTCCTGTAAAGTTCATCGCTTCAAAAACGCCCATCATTATCATTATCTATCATTCTTCCTTTTTACAACGACTCAACCATTTACAGTGCTTCAATTTGTATTCATATTTTTCTTATTACCCCTTTAGCAAAAATCTGGCTTTAGGGAAAATCGTCACCCTGTCGTATACCATAATGATTTAATATATAAAAAACCTTCTTGTTTTCTTCTCTCTCATTATATTATCATGTATACTTCTTGCTAGGTAACCACCCTATCAATTTTCCATAGTGTTCTTGCTACCCTTCCTTGTGTGTGTTGGCAATTATCTAGTGCGATTGTTTCTTTGGGTATTCTTTGCCAAATAAAGTACAAACAAACTCACATCAAACAGCGTTTTATTTTTGGGTACACAATTAAACAAAATAGACTGCCGGACATATATTACAAATACAATATTTTTACCATCAATAAGGATCAATTTTTAACTAGAGGAGTGCGTTTAACGCGTCGAATCAACACGTAACAGTTATATTCATGATGATATTGGACTTGGTTATTAACGCACTACACTCAAATACATATACTTGGCTGATTGAAACTGTTTTCGATCCTCCAATATTCTTAATCAACTACGGGAAAAGGGGGATGAAACTCCCAAACTACAGGAAATCGACAATATCATACACATAAAAATAGACAATTCTCTATTTTATTCGAAGACAGCTTATGAGTAGGTACCAGTATGTATTACTTACTACGTCAACATACTCCACTTACGTTATTTTTATAGCTACCGTTTGTTGTCGACGTGCCGGCTCAGACAAACGAGAGAAATTCTGATTGTGAGGATTTGAGGAGTCGATATAACAATTAAACATAAAATGTGAATGAAAGAAAAACAATTAATAGAGAAACAAGGTGTTTGAATAAATGTTGAATTTTGTATTTGTATTGAATGGTATTATACATTTTGAACGGCCTGCATGTCACCAAAAACCTACGCATTTATTACTCATTCAACCCAAAACTTGTGGTTGTTTAAATTTGAATTCTATCAGTAATATTCTTTAAAGTTTGAGCATCGGTAATGCAAGGAATGCTGACCTACATTGATGAGCATTGTTCTGAGACGTAGGTAACTCTTTATTTACATAACCGCACTGAAGTGAAACATTTCCCGTTGGAGTGACTAAGACATGCATTCAACGAAGGGTTCTTGAGCATCAAAATCAAAATGAAAGGTTGTCGAGCAACGGCACATGTAGAACAATTACAATCACATCAAATATTTTCTTACATGGAAAAAGATGCAAGTTGAAAGATAAGACCACCATGTTCTGAGTACTGCGTTTTACCTAAAGGCCATCAATTACATAGTGAAGATACTCCTCTTTTTCTATTGTGTGTATCTTGTTAACAGTTCACACATCCCCATACGTCCGTCCTCCTGTCCATACGTTATTCCATATAATAGACACAACTAATAGTGAGTTTAAAGGATGTCTAAATTTAGATGGAAGTAGTTCGAATTTTCGCCTAATTTACCTTGAGTCTATCAAATCGTGCAGTATTCTTCATAATATAACTCGACTGTTATTTACATTCCAAACTGCTGCTGGAAGAAAACCAAAAATGTCGATACTGTGGTTTATTGTAGGATCAAGTCATGGAAGTAACAGAAGTGTGTTGTCTTGTGGAAAAAATTACGGCGCCCAGTCTTCATCAATCCTTATTAACCAAAGTTGTTTCAATCAACAACTATTCTTTGGCAAACGTTTCGGATGAAGCCTTCACTGATCTGGCGGTTCATCCTCCGGTGCACGTAGGCGTCATACATTTTTGCTTGGGGCTGAGCACATCTCCTTTTGGAAGGTGGCTCGCATGGTGGAGCAGTATCCCTTCACCAAATGATCTAATCAAGTACCTACGATCTCTTGAGGTATCCCGATGGAAGCGGGTTCATTTAGATCAGAAAAAAAGGTTCAAGAGGTGCGTTTGAAATGGCCACCTCATTGATGAAAGCCTATTTTCGGGGGGAAGAGTCCTCCTAAAATTATTCTCCTATCTTGACTAACCTCCAAATCAGCAACCGGAAATAGCAGGTTTTTTCTTTAAGGGCGATTGAATCCTATCCCCCCCCCCCCTCCCCGATGAAGGGACATTGAAATTCACCCAGGTTTAGTGAATTTGTATCTCACAGTATTTGTTTTCTATGATCGATCTGGTTAGCTAATGATTCCAAGGACGGCAGATGGACGGATCCCTGTGTTTCGGTTGTTTGTCACTATTGAGACTTTGATAGTGGAGTTGCAACTGTTCGCCTAATCAAAGAAAAAAAAACACATATCAGAGTAACAAAAAACATTGCATTTACAAATAAATAAGGAATAAATATTTTTTTTAAATAAAAAATCAGAAACATGCAGTTCACACCGTACAGGTAGTCACTTCTACTGGTTTCGAGCTACAAGATATAATTAATCTTCAAAAAATATCCCTCTCCTTCGGTCTCTTTATCTAAGCTTGAAGTCATTTTAAGATCAGCAGTTAGTCGTTCGGATGGCTATTGAAATTACAATGAAATATGTACAAGTTGCAGCTTGTCAGGTAGATATAAATTTTACCTACAAGGGCAGATGGGGGGGGGGGGCTTAAGTCCTATTAAGTTTTTTTTTGTTTTCCCTTTTTTTCAAAACGTCACAAGTAACACTCGCCTTTTATTCTCTACCTAGAACAAAGCGTAAACCTATTGCAACTTACCAGTAATACAAGCGAAACAGTCACCAAAGGTTGAAAAAACGCTCGCCTTGGATGAGGACTACACAATGTGTAGAGTACACATGCCTGTAATAAGTATGCAATTTGAGGTGGAGTGGATGCTTCATGCTCCCTGTTCGACAGTGGTGTGTTTGAATCATGAATTTGTGAACATCACAACGTTTGAGTAAAGTACTTGCATTCATTGTGAAGGGATGCAACGTAGGTCTTATAACTATGTATACTTTGAATTACACGTTAACTTTTTTTTTCTTACAAGAAACCAATAAAAAGTTATGAAATTCACCTAACAGAAAAACTAACATTTAGGGGTAGCTATGTTAAGAAACAGTGGTCTCACTGTAGGGATTTCAATGTGGTTTTCATTGAGGCTGGGATAAGGGAAACAACTATTGCCGCCAGTGAAGCAACTCGTGTGTTTTTAGTTTATTTTACCTTCGAGCTGGTCGGAAAACCCCAAAGCCCGGGGTCTCACCATTGTGCTCAAGGATGGAACGAATGGAACACGCATGATGGTTTTCGTACGAGTGAAAAAGCTTTTCCAAACTAAATTCCAAACGAACTATGAGCTTGAGATTTTCTGGCCATGTATCTGCCTCCTACACCCTTGCGTTCAGAAATTGACAGTTGGACATTTATCACCGGTCTGAAACCTATTTACATTCCAAACCCTACGAATTACCTATGGATTTGATCTACACAACAACTTCAAAGTTCGGCAGAGGGCGGGGGATTGGGATGTTTTGCGTCTATATGAAAACGTCAAATTCATGAGTTAACAGAGTGGTTTTAGAGGCCGCACCTACATACATAGTATAGAATTATCCACATGAAACACCAATACGAATCCATATTGGGAGAGGCCCACATTGGAACATAGAACATGAATGCCTTAGCTAGTAACATTGAGACGTGTGAACAGTGAGAGGGGGTTTTATCCTAAACCTTAGCGCAAGTTCTCATCAAATACCGAGTCGAGATGTTATGTTAGCTTGTTACGGACCCCATCTTCCCAATTCAACCAGGCAATTTCATTAAAATTATTGTAGGCAGTGAAGAAGGGTTCTTCCTCCATCAGTAGGAATATTAGAATTGGGATCAAAAGAGGCAACTGGATGAGATCGTAGTTATGCACGTTTGCCTGGGGTTCAAAATTAACTATTACACTGATACTAGTAGTAGAGTCAAATAATAATCCAGGGGCGATTAATAGGATTTTTCTATCTAGGAGGTGGTCTGGCAGGGACAGATTGAGGAACGTCCGACGGTATTGAAATTGATTTGAAGCCTGTCACTCCGGAAATTTGAGCATCGTTTCAAGTGTTATTATAATTCCTTATAAATATCAACATCAAGTTTGAAACTCAAGTGCTTATTTGACCTAGGACACTTATTTGGAATACATTAAAGGGGCAAGGGTGGGCAGAATGCAGCTTGTTTACTCCCTTGGTGACTGTCTACTTGTACGAGCGCATAAGAACGTTGAGTTTGAATTGTCATAATGCTGCCATCTGAACTTTGAGCCGGCGGCGCGCATCGTGTTTCATTTCGAGCCATGTGTACGGAAGGATAGCGATGATCATGGCGGCGGTTAGTCCGTACAATTTGACCCAATTACACAGGAAGCCATGCGTACCAAAACTGAAGGCCAGACCCAGGTATCGGAAGAAATAGCAGTGAGCGAATGGAGCTTGCCAGGCGTCCGGGTAGAGAGAGACCAAGAGCGCTGAAGATTGATAGAATATGAAAGGTGTTAACTTCCTGAAATCTAGACATTTTTAATTTCGAGACAATTAGAACAAGGTAGCACAGTGTCAAGTGGAATTGCTCCCATAGATGTGTCAGAATGATGTTTAGGTACTCGTATTTACGATTCCAAAGACCAACATATAATATTAATAGGCTCGAGTTGTTTTCATTTGATCTATGTCACAAAATGTCTTTAGTTAGTGGGATGCCGTTCAAATCGATTTTGGCACAACAACTGAGACAATAACTAGTGGTAAGTAATACTCACTGAAACTCAAAGTATCCAAATGGCATTGCATACACCCCAAGGCGGCAGGAACAACATAGAAAAGGGCTGGATCGTCTCTGGAAGGCTTCCATATCAGCAGTACAAGAGAAGACAAGATTGGAACACAAATCCCACGGCTGCAACACATAATATTACATCACCACCGTTATGAAAAAATTCCATATTTCTATTGTCCCTCTCTCTTATTTCTCCTAGCTTCTAATAGAATATTTTTAGCAAACAGGCAGCAACTTCTCAAGTGAATGGACTTGATTTTTAATTACCAATTATAACATGGCGCCTGATGTGTTGAAGGAGCATGCTTAGAGTGGCTGCAGCAATAGATTGCAGAACCCCAAGGCTAAGGAAGACTAGAGAGATGTTCTTGACTCCTAATGCGCATAGCCACGTACGACTGAAACATTAAACAATTTCATCGTCAAGATGAGTGGCATAAGGACCCCAAGGGCTTAGGTGAGATAATAGAGAACTGGTGATCAATTTAATTACTTTTGAGAAAACGGTGTACATGAAGCCCTGCTCCAGACCAATGAAGATGTAAAGTGGAGCGACGAGTTGAATCTTGTGGTCCTTGAATGTGTCCTGGATTAGGCGGAAGGTGACGTAACATGCAGCTTTGAATGGAATTTCTTTCTGGACTGAGATTTTAATTTGGTCCATGAAAGTCGCTGTTACAAGCCACTCCCATCATACAGAATCCAAGAAACACGCTGATCAGAAGGGTGTTTGTTTTGCAGTTGATCCAAATGGGCTGATAAGTGCTGTTGGCAGGATTGAGCTGGTCATAGCCCAATTTGAGCTTCTCATAATTAATAGGCAATGGGCAAACAGCGCTGCCGCAGATCCGTTCACTGTTACTGTCTACAGAGAACATGTTGTCTAGCAAAAGATCTGCTGCATCCTGCTTTGTTGTATACCAAATGAGCAATGCTGTCGCCATGTTTCCAATTATGAATCCAAAGTCGTGAGCCATTTGTAAACCCCTAGAGAGCCGGTGTACTACAATTTCTGTTCTCCTCAAACCTTGAGAACATTCAATTTCTCCTACTTCTCGCTCAGTCATCACAAAACTCAACTTGGTGGACAACGCCATCAGACTCGCCAGTCGAGCAGAAACGAGGGGTCCAAGCCAAATTCCCATGAAGATAATGCTGGGATCAATGTATATGCGTTGGGGTATAAGTGCAGGCCAATAAAAATGCATGTCCCGCAATAGCTGAAGATGAGACACAAGTTGGTGCCGAATCTGTTCACCAAGAAAAGTGAGGCCAAGAGCAGAGAGTGAACCGGTCGTGAACAAAGAGGCCAAGAGCAGCGATCCAATTTCGTATTAGGGTGAAAGACTCGCGTGAAAGTTGAAATATCAGGTTGTAGCCACCAAACCGAAAGTGAACCCTGTAGTGTGAAAAGTGGTATGAAGGCGGCGGTGATCATCGTGTGACTTAAGGCACAACGCTGCAAAGTTCGGAAGAGGAGTCGTCTCGAGTATATGGGCCCTGTCTTGGAAGGCGTTGAGCGGACAATGGCAATGAGTCGTCGTACGGAGCTGGCTTCACCTGAGCTGGACATGGATTCACGGTGTTGCTTTGAGCTTCGACGGAGCAGAAAGTGGTTGTTGATGCTGTGGTGAACAGTGCAGCAAGACCGAATTGACCTGTTGGAGGCGGGAGAATAAGCCAGCACATCCTGAAACACATACAATTTTGTGCCAATATTGTGTATTGTGAAACGATGTGTACATCATGATGTGTATACCATTGTATGCCAAACAATGGTCCACTCATCGTCTTGTTGTCAAGATCAATATAATATCCTGATATATTTAATGTTCTCTGAGTGTTCCTTCCAAACTCGTCTGCTGCCAAAGGAGACAACACGTCTGATGGCCTGAGGGAATATGAACAAGGGAAAAAAATATAAGATAGTTGCACTTACCACCTCAGTGGTGAAAAAATGGTTGCACCTCTCACTACGCACATCCACGTTGACAGAATTGTAGTTGCCCACGCTTCGAGTAGCCCTGACCCCACCACAATGAGTGCTAGAGCCACAATTTCCTTTCTGTAAGTAAAAGGTTCATCTTACTAAATAGTGAATATAATAAAGGGTTCGAACGGTAAACTTTTACAACTGGTGCAACGGAAAGTTCGGACTAGGCATGGATAACCATCACAAACTCCCTCAATGAAGCAAAAAGGCGTACAAATCTCTAATGCCCTGCTTTTAGTCACTTCCCCCGCCATTTGATCGGTCGATACTGGAAGGAATTCGTATGAGCACATCTACTTGTTTATTTGGAAACGTATTATCGATAATACCAGCACTTACGACAAAAGGAGCCTGGAGATGACACTTGACGTGTCTTCGGTACGCGGAACATTTATGCTCATTGTTTCCAACATCTTCTAAGTCTCGCAAATTGGGGAGGCTCCCCATTTCGTGCCTAGGCGGTCTCCATTTCGCGAGCCGCGCTGTGCAAACGGCTCAGTTCGTCGAGTGTCTCAATGTTGGTGCGTCGACCATTTTCATTCTTTAAACAAAGAGCTACAGGTGAAGCATGCTGTAACAAGTACCGATTTTGGTTGGTTATTCCTTGAATAATCAACTTATGTTTTCATGCAAATGGTCAACCTCTCCGATTCGGCTCAAAATTTTTTTCTGGACGTTTCATGATGTCTAGATCAAAAAAACATAGGTTGATTATTCAAGGAATAACCAACCAAAAGGTCAATGTCCGTCCGCCGTACGCCGTCCACGCCGTTTTTGGTAGTAGAAAATTTTCTAAAAATCTGAAATTTGGGTCAGGGGTCACCGGCCTAGGACGGTCCTCCAAGCTTTTCAGCCCGATCGGACTAAATTTGGGCGGGGTAGGGGTCAAAATGTGTTTTTTGAAAAATGGATTTTCGAGATTTTGGGCGATCTAAGCGAGTGGGGTATGATTTTCCACTAAATTTTGGACGCTGAATCCAATAAAATGGGTCCCAGAACGATCGGCACCCACTGGAAGAAGTTATGGGTCAAATTGGGTATATATTACCCATTTTGATTATGTGTTTTTGAGATTTCTGGAACCTAGGCGTGTGGGGTATCATTTTCCGCTAAATCTTGGAAGCTGAATCCAATGAAGTGGGTCTCAGGACGATTGGCACCCACTGGAAGAAGTTAGGGTCAAATTGGGTATATATTACCCATTTTGAATATGTGTTTTTTGAGATTTCTGGAACCTAGGCGTGTGGGGGTATCATTTTCCGCTAAATCTTGGAAGCTGAATCCAATGAAATGGGTCCCAGAACGATCGGCACCCACTGGAAGAAGTTATGGGTCAAATTGGGTATATATTACCCATTTTGATTATGTGTTTTTGAGATTTCTGGAACCTAGGCGTGTGGGGTATCATTTTCCGCTAAATCTTGGAAGCTGAATCCAATGAAGTGGGTCTCAGGACGATTGGCACCCACTGGAAGAAGTTAGGGTCAAATTGGGTATATATTACCCATTTTGAATATGTGTTTTTTGAGATTTCTGGAACCTAGGCGTGTGGGGTGTCATTTTCCGCTAAATCTTGGAAGCTGAATCCAATGAAGTGGCTCTCAGGACGATTGGCACCCACTGGAAGAAGTTATGGGTCAAATTGGGTATATATTACCCATTTCAAATATGCGTTTATGAGATTTCTGGTACCTGGGCGTGTAGGGTATCATTTTCCACCAAATCATGGACACTGAATCGATTGTAATGGGTCTGGGACCCGCCGCACCCACCGTTATCCCCATTTACCCCATGTTGAAGGAATGAGTCTACTTGCGCCTGGTCTGACGAATAACCAACCCCTGTGTAAGAATTTGCAGCGTTTTTAGTTTTGTCACAGGTTATGTATTGAGGGGATGAGGGTAAGAGACACGGTGTCCCTCTGGTAATATGCTGGTCATTGGGAAAAATACCCCTCAACATTTGTTTACAATTTTAGAATGGCAACTGCCTGCAACAACTAGAAATAAGGTTTTGACCCTTATAGTGTCGGTACACACAAGGGTACCTAACACAGATTCTGTGCTAGACGTTTGAGGTGGGAGCGTTATATTAATATAATATGAAGGAGAATTAAATTAATCAATCCAAAAATATGAATAAATCATACTAATAATTATAAAAATAATAAAATTAAAAAATTCAAATGTATTAATAAATTATTTAATCAATCAACAAATTTTAGGAGTTCTTTTGGAATTTCAGTTTTAAAGTAATTTTTCCCTAGAAGAGGAGAACACTAACAAAATAAAATAAAATAAAAATAATAACATTAATTATTGGGGTAGAATATGGATGGAATGTGTAGAGCCAAACGTCAATAAAATTCAGGAAAAACTTCAATTTTTTTTTTTTTTTTCAAAATCACATAAATACATAAGTTTTGGAAACGCAGCTACGTTTTAGATGGACGGACTTACATGGAAAAACTACAGTTCTGAAAATATTCACTAAAAAAGTAAGAATCACATATTGAAATTGTCATCAATTTCCCGGCGTTTTTCTTGGTTTCTTTCTTTTATAAATCTCAAACCTTTCTTTAGCCCATGAGAGAATACATTCGGTTGTTGAAAGCTTATAAAAAATTCTCGGACCAGGCACATGGGGGAATAGGGAAAAAAGTGGGTGTGGCGGGTCGCAGACCCATTCCAATCGACTCAGGATCCAAAATTCAGTGGAAAATGATACCCCACACACCCAGGTACCAAAAATCCGGGTTCTGGGTACACGCCTAGGTACCAAAAATCCCGAAAACACATATTCAAAATGGGTAATATTTACCCAATTTGACCCATAACTTCTTCCTGTGGGTGCCAATCGTTCTGGGACCCACTTCATTGGATTCAGCGTCCAACATTTAGCGGAAAATGATACCCCACTCGCCTAGATCGCCTAAAATCTCAAAAATCCATTTTTCAAAAAAATCATTTTGACCCCTACTCCGCCCAAATTTGGTCCGATCGGGCTGAAAAGTTTCGAGTTCTAGACCGGGAACAGACCCCTGACCCAAATTTCAGATTTTTAGAAAATTTTCTACAATCATAAACGGCGCGGACGGCGGACGGACATTTTGGTTTTTCAAACTAAACACCTTGAAACGTCCAGAAAAAATGTTTGGGCCGAATCGGAAAGATTGACTTTTTGCATGAAAACATAGGTTGATTATTCAAGGAATAACCAACAAACCAACAAAAAAAAATTACCAGCAAGCTTAATTTTTTTGTATGGCTACCGTCGGGTTTCGATTAATGTTGATATTGGAGGAGTGAAAGGGCTTTTCGTAGATTTCGGTGATCAATTAGATAAAGGTTACCTGGTTTGAAATAAAGTAGGCAAAACTTCATGGAGAATAATGGCTTGAGAAGATATTCTATGAACCGAATTCGGTCATTAATCTACTCAATTTGAAATGTAAAAATTGGAAGGTTGGTTTATTAATAAAAATAAATTTCAAAGTATATGATTTTATCCTATAAATAATATTTTATTTTGAATTTTAGTAGTAAGTTTAATTTTATTAACATGAATTGGAGCACGACCAGCTGAAGAGCCATATATTTTTACAGGACAAATATCAACAGTGTCATATTTCCTTTATTTTGTAATAAACCCTCTAGCAACTTATTTCTGAGATAAAAATAATATTTAAAGTTAGATAAGGATACACTGGTGTACTATATATTTAGTTAAGAATAATAATTTTAATTAAGGAATCAGTAATTGCAAAATGAATCGACGGTCAGGACGTTTCTGAATGGACCGACGCCATATACACAGATGGATCCGAGTATACAGCCGTGTGGACCTCCTCAAACACTACTTTTTGGCACATTGAGGCCTGACTGAGCTCTGTTCAAGAGCAGAATGTATTTTCGTACAATTAGATGGTTACTATGATCTGCAACTGAATCTCGAATGACCTAGTGTTGCGATGTGCGTATATGGGGCTAGGCGCTTTAGTTAGGAGAGCGAGGGGACCATCACGAAAAATGCTGAGTCCTAAGATATTACTCATCAAAAATTTAGTCGAGAATGTCAGGCACACGCCCAAATTCTGAATTCCGAAAACCGGTGGATCAGAAGCACTTTGGTCCGCACCTCCCCGGAAACTCATTCTCCCAGAAAATCATTATCTAGACACAAGTTGCGCCAAAAACATTTTTCATCTATGAATTTAATTTTAACTCAATGTTATTATCGTTCTCGAGGCTCTTCTTGGTTCGGACAAGCGAAATGAAGAGATGGATTCAAATGTAATAAATTCCTCTATAATCCGGACTGTTATCGCTGTTAAAAAACAACGAAGCAACTCGTCCTGGAACTGTAGGTGAACCTAACTGAAAGTGTAACATAAAGCGATCCAGATTTCTCAAATTTTTGTTTTTAACCGAAGGCGATGGTATCGAGTGTATTGTATTATTATAGCTTTTGTCATGTCTCATGAGAGTATGTAGGTAAATTGCAAATACGATCGTCGACGACATGTTGGCCCCAAAACATTTAAAAGTGATATGGGAGGTGAAGTTGCAGGAGGGTGGAATGATTCGCCCGATGTGGTCTGGGGGTGAGGTAATGACATTGTGACAAAGCTCTTACCTTGTTTACAATATTGTCATGAGGTGCTTTGGGTGCAGGCGGATCACGTGAGCGCTGCAGTCAAGCTGAGATTGGGCTTTGCATCGAGGTGTGCAGAGTAGTAACAAGTAGCGAGGTTCCTTCCTCGTTGACAGTAACTCGAAGGACAACTTATCAGGGGAGATCGACGGGATGAGGTTCGATCATGAGTTTGTTTTCAAGTCAACCTTATCCCCATCAGACCTTCAACTGAATATCGTTGAGTTACTCCTTGTCGGGGGTAACTACACCCTCAGAACCGGGGGATGGAGGAGGGGGTGTTGAGGGAGGTAAGCCCGCACCTGCGCCTAAACCATCCACCTCTACCACCCTTTGAATCAATAATGGAAACCTGTTGGGTTGTCATGTTTGGGGATGGGTGAGTTGGGTGCGGGCGGAACGCTCAACAGAGACGGAATTGAGGGCGAACACAGTTTCCCGCGTTACATCACGCGCTTACCTAACACTCGCCAAGAAAAAAAAAAAAAAAAACAATTGATATCCATTCTGGCGTCAACAAGCCCCCCCCCCCTCCCCATTCACCGTTATAACAGCCGAAAATTCAGGATGAGTTAAGGTCTATCTTGACAGCAGCTCCTCCCCCATGTGCCCCACCTCAATAACATCAAGCCCGCATCAGCTGATTGAATTATGCATATGAACTCAATTCGTCCTTTACCTCAAACCTTTCCCAGAATAGCCAATCTATCAGATTCGAATACCATCGGAATCCTATTCCAATCATTCCTGAAGTATCTCGAACCACTTACCTATACCAACTACGCAATTTAGTTTTCGCCCCAGCCTCGCATGTCCTCAACAGCTTCATCGGGTAGTAGACGAAATACGGCACAAATACGAACAGAAAAAAGTTTGTATGGGTTTGTACATCGACAACGAAATTCTGGCCTGCTCTTCAAACTGAAACATCATATTCCAGACACCAACTTGAGGATCGTTCAGTACTCTCTATCTGGGAGAACATATGTGGTCACATATGAGGGAGCCTAGTCACGCGCGCATGCAATTAATGCTGGAGTGCCGCAAGGCAGTGTGTTGAGCCCTTTTTTCCACCTCATTTATACAAATGACTTCAAGCAATGCTAACATGGTCACCGCAATATTTGCTGACGATGTAGCCATTTCTTTTGAGACGCAATACGTGTGAGGGTTCATGTAGGTTAATGCAAGAGCATATTAATTCAATAGAAGAGTAGCGCGTCAAGATGAATCCCTCCAAATAAACTCTTGTAGAATTCACGTACCGTCGAAATTTAACTCATCACCAATTTACCATGAATGGAACAATCGCACCTCAGGCCGACCATGTTAAATATTTGGGTCTGATACTCGACAAGAGGCTCATCTAAAAGTAATCATCAATGAAAGGATAATGACTTCTCATCAGGTCTATTTGGTAATATGGATGCCAGATCTGGCGATTAGCCTCAGATAGTCAAATAAAAAAGGTATAGACACTCCAAAATCGAATCCTCGGAATAATTACAAGAGCTCCATGGTACATCCGAAACACGACTCTTCACTCTGACCACGATTTGTCTACAGTAACGGAGGTTCTCAGTGAAACGGTCCGTCGCCATTTCGAATCCCTCCAGTCTCATCATAACGTGGACCTCCAGAATCTACTAATCAATCAACCACCTGCCCGTGACCAAAGAAGGCTAAAGAGAAAAAGGACTGTTGATCTGACCGTTAATGCTTGATCTGTGCAATCCCATTTAATACCATCATCTAATTGTAAATGTGAATGTAATGTATGTAAATGTGAATTTTTGAGAGGCGTATCACAGGGTACGCACCTGAATTAAACATTGTCCAACATATATTACGAGAAAAACTAAAATGGACATTCTACAAATGAAGTTAAAAAAAAAAAAAAAAAAAAAAAAACACCGCTGCAAATTCTTGCACGGGGGTTGCTTATTCCTCGGACCAGGCGCTTAAAAGTAGATTCAGCGTCCATAACCTCTTCCGGTGGGCGCCAATCGTTCCAGGATCCGTCTCATTGGATTCAGCGTCCAAAATTTAGTGGGGAATGATACCCAACACGCCTAGGTACCAGGAATCCCGAAAAACAGATTCAAAATGGGTAGATAGGTACCAGTTTTGACCCATAACCTCATCCAGAGGGCACCAATCGTTCCGGGGCCCATTTCATTGGATTCAGTCTCCAAAATTTACTGGAAAATGATACCCCACTTGCCTAGATCGCCAAAAATTTCGAAAATCCATTTTTCAAAAAACACATTTTGACACCCCCAATTCCCCCAATTTGGTTTGATTCGGCCGAAAAGTTTGGAGGACCAACTAAAGCCAGAAACGGGTCCCTGACAAAAATTTCAAATTTTTGGAAAATTGTCTACTATGAAAATCGGCCAGGATAACTTTTGCCATTTGCTAATTTTTGGGCCAAATTGGAGAGAGAATGTTTTCAAAATTACACATGGAAATTCCTGGTTGCCTTTTGAACCTTTTTATCAAATTCCTCCTTGTGCTTATCTTTATAATATTCTTCTTTGTGCTTATCTTTATCACATTCCTCTTTGCATTCATCTTTATTACATTCCTCTTTGGGTTCCTCTTTATCGAATTTCTCTTAGTGCTCATCTTTATCAAATTCCTCTTTGTGTCCATCTTTATCAAATTCCTCTTTGTGGTTGTCTTCATCAAATTCCCCTTTGTGCTCATCTTTATCACATTCCTCACTATCAAATTGATCACATGTTTCTGTGTGCCCTTTTGCGTTCCATTCCCTATTCCTGTAGCGTGGAATTTGGGGGGGGGGGGGGGGGCTCCAAGTGGTCCCTCTGATCTTCCTGAGGAAAAAGAAAGTATGACCAAAATCTTGAAAACACAATCATATTTAAAATGAGTAGATACATATCTATTTTGACCAATAACTTCTTCCGGTGGGTGCCAATCGTTCTGGGAGCCATTTCATTAGATTCAGCGTCCAAAATTTACTGGAAAATGATACCCACTCGCCTACATCGCCAAAAATCTCGAAAATCCATTTTTCAAAAAACACATTTTGAACCCTACCCCGCCCAAATTCGGTCCGATCGGGCTGAAAAGTTTCGAGGACCGACCTAGGCCGGGAACAGACCAATGACTTTCAAATTTTTAGAAAATTTTCTACTACCAAAAACGGCGCGGACGGTGGACGGCGTACGGACATTGAACTTTTTTGATCTAGACACCATGAAACGTCCAGAAACAATTTTTGAGCCGAATCGGAGAAGTTGACCTTTTTGCATGAAATCATAGGTTGATTATTCAAGGAACAACCAACCAAAAAAAAAAAAAAAAAAAGTCGCAGTCAAATGAGGGGCAAAGGCCTGTTTAAGAGAGATCAGAGATCAGTGCAAATTAGACAAGTTGTTAAATTAAAATCCATGGAGTATACCTTCTACGTATCTCCCTTATGAGTGGCAGTTATCAGTAATTAACAACCGGAGATCATGTTCCTTCAGTCCCAATTTTCCATAAGGCTCAAGGAAAAAATAAATATAATACAATGAGAAAAAATTAATGAGATAATTATTGGTTCTCCACTTGCATTACCTTACAAATTCAAAGACTGAAGGAAATCACAGAGTGGAGTGAAGAATACTTAATGACGCAGCAAATCGTCAGGGTGGGATTAAAGAGGGGTGCCCGCTAGTAGATGAATATATGAATACTGACAGAAGGTTGGGGAAAAACATGGGCCAGGAAGAAAGCTTGTGACACAACAAACGCTTTGTTTTTATTGGCTCCAAGCTGGAAGAAAACATTGCGAGAAACATCTCGTTGACATGTTTGTAGGAACTTCGAATTTTTTTATGCTCGCGCGGAGCGGCCTTGTTGCTGTGAGCAGCATGAAACGGTTGCACAGTTTAGGTATCTCAGGGTTTCCCAGCGAGCGAGCTCATCTATCAATAAATTTACCTGTCTCTTACCATTTGCGATCAATCTTGTCTAGGCAGCGACAGATGTTGGATAGATTGATCGTTGTTCACTCCTTCAGTATGGTACCCTGAAGTGCGGAGCTCTCCACACCCATATAAAGAAACTCATTGTCCAGGAAGCAATCCTTACAATGTTGCTAGATAAAAAGTGGTTTCCAAGCAAGATCCTCCTCCAAGAGCTATCCAATTTTCTCAATTTGTCAGCTTTTTGGAAAGGAATTGGCAGTTTTTATAACAATTCTCCAAAGATGATCTCTCTCTCATCCACAATCAACTCACACTTTCGAAAGTAATGAATCCTAAAATTAATATGTCCTTCACAAACTGATGTTTTCAATATTTGATCCCATTTTATGAAAATTTGCTGCAACCAATCTTAGGGACCCCTCTATCATCTGGTCCAGAAACAAATTCAGTCACCTCAATAATGACTCATTTATGAATCATGAATTTTCATTTTTTCATCTATGAGTAATTTTATGTATTCTAAATGCACTCTAGAATGAATCCCTTTTTCTCCAAATAAAATTGATCCTCACCCATTCCCCAGGCAACTTAGGTACTGTTGACAACCACAGTCAGCCATGATCAGTTTGCACACCTTTAACAGATAACACTCCGTTTTTGGTGAGATGCTGTAAGCCTATTGAGAGCCCTGATGTAACAATAAATCTTCAATGGCAGAAAAAGAGGAGATACAGACCATTTTCTTTCCACCTAAAACTATTTGATGGGCGCAAAATTGAGAAATATGAAATAATGAATCGTTTTCATACACTTTTTTATTTAAGAAATATAAAAAGTACCTAACCGAGAAATTATACACATAACTCATACTAGCAGAACAACTGCCTTTTGGAAATTTGAATGAATTCTTCAAATATTATACGTTGTACACACGAATTCAGCTCTGGGGGGGAAATCTGAGAAGCAAATGCCTAACAGGATGACGGATAAATCATAACTTACAATATATAGACTGGATGGGATGGGAGTCCAGGTACAATGTATGTGAGGGCTATGTAACACAAAGCTGAGTGCCCATAAATAATGATATTGAATCCTTCAGTAGAGGCATGCTGAAGGTGCTGAAGGCACCATGGACTCTTTCAAGTGAGAACTCAACACGCATCTGTAGAAGTGCAATTCCAAGTGAATGTAGACATTTATAAAGTGGGAAAGAATACAAATAAAAGTTTGTCACCCAAGACTAAATAAAAGGGCTCTTCAATCTAACAGTAGTGCTTCATTTTATTATTCACAGCTATCATTACCACCTCAGAAGATGGACTCACATTAAACAATACATCCTTCATTAATTTGAAACGTGACATAGCCAGAAACAAAAACTTATGTAAATTTTTATCCAATGCAAAAATCTTCTAACAGTTTCTGCCAAATAAATATTCGAGAATAAGAACAATGAAAGCAACAATCAAGGTACTTTCGTTTGGAATTTTTAATATGTTGGGGTGGAACAACACACGCAGCAAATTTTTAACATTTCCTCAAAGTTGAAGGGGTTTGAAAATTACAAAACTGTTCAAGAAATAGATCATAATTAAAAATTGAAATGAAATAAAGGGAACTGTGTGGGGAGAAACACTTTTTAACGAGATTAAATTAACTATATAGATCATCGTCACCGTCATCTTGGAAAGTAGGCTCATTGTTTGTGGTACCCTGAGATGCTGGGGCATTAGCAGATGCAGGGAACCTGAAGTTGTTGCCAAAGCCTCGAGACTGTTGAAGCGTTTGAGCAAACATCTCG
Organism: Cyrtorhinus lividipennis; assembly: GCA_019603395.1. Taxonomy (NCBI): domain Eukaryota; kingdom Metazoa; phylum Arthropoda; class Insecta; order Hemiptera; family Miridae; genus Cyrtorhinus; species Cyrtorhinus lividipennis. The sequence goes on from CM034007.1 coordinate 5,858,269, forward strand.
TACTTCCTGATATCATTGTCAGTGACTGATCTTCTGGCAAAGCGCATTGCCTCTTCAAAATGGTCACGGGTAATCTCAGGCACAGGATCTTCATCATCCATCTGAAAAGCCATGGGGAAATCAGGGTTGATAAATGAATACACTTACTATTTCGACTTCTATCAGCAATAATTTTGGTCTCTTCTTCATTCACAGAATTCATCTGCTCAGCCAGTTAGTAGTATTCCAATAAGTAGATAAGTAATAATTATAATAAATTATTCCAATAAGTAAGTATACCAATTAAGTAATCTGAAAAATCTGCACCGCTGCAGCAATGTCACACTTCAAATTCATTAAAATGGTCTTGATGTCAATTAACTACTAACACACTGACAACACCCCCATCAATCCCATTTTTACACATGTACAGAATGAAACAACCAAGTTATTTTACTTTTTACTAATTGAACAGAATGAAATAACCAGGTTCATTTTACTTACTTATACGTATCGCAAATGTAGGTAACCCAAGATATCTGATTCAAAATAATATACATTTCATCATATTTGTGATAAATTCTCACCTCCATTGCTCCCATATTCTCCCGTTCCTTCTCTCTTCTTATTTCAGCTTCAATTGACTGCCTGATAGCCAGTTTGCAAGCTCTCTGACACACTTCAGTTAGATCAGCACCAGAGTAACCATGGGTGACTTTTGCAATGTACGTCAAATCCACATCCTGTGAAGTTCCACATATATGATTACTAATTTATTTCAAACATCCCTCACATAAGATTTTCGTATAAACTCAATAGTCTTAATGCCTTCACCATGGGTAGAAAATTTACCTTAGCGACAGGTGATTTACGTAGATTTGCCTTGAAAATAGCTTCCCGAGATTTCTCATCAGGCAAGGGAATATAGATGAGCTGATCCAGGCGGCCTGGACGGAGAATGGCAGGATCGATGATGTCTAGAAACAGTGTGGAGAAAGATGTGTTATTAAAGAAAACGATACTAGGACCTATAGTGTTCATGTTTTGTCATTTGAAATGTCACTCCTATCAATCGTATTTTACCTTCTTGTGCATGTGTCGTCAACAAAATTTGTGATAATTTCTTCAATTCCCAGAGCCTGTTAAAGAGTTCGTCAAAGGAACCAAAGGGAAGAAAAAGGTGGGAACTCACCTGGCCTGTTTGTAGCTCCAATTATGAATACATTTTTCTTGGCTCCCATTCCATCCATTTCAGTGAGGATTTGGTTGATCACACGATCAGCAGCTCCCCCGGCATCTCCGACGCTGCCACCTCTAGACTTGGCAATGGAGTCCAATTCATCAAAGAACAGGACGCAGGGAGCAGCCGCTCTAGCCTAAATACAAAAAACAGGCAAACGAAAATATTATTAAATTAAGCGATTTATTCAAAGTCAACCAATATCCCTGCTTCAGTTATCACCACGAATTATATCATGGTAAAACAAGGTGTTCACCTTATCAAAGATGTCCCGGACATTGGCTTCAGATTCACCAAACCACATGGTAAGCAACTCTGGTCCCTTCACAGAAATGAAGTTCGCTTGGCATTCATTTGCAATGGCTTTAGCCAGTAGTGTCTTACCGCAACCAGGTGGACCATAGAATAGCACACCACGTGACGGCTGCATGCCAAACTTCAAGAACTTTTCTGGGTGCTCAACTGGGTACTGTAATTAACGTAAATCTCGTCAAAAGCTTATAAGCTTTCAATTAAATAATGACAACAAACCAATTAAAATGAACAAAAAACAAAATATACTATTACTCACCTGTACCAACTCCTGAAGTTCCTTCTTGACATTTTCCAAGCCACCAATGTCATCCCAAGTGACATTAGGAACTTCCACAACAGTTTCTCGGAGCGCACTTGGGCTACTCTTGCTCATTGCATACTGGAATGGGTAAAAGTAATAAATATCAATAGACAGGCAGTGAAGACTCAGCGATTGGAAATATCAAGTGATATTGACTGAGCTGACTCCTATACAGCTTATAAAATCCTACAAAATTTGTCAGTTTCAACAATTCACATAAGTGTTGATACATTTTAACAGATCGTAAAAAACAGTCCAGGGTTGTGATGACATCGTGAAACTCACCTGTTTCAAAGCAAATTCGATTTCCTTAACGTTTACCCAAAAAAGTGTGTGAAAAATGGGTCATCTTGAACAAGATGCTACTTACTCGGAAGTTGTCCATAGACACTGCCAGCGAGTCAAGAACTTCAGCGTCTATCTGCTCATCTTCAAGATCAATCAAGTCCATCTTTTCCCTAATTTGTTGCAAAGCAGCTTCAGAGCATAGGGAGGCTAAATCAGCTCCTACATGACCATGAGTCTCAGCAGCAATCTATAGAAGAGAGCAATACATGTATATAGAGATGGAATTCACTGCAATAAATATGAAATTACAGAGGAAATTACTGTGTCAAAAATGTCCAGACAAACAGTATAGACAAGAAAACAATACATAGGAACCCTTATTACCTGCTCAAGATCAACATCATCCGCGAGGGTCATGTTCTTAGTGTGAATTCTGAGGACTTCAAGGCGTCCAGTTGTGTCTGGAATGCCAATATCAATCTCACGGTCAAATCGACCAAATCGTCGCAGAGCAGCATCAATTGAGTTAGGCCTGTTCGTCGCGGCCATCACGATGATGTGAGAGTTTTGTTTCAATCCATCCATCAATGTGAGAAGTTGCGAAACAATACGTCTTTCAACCTCGCCATGGGTCTATAAGGAATGAAAAATGTGGTAATGAATAGCAATGACAGAGAGATGTAAAGAAGCCCCACCGTCAGCATGTCTGAGGCAGCCCATCTTTGCATTCCTCAGGAAGCCCCAGACATACCAGAATATAGCACAGTTGGCCAAGAAGTCAGCCAAACGCCAAAGTTGGACCAAAACACCTCTTTTCAACTCCCTTCCACATTGAACAGTGGTTGTCTGTTCTCTTTCCTGGACATCCCAGGCCATGATACAATGGAAGTATGAGCAACTAATAACATGGCATGATGCGTATGAAAATAACATACCTTATCTCTTTTTGGAGCAATGGCGTCCAATTCATCAATGAAAATAATGGCAGGGGAGTTCTTTTCAGCTTCTTCAAAGGCTTTCCTCAGGTTGCTCTCAGACTCACCAGCCAATTTGCTCATGATTTCAGGGCCTGCAAGGGAACAAATATCACGTTTCATATGGCAGACAGTTCATAATTGACTTTTCCCCTAGGTGACATTGGTGAGGCAATTTTGCTTCCACAAATACATATTTTGAAAAGGGGAAGGGTCTGCCCTACCTAACAAGTCTGGTGTACATGGGCCAACTGCACTACGCTAGGATCTGATGCATTCATGTTACTTGTTGCCTAATGAATCCACCTAACACTTTTTTCTCTTTTCCTTTTGTTCTTTGGCCTCTAACCAAAGGGCATGAGGCAGTTGCTGCACATAGGCATTGCGAGCTCTAGGGTCTATTGTGCCTGCGCTTACAGACGGGACGTCAGATGGGCTCTGAAAGCACTTAAAGGAAAGGACGCTGGCAGGGGCTGTTAGCGCCCATCCGACATCCCCTCGCCCTAAGTTGAAAGTTGGTCAATTTGGAAGCAGCTACCAAGGCAGACACACATGTGAGTGAAGCCCCTGGACGACCATTATTCAGATACCTACTGCAATGCAGATTCAAATCAGGAGCCTCGAAACCTCGACCAGGGAAGTCTCGAGCCCCAGGGACTGACGCCCTTACGACCTCCGGGCCGGTCACCCAGGCCCTCCACAATATGCATATTACATACAATACCACATATTTTATGTTTGAATATTCAATGTAATTCATCACCATTGATGAGGAAGAAGAATGCCCCAGTTTCATTGGCAACAGCTCGAGCAATTAGAGTCTTTCCAGTTCCAGGTGGTCCATACAGGAGGATCCCTCTCGGTGGTTTGACACCAATTGCTTTGAAGAGACTCGGGTGCCTCAATGGGAGTTCAACCATCTCTTTGATTTGAGCAAGCTGCTTTCTACAACCTCCAATGTCATCGTAGCCAACAGCATTTAGAGCTTCCTCCTCTTCCTGTAAAACAAGGTCAATCATTGAGAGGCGACCTCGGAGGGGGAACTGATGAATAAGGTGAACATTTCAAGGCAAATGCCTAGAAAACAAAAGATAACGCACTTCTCGTTTCACTGGAGGGCCTTCTAAATGGATTACAGTATCAGGCGCAACAATGCAGTATGGTTCAGGGTCAGTTTCCATAACTTTGAACTCCACCATACGCATTCCTCCACGGACGGTAAACGTGTCTCCTTTGTGGATAGGGCGGTAAGCTGCCAGGAAGTAGGGCTTGAGGAAAACTTCAAAGAGGTTCCTGGAAAATAAAATGTTGTGTTAACAGTGTTACCTCATGATGCTACCTGTAATTAGTCCTAATGTCAGTGCTGGGGAATATGAAAAATGAGTTCATTCCGATAAAAAGCTCCAAAGTGACCACTGATCCATTCCAACACTTACCCAGAAATACCTTCAACAGTGTCGTCAATTGGTAGTACGTGGATCCTCTTCCCATACTTGACGTCGGGACAGGCTTGGATCGAGATCACATCTGAAAGTCTGACCCTCAGGTTATTTCTAACGACTCTGTTCACTCGAATCTTTTCATTCGGGCATGTCTCGTCAAAGAGGACAATACAAACTGTCTCTTTCCTCCTTTTGCCTTTCAGTAGAACTGTGTCACCTCTGAACAATTGGAGCTCGTCCATTTTTGCCTGGATGGGGGAAGCGAACGTAAATACATTTTTCAACTAGTGATCAGAGGAGATATCAAGCACAACTTGACTTATTATCAAGAGTAATCAAACTATAAATGAAGAGAATCATCGTAAGAGATAGTGGCTACTCTTTCGCTATCAAATCTTTATTAACAAACCATTTACAAAAAACCACAGGCCTAAATAGAACAATGGAAGCATTTCAAAATTGAAAAGTTTGCTTTTTCATCATTACCTTATTACAAGGTAACAATTGGAAGTAAAGCAGGTCACGTTAACATCTTCAAGTCAATTATCTCCAGAAGTCAATTGCTAACTGAAGCCATGAACCTTCGAGTTTGCTTACACTTGATGTAGGATAAACCAATATTTCATAGGGTGGAAATCTTCACTCAAGTACTCTCAATTAAGTCTCAGCGACGAACGAAAATGAACAAACCACGACTAGGTAGTTGGCCAACCATGACACTTGGGTTTAAATGTAACAATCAATAATACCTGAGACAACACAACAACGGAGTTATCATCATTAACAGCATCTTCCACCATCAATCTGTTAGGACGGTCCTTCTTGCGGAGGATGGCGGTTGACAAATCGTCACTAGAAAAAAAAGAGCAATGGTCAAGATACCTATGTCAGCATTTTTTACTACACTAGAGTGTTTGAAACCATAGAATTAAATGTGATACCCAATAACCCTCCAGGCTTTTCCTGGGTGGTAATGATGGAAAGCGACTTTCCTGCACTTAGTTAACGAGTTAGACAGAGTTACTGAAGTACATTTCATGCTCAATGTTATCAGACTATTGATATCAGTTGAAGCATTGTTCATCACTTCGGCCTCATCACTGTAGATGTATAGATAGATAGAAAATATGTTTATTAACACACAGCCAACTTTTTTTTGTACTTTTTCTGCAAAAATGTATCCTCTACCTATCTGATATATGACCACATACTCTAATACCCCTCCCCCTAAAACCCATTTGTTTAGAAGGATCAAGCAGTGGCATGATCTTTGACGCTATCTAACGATCTTCTAATTGGAGAGTTAGTCGTAGCCGGATACTTCAATGGGAAAGCTGTTCGAGTGAGGGATGGATCACTCAGATCAGCGAGGCCGGTTAATTATGGAAATTGCCTCGGTCGGAAGCGGGTCTAGAAGTCCTAAATGGAGAAAGCACCCCAACCTTCTAGAGGATTGGCCAGTAAGGAACAACTACAGACATCACTCCAGTATCTGAGAGCCTCGTGCCTTGAGCCAATAGTTTGGCAGTTATAGAAGACTATACAACGAGCAACCACCAATATGTAACATTCGCGATCCATGAAGAAAGGAGGCGAAGGACTAACAGTGACTAGAGATGATCTACAAAAGCCAAAGTCATGGAACCTAGCCGAACTGGATGAGGGGAAAATAGTACGAGATTTTGAAGAGAGGAGCTCAGCTATTACCTGAACATAGCAGGAAGTGAGTAGACCACAAAATCTCTGAAGAACTGACCAAGCAGGTCATGAACCATAACCAGGGCATGTGATGCAGCAATGCCAACGAGGGGACAGGGACCCAACAAAACTCCTGTATACTGTGGTGGAATGAAGAGGTAGCCACACTCGGGAGAGCATGCTTTCAACAGAAGTGACAAGCTTAGCGAGCGCAGGCCACAGAGGCAGCTAGACAGCTTCAACACCAGCACGGGGAAGCAAGAAGAAATGGAAGGCAAGCAATAAGTGCTAGCAAGGTCAAATGCTGCAAGGAAATCATGAACGAAGTGGGACTGAGAGGATATTTATCCTGATTGCTGACTTCCCCTTATTGTCAGAAGAAGAACTCGGAAAAGGGGTCACATAATTGAAAAATAAATCGGCCCCAGGACTAGATGGCATGCCAGCAGAAACTCTTGTAGCCAGCATTGGAGGAAGCAGGGGACCTCTCCCCTATGCAAAACTATTTTGAGAAAGAACATTCAACCATCAGAGCAGTATCTGAGGTGCTCTCTGCACTGAGGAAAACTCGAGAAGGTACTCGGCACACTCGAAAGGTAGGACTCCTGGTGACGCTGGATGTCAAAAAATTCCTTTAACTAAAGGCAGGGCCAGTCCTGAAGGCAAGCTTGTCAAGGAAAGGGCCCAGCAACGCGAACTGCAGGCAAACTGGACTGGCTAGCAGGCAGAAATCGGAACCTAGCCAGAACAAATGTGCCAAACGTGAACCGAAAATACTACAGCGATCTTCTAATGAACATCATGTCTACGAATGTAGACCAAGTTGGTGAGTATCGAGTCTGTCAGAATACGACCTAGGAGGAAGAAAAAGCCGTTTGGACCAAAATTGAGGAGAATACGTTTTCCGGCTAAACGGACAAGTAACAGTGGGTGGAAGATATACGATAATCCCGGATATTAATTAGACCTCAAAACTTGATATGAAAGGGGGGGGGGGGGGCTCCAAAAATGTTCACTACTCATTGCACGAAATAAAAACGTTTAGAAAGTTGTTTTGCGATACACTGAGTCTCAATAGGGAATAGACGTGTTCTACTTCGGCTTTCTAGTTCGGCCGAGAGTCCTCAGTCAGGAGTTTTACGTTGAAATTGCCATTGTTGGAATTACTCTCAAAAGGTTCTTCTGGGATAACTAAATAATGTGGCTGAAGGCGCACGTAACCCATTATGACATGAAATTCTTGTTTAACTTCAGCAGTGGTATTTTATGAAGACATAACTCTGAGATATTGGATGACTATTCCTCCATGATAAGCTCAACAACCGTAAATAAACCGCTTACTCAAACCAGGAAAGATACGGAGGAACTGAAGGAGTAGATTAAATCAATAATGAGTCGATCGACTGGTGATATCAACACGACGAGCATTTCGATACAGGATCAGGCAAGATAAGAGGACAGGAACGTGTGAGTCATGAACTTTTACAGCCGTGTTTTGCTCGCTAGAGAATTAATTTATCTGAATTCGAAAAACCTGCATACTGCTAATTCTCGAATGGATTATTTGAATTGAAAATAAACCAGAATAGCTTTCAACTCTATTCCTACTATCCAAAATCGTTCGAGTAAAAGGAAGGGTCGAACGAGTTTGGTCATTAATATGTGTTGGCGTTGACGTCGAAATACAACCCAATTGAAAAATGTGAACATAGGTTGATTATCCAAGCAAAATGACTCAATTGACTCAAACGCACTTAGATGGAAGATTTCACTCAATGAATAATGACCAATTTGCGGTTATTACTACCATACTCGGCGACCACGAAAGCAATCAAGTCAACAATGCCTCGCTCATATGAAAGTAAATCCTCATATAAAAGTACGCCGACAAAAAAAATGACGGCGCTCAAGTACATTGCGTCATGTTAGGCGTTTAGGTCCACGAAATATATTTTCCCGGATCAACAAATTAATTTGACATAAAAACTACTCAGTAAGCTAACGAACTAGATCCCCACGATGCAAATTTCGTTTCTATCATAGTTTGACTATATTTTGCCACTAATTTCCCTAATAATGCTCTTTAGATTTTGCTAGCCTTGCGCCGATCACTTATGAAACAAGTCGAACGGTACGAGTTTTTCAACAATTTAAAGAAAATCGAGGCCGCGAACATTAGCTGGCCTCAATTTCAACTTCAGATTTCGCGAGTGGGAGTATTTTTACTCTTTTTGAACGAATTACCTAAAAGATATGAGACGGTGACTTGGCAGTATAGAAGGAATGTGTAAGGTTAGGATGGTCCCATATCAACCCACATCGCAAACTCCTCAAGTCATACAATCTCTTGGATTCGAACTCAACTGCATGCTAAAACGATAAAGCTTAATAGAGATGAAAGAAAATATCAAATATCTAGCGATAAATCGGCAATTAACATAGTCGGTTGATCAGGGAAGGTTATACATGAAAGGCCGATTAGCAGTCTAACACGTAGATAATATATATATATTCCGCAATCAAACAAAAAATGTACTATTCCATCACGCAATTTAGGAAATCTGAGACTAGACATAATTGAAACGTAACTGGTCAGAAATATTTGAACCATAGTGTAATGAAAAATAACCGGCACGAACAAAGCAACGGAGATGACAAAGGGGAAGGTCGTACAACGAATGACTCACCCAAATAAATTCAAAAACCAATTACATCAACGATATTGTTATATACATCACCTTTTAGAATCGCCCATTTTCTCGACAAGAACAACTCTTGATATGCAACAATACTAGAGCGAACGAAGCGACAACGATCGAATTACTACGAGCAGAATCGTCTACCAGATACAGATGACGAGCTTCAACAGCAACCGCACGGATTCGTGGTTACCAACGCTTCCTCCAGGGGTTACCAACTTCTGTTACTTGAATATCGTAAGGCTAGCGGAATCTCAGGTTATCCGTAAACGCGGGACTACTAATAATTTGAATATCCATATATGACTCGTATACAAATCCGTTCCTTAAAAACTGCTTCAACGCTCAAAAAAGAGATCGATGACTTGGACTTATTCGCCAAGCTTCAAATGTTTGCTCAAAAGACTCTGAACAATGTAAGTGACCCTACTACCTACATTCATCATCGTGTCGGATATCCCTAGAAATCGTAGTGTTTCACATGATATCCGTATTTTTTGTGGCAACTCAGTTGGCAACACGAACACACAGAATAAAAATGAATTTCATCCCAGTGCTACCAACATGACAGTTGAAAAGGATTATACACATTTTGAAAAGAAAATAATATCACACTGTAACCAAATTAAGGAATAATTTTACGCTGTCAATGAGACAACATGTATTCATGATCAGTTGATTTGGTGCCACCAATGATCAATGATCACCAGGTCACCTCATCACCTCTGGCTCTTTCTAGGTTTTTGTCAACTTCTCCCACATTATGGCTCTGAAGTACATGGGATTTCTCTGATGCATGGGAGAACAAATATTTTAAATTTATTCCATGCTATGATGGCCACAAATAACCATTCCAGATCCATTTTTGCATTTATGGGTTCTACTCGCAAACCCTCATACATACATGAAATTTACCAACAAAATAATATTGAAACACAATAAAAATAATACAGGCTGACATATATATTTTGGAAGTGCCGAATTTGTTTTGATGTGTTGCCTGATGTTTCTCAACTTTCGATTGCCGCAAATAGTCAAGTTGGAGACAGCATTAGAACAACAATTTTTTTCATCGCACGCATTTCTCTTTTAGAGTTTAGGAAGTATTTAGCATGGGAGATCATTCTTCCATGGTATTTAGCTTGAGTTGAACGAAGGAAAAAGAGGTGTTTTTGATGATTCATTCTCGTACAGCAGATTTGCAGACAGGTTACGGAAGCTGGGTAATGAGTTTCTTATTCCTTCTTTCCTCTTTGTTTACTTCTCATTTTTAGTAACCCGTAATTGGTACTGGTATATACATATATATATATTGGTCAGTTCGATCACAATTTCCTATCAATTAATCGGCCATTTAAATAAATTATTCAAAACCTCATTAATTGGACACAGTAATCATTGGTTGATCGATCGCAATCGATATCGGCCGTCCCTAATCTGGTAGTGCTACTGAAATATCTAATTACAGAGAGATCGTAGATCAAATTAACTGATAACAACAGCTCTTAGTTTGTAAGTACTAGGTAACGGCAAGACCTACCTGTCTGCAAAGTTTGGAAATGACCGCTAGTTACAGGATGAAATCTCAATGTCGTCAAAAACTGGGTTTTCCCCAAGATGGCCTCAACCTCAACCTGAAGGTGGAGTTAGGGTTGGTTTAAAACATTAACGAATTAAGATTTCAGGTCGCCAGGCTCTGCTGTTTGTAATTTGCTCGAGTTGTCGCGTTCACAGAAAGTGTCCAGGCTGAAGTTTTGAATATTAGAAAATTTTGGCCACAAATAAGATAAAACAGATTCTGGTGGACGTTGGGAAGGTAGATTAATATTGCTTCCCCACTGGTTCCTATTTAAAAATAATTTTCTATATTTCTATATGTTCACAATGCACCCCTATGCCCTATAACCCCTTATCACGGATATAGATTGGACGACGAACCGAGAGTGGAGAAAAGTTTATCTCCTAGCAACGAGTTTGTTGGCAAAGGAAAAAGGAACTCTATATTCATCAAATTATATATTCAAAATGTAGTACAATTCCGTATAAATATAAATGGCATTTTTGTAGTGTTGTGAAAAAGGCGAATCAGTCGTTCGTGGTTTACTTTCCAAGGAGGATCTTCCTCCCTGCGCCGAGGTTTTGCCCAGCCTGAGTAGCGCCTTTGTTGGATCCAGCCTGAAGACCGATTATGCTCTCTCCAGCTCTCAGTTGCTCTTCGGTGAACTCCCTTTTGCACTCGTCAGCGGGTTTTGGGCCTAGACGGGGACCAGTAAACTCGGGATGCTTCCAGGTCTGAAAAAAAAATATATTTTTTTTTCTTTAAAAGAAATTCAGATGTAAAATTTATTCATCAATCTCAACAAAAAGTGTTCAGCTTCCAATATTAAAGTGCGGACATTCATCATCCTTGCCCTCGCCCTCTAAAAAATATTTATGTTATCTAAAGCACAACATGGACAACCTGTTAGAGGGAGTCTGATACGTAGGTATGTCATGTATTTGCCGGCTTCCCCCTGCCTATCCCCACTAGCGACAAAATTATTCCTCAGTACCTACGACAATTAAGTATCATACTGAGAAATAATTTGTTCCTATTATCCTCTTCCTGTTAGGTTCAGGGCACATATCGTATCCAATTTGTCAAATCATCGATTCTTGAAGGATAGGTGATACAAAATTGTAAGAGTAGTCCAAGAAAGTTTTTCAGAAATAGAAAGTTTGATAAATTTTTGTTCCCCCAATAGTCTCTCTTCCTCTCCTTCCCGAGAAGTCAAGGTAAGATACCTTATCCTCGGGTAGTTGCAATGCCCATTGGAGCCCTCCAAGAAGTGGGCTAATGGAGCGTGTCTCATATCTCGCGAGGGAAGGTAAGACGGAGTTTCAGATGAGCCATAGAAATGAAAAAAATTCTGACTGAAAATCTTATTTTGGAATCTCTTTGGGACGTTTGCCAACTAGGGCTGACGATCAGGAATGAGATGGAATGCCTCACGGTGAGGTTGAGGTCACGAGAAATGAAATATACAACCTGACTGTAATTACCAGATTAGAATCTTCTAAAATGTTCCACGTCTAGCACACTCGATCGGAAGAAATCGTCAAAAACGACTGGTTTTTGAATCTCAATTGAGTTTCTTTTTTTACTAAAAAACTTGTGTTAGAGTGAATTCGCCGAGGATCACATCGTTCCCTCAAGCAGAAAATAGAAACAACCAAAAATAGACAGAGAAATGAAAATCGTACGTCAATCTATAGTGTTTACTGGAACCTAAATTTAAAGACTTTGTATCGGGCTGAAATAATTTCTCCGAGGCTGGGCGAAGAGCCAAAATAATAATTGCTCACACGCTTGCACCACCAAGTCGTGGAGTTGCGAGGTTCAGGCGAAGTCTTCATCAGTAAACCTCCACTGGGGTTCAACAAGAACTTAAAGACTCTAAAAACGCATCAGCTGGCAACCAATTCACTCCTGCTTTCTCCTGACTGTAAACAATTTTGAAGTCTCCTGTCTCCAAAACAAAACCATTCCCCTCCATGAACCTGTTCTCCCTAAAATATTGAGTACACCTAAAAGTCTTTGGACTAATGGTGTATAAAAATGTTTAAAATCAAGATTGAGTAAGACTAAATTGTGAACCACTCCATTCCAATGCTCTTCCTACTCTTTGGTGGTTTCCATTTTCCTGAAAATGCATCCCGCGAAAGAGTAGATGTTGTGCCGTGCGTTGGCGTTGCGCGATATCCCATCAATCTTCATGCGTATAATAAATTGAAAAACCGCCAATAGCACCCCTATACTATACACAAATTTTCACAATAATATTGAACTTGAATAACGCTACACTTACAGCTCTGGCGAGGGCAAATAGTGATGAGGTCACTCCTCCGATATCTTTCTTCTCAAATAGGTCGACTGTTTGGAAGAGATCAACGTCTGGAACTCCGTAGGCAGTCATGGCCTTCAGGAACCTAAAATGGCCAGACAGCATTAGTGATTTTTCGAGTTATGAGACCCTGATATACTAAAGAATTAATTGAAAAAAATATGAAATTTTGCACTGTTAAATCTATTTGAGCCTCAAGCTATCTTCTATCTTGTTTTTCTGCACTGCTAAGAGATATTATCATAATACGACATGACTTAATGCACTCACCCGTTTATGTTCTCCATCAATTTGAATGTTGAACCAGATGTGTTGATTTTGGGGACTGAGCCTGGTTGGATTTTGTTCATCAGGCGGCAGAGGACCTGGCCATCCCTAATGTGATCGTCATAGGCGACGCCTGCAGGGAATTTTTCCCCGAGGATCGTTTCGATCCACTCCTGAGCTTGTCGGTCTTGCTCGGCATCTCTCTTACCGGCAATCTGCAAGCCAATGACACTCACTTTCAGCAGACCCCAATAATGAGAGAAGAATAAAAACTATGGAACAAACTAATTGTAAATGCAAGAGGTGTCTCTGAAGCTCTACATTCTACATGAGTGAAGACAGGTAAAAAACGCTTAGAGGTGGTAGGTAGTACGAATAGATGTTGAATAATGATAGTTGATCCAATACAATATTCTAAGTTGTGCTTTTTTTGCCGTTGGTGGATCGAAATTTAGCCTACGCTCATGGTTTGATGATATGTCATCGTGTAAGTGGAATGGTACTTGTGTTTTTGAGGCCATCAGAAGACAGTGAAAACTGCGACTGTACAACATATTCATATTTATGAACCATCAATCTGTTAAATAATCTAGAATCTGCGGGGAATGATACCCCGGTGATTCCTTATCTTCTAACGGGATCTTTACCAATTGATCACCTCATGTAGTTTCAAGACTCAAAGGTTTCATCTGTGAGACATGTGAATACATTTCTCCTTTTTTTCATGATAGTTTCAACTACGGATCACGCCAATTTGAAGCATTGAACGCTCAATTCCAACGATATTTCAACTTGAATGATCGTTAGGGACCCTATACGCATTAAGGCCAGGGATAAAAGTTAACAAAATTTGAGAACAAGCATGATCCGTGGCCTTCAACATTTTCTCACGGGATGTACAGACCTGGAAATATGTACTTATGAACTCTTGATAACTCTAATGAAAGTAGCCTACGATTATTTTCAGAGCAATATAAGTTGATATTGTTAGAATCATAGCAAATTGTTTTGAGCCAATCCCTTTTGAAGAGAAAAAGATGAGATGATGAGAGAATAAATTCATTCAGGAAATGCGGCCACTGAGTTAGGATTGATGGACAAGATGTGAATGTTCGCTTGACGAAGCTCCTACCTTAGCACGGACAGCTCTTTCGAGGGACATATTTGGCAGGCGTAGCACGCACGATGTGGAGACTAAAACTGTTCTTGTCACCGTCACACTCAAAGTAAAGCCGGTGGCTCCACCCTACGTCTTATATATCGCTTGAAAACTTCCAAGTCCACATTTCCACAAATATCTTCAGGGCCGCCCCACCCACTTCCAGCCCCACACTATTTCGTGTTGATATTTACTATTGAATACATTGAGTGACGTCATGGTGGTGAGGGGAAGAGGGAGCGTTCTATAATTGAAAGGATGACACAAATTTGTGACCAACCCATGCGTTTCTACATGGAATAAAGGTCGGCACTGCCCAAAAAAGGGGATTCATCCAACCACAATGCGAAGAGATTTTGTAAACCCTCAGATGCCCAACGCCGAGAAGAACGAACTAAGAATAGGATAGTGTTTGCATTCATTTTTTCAGGAGTTTATCACTCTTACACACTCAGAATTGACAGAAGAACTTGTTCCAGTTGTACTGCCCACTGCTAGCCTATTATCTCAGACGGAAAGTTTTATTGTTTCCTTCTCACTTAAGGTGTTTCATGAATTGGTCCTTGCCATTTTTACATTCAAGGGTTATCATGAGTGTCATCCCAAAGCATCAGTTAGCTTGTTTTCAAGTAGTTTTTACCTTGTTTCTACTGCAAATATAGCGTTAATCTATCGCTTATTCTTTAAAAATAGGCAGCAATTCTACATAAGTAAAGAATAAAAACATGGATGGGCTAACTAAACTGATACCTAACTTTGACAAGACTGAGTAGTGACAAGGTCATGTTAGCGGCTCCGTAGGGTTCTCTAATCCAAGAAAGTATGTACTTGCAGGGAACTATAGGGTGGAGCGTCTCTCTTGGATGCAGATCTCATCAAGAATGGGTGGGAAATGAGACACAAGGGTCAGATTACGAGAAGATTCCCATTCAATGTTGCAAGGGCCTCAGCTGTTCATTTTGCCCAATCGGGAGAAACTGGAACTCTGTGGTCTAATTTCTATGCTCTCGGGGCTCAGCCTACTTAGGTAACACTGACCTGCGCTTTGAGGGGGCAGAGATGGCTGACTGTGTCCTCTGTAGATCCCAGCCCTATCAAAAACAGGATTATGGCTGAAGGATCCTGATGCTGCACTACCTTTCAAAGCATCTCTTGATGGCATTCTATCCACACTCGAAATGGATTACACTACCTGTAAAGCTACCAAATACCTATGGCCGTTCAGCTCAATAGACCCACAAAAGTTGCGGTGCTATGGGGCCACATGTATAAGCTCTTGTACTCATTTGAGAGGAGATGTAGAGTATGACGGAGGCATTATAGGACCTCATTATACATGGTCTGGTCAAAGAATAGATGCGGGGTATCCCACTGATTGGTGGAGCTATCTAGAGATATAAGTACAGGCTTGTACAAAGGGAAGCTTTTTAAAATACCACAGCTGTATTTGTCATACACAGCTCATTGATCACTCAATCAATTAAAATAACGTTTATTTGGTTTTCATGGTAACAAAGACCGTTTAATAAAGGAATTCACAGAATTCACCAACATACTTCCTACATACTAACTCACAATGTATCACCTAGGATAATGACATTCTAAAATCAAATAAATACTAAAACTGTTTGGCATCATCTGCCAGCTCCAACGTAAATTCTTTTTCTTGTAATAGTATACAAGTGTGAGGTGACGTGGTGTGAATAAAATGACATTTAAAATATGGAATCAAGTAATTGAATAACTGTATCATGTACTCAAACTCCAGTCTAAAATTAAACCACAACCACAAACGTACGCCTTCTTTATGTGAATGAGAAACAATTTAGGGTAGAGCTCACCTGGCAGTCGAGCCCTGGGTCCTGACAGACGAAGAATTTAGAAAACATGTGTTATTCGATAATCAGTAGAAGTTCGTAAGGAATGTGTTCGTTGAATATTATTCAAGCGAATATCTCTCATGTACTTCCTTTGAAGTGACACCTTGAAGTGTAGCAAGGGACCCAATCAATTGCTGAGTTGCATCTTTTGTGTCGTTGTACGTGTGGAGCAGAGCAATCTTTCGCTGCTTAGCTCTTTCTTTTTCATCATTTTGTCCTCCTTTAGTCTTCTGACTCCCTCTCACTTCCCCTGAACCCTGAAACCAAAGAGGAAGATTTGAAAACGGGAATCACAAGATAACAGGGCTTCGTATAGGCCTTAATGATGGTTTTGCCCTTGTAATCCGAGAAAAAATTCGAGATATTTGCAAGTGATCTTAGAGATATTCGAAAATACAGAGAATGTACAATACAAATTACGGTTTAGAGGGTACGACTTACGGATTGGTCCATGCAGGTTCCTACAACAAACGTTTTAGACAGGGTCAATTGAGGGACGGCTACCTACATAATATCTTCTATTTTCGTACAGCTTATGACATGGGCACCAGACATTCAGTTTCGGCAGTGGTTGAATTGGTAATAAAATTATAAACAGTCACTCCAGTCAGCACCTATATCAAAATCAAATCCATCGCCGCTGACTTGACCTCAGATACATCAACAGCCTTCTACGCATTATCTGCGTGTTATCAGAAAGATCGATTCCTCCCACGTTGTTGGACACGATTAATCGATATTTCCTTACTGTCTCGGGGGGGGGGGGGGGGGTGTATGATTCTGGTCATGGAATATGTATTAATACTTATTCCATGGATTCTGGTTTCTACGCTCATTAAAAAAATCTTGCCCTTCATTTATCCATTATGGTTTATTTTGTCGGGTTTGGATATTGGAATTGGATTCCCGTCACGTCCATCTGAAATACCATTTCTTAGTAATTTATTTGTCTCCAATCTTTGTTCTTGCTATTGAGTATTAGACGAAATCAAATGATTGAATAACATTCGTGTATGAGAATGGAGATGACTGCCAATAATAATCGGACATCGCGATCGAACATCGAACGAACTGAAACAGCAAAGGCAGTTGTGGTGTGCGAATATTGTCTTGGCGCACCCATCGTTGAAAAGTACATAGGAACATCTTGCCAGGTCATGACAGTTGCATCATTTTCCCATGCAGTTGCATGAGTGGAAACACCTCTTGGGATAGGTACCCGTTTATTGGGATCATAATGTTTTTCTCATACCACCTTCTCCCCCCACGTCTAGCGCAAATTTAACCTTTTTAACAATATAATGCTGTAGAATTTTCTTGAAAATTTTGAGGATTCCTACTTCAATTTCGAGGTTCCATATCAATGCGAAGGTTTTTCATTTTTAAGTGAGGATTCACTCAACAAATTGGAGAAGGATAGGATTGGATGATTAAATTCTGGGAAAACAATTGGCATGAATGGAACAGAGTTAATGAACAACGAGGTTAATTATCATAATTCTCATTGCGTAATTTGTAGCCTCTTCTGTATAAATTCTAAGAAACAGTTTTCCTCGTACTGTTGTGCTTGTGTTGTCCTTGTTCTCAATATGGTCTGGTAGTGAGGGGAATCCCTCGTTTTCAGCGTCGTCATAATTCTCTTCACCGAATTTACGTGTAAAGTCACTGTAAAAATGCTATACCTATTTAATAGAATCAGGACTCAAAGCCAGCTCATCTGTTTGAACTAAAAAAGACCCGGCTGACTCTCATGCCTTGAAGTCGCTCGATTTCAGACTGATGACACTGACACTAGATTTCGGGCCGGTTCAGAAGTTGGTTGTGAACCAAGATGGCCTCCGAATAACACCTGGATATACAGCACTTCACGGTGATTTGGTGATAAGCGATATCGATAGCTTGGTCGTCTGCAGTGGGTAGCGAATGCGATATCTCTTATAAACTTCTTTATTTGAGTTTAGTTTACATAATTTTTTTCCCTCGCTCGTCTTCCTCGTATATTATCACATTCCGTAAACTCTGTGCTGGGTTTGGTTATCATCTTCTCGATTATTACGATAGATTATCGTCAATTTTGAACCGTTGTTATCTGTGCCAATGAAGTGACAACAGTATCTGGGGTATGTTTAGTTGGTGCTCAGGTTAGCGCTTTGACAGCTGCTATTATCTGTACAGCCCACACAGGAACTTCGAGAGTGTTCTTGATTACGGGCTAGTTTTTAGATTACGCTATCTCATTTTTTGCCACTTTACGAGGACCAATATCAATGTGAAGTTCAATGGTACGTATCACCTCTACTGCGAGCATTTCGAGCTGATTGCTAGTCTGTAATGTATGGAAAATCCTAGCAGGTACTTGAGGTACTGCAGGAACTTGCTTTGTTGCTCTGTTTTGCTTCGAGTGCGCAATGGATTTGCGACGACAGATCTGTTGTCAATAGAGAGTAATCTCCAATTGATTGTTCTCAGGTGTTCAGGCTTCCAGCAAGACAGCACTCGCTATGATGGAAATCGTTGAACCTGCTCCTCGGGTCAATACCAAGCTTGTGTACTATCAGATTAGCTTTAGGCATCTGTCAGTCGTCACTGTTCTTCTGCCGCTGGTAGCTTTAGTGCTATGTTTCATCACTGCGTATACCTTTCAACAGAGCGAAATCCACGAGACGCATTGTAGGGTAAGCGTTATTTTCAGATTTGCTATTCAAGTGTTTTCATTATAATGTGTATTAATTTGACGCACTTGTGTGCGTTTCAAAGAAGGTGACGTATAGTTTAGTGTTTGGCCTAGAATGTACAGTATTTACTTTGCATTTGATGGATGGCCCATTGTGGAACTACAGGGTGGAACTCTGGTGTCGGAGTACACGGTCAATGGGTTCAGGGCAAGCAACGAAAAAGCAAGAGAAAACCTTGACGCGCGAAGTGAATTTGTTGTTGGGAAATAAGGAAACCGTAGGATTGCGTCGATGCCTGTCATGAACACGGGTGTTGAGCTTGTGCTTGGATTTTGCCCAACTTGAGCGTTTTGAGGTTTCATGTGTCTCCCACTCCTCCCAAACAGGAGGATTACACATACCTCCGGCACCTTCACGCTACTCAATGTTTACGTGGCCATGTCAACACTGCTTCAGCACGCACGCCAGGCATATACTTGAGCAGCACTGATAGAAATTGGAATGGAGCGATTCTATTTATTCCTTAACACTGCAGTATTGCGACGTGAAATTATAGTGTAGCTGCAGATTGTGGGCATATAAGAGCTTCTTATAAGATTCAAGATGGAAATAAAATTGTTCGTTGGTGTGTTGTGATTGGTGGCATTCAGGTGTATTTTACTACTCTACTCATGTAGTTCAAATCTACCATTAATTGCTCATCCAGTTGCACTGTTTGTTGAGAGCAGTGAGCTCATCAACATTCGTTTGGTTTTGATTTCCCTTAGTAACTAATTCAAGTTGGATAAGTGAGATTGGTTGAGAAATTGCAACTGGCTGAATCTGTGAGTTGACGAAGGGCTTATTTGACTGTTGGATTTTAAGCACGCTCTCTGAATCTGGGTTATAATGGGGAGGGGAGCACAGGCATTCTACCAGTAGTATGGGATTGTGGACGTTGCAAGCCAGCCTTGATGATTGGAACTCAGTTTGACCATTTCGTTTAAGGGTTCTAATTGCGCCATTCCTTCAGAGGGGATGGGTGCTGCCTACAGCCAGCGCACACAACTTGTAGGACGACCTGCTCATTTACCAGGAGTAACCTATCTCAACAATGAAAAACCCTTGGACCCAGTAATTGGGTTTAACGTTTTATTGAACGAAGGATAAAAGGGTAGTAAGAGTGTTGGTTAGTAATGCACACTGCACGATCCTGTCATTGTATGCAAATTTACCAATTTAACCCTTTGGGCCCACACAACCCCCCCCCCCCCCAATCTGGAACACCAGGACCTGAATTCTCTTGCCACTTTGTTTCCTATTAAGTTAACTCGCTATATACCTCCAATTCTTGATAGGTTCCTATAAGTGCTTGATAAGTTAGTATTATTCAGCAAACCTTGATAATTTACCTGTAGGGGCCAGTGCCAATGAAAAGAAGACTTTGTGAATGAGAAAAATCGAAATTTACTATATAACTATAATTCCCAGTATCAAGGTGGCAATGAATGAATTTTTAATCAAAGTTGACAGCTCATCTAGTGTGTAGTCATTTGAGAAAAGTTACCCATATATTATTATTGCTTATGCTAATAGCACAATTTATTAATGGAATATATTGCAAGTCCATACAAACATTTGCTCTCCCTTTCCTATCATCCAAGATTGTGCAGTAATTCAAATCAGTCTCTTACAGGTTTACAATGTCATACCATCCATCAGTGCAATCACAGGGATCAGCCCTGAGCGGTACCTGTGGAGAATATCCATTGCACTTCATCTTGGACCAAGATTTCTGATTGCTTCAGTCTATTACAATTACTACTCTAATCGAGTGCAAGCCTACATCCCAGCCAATGAACAGGAATGGTTCTCCAAGCTGGTTCGCATATGCTACTGGTTGAACATAACTGAAATACTGGCATTGATGGGAGTCACTTACATATCCAATCGGGATAACTACCGTAAGTATTGTTATGAGACATTCCTACCACCAGGGAATCTGAACACACATTGTACCTTATAGTCTATTTTACCTGTTGTACCATCATCCACCATTCATTTAATTTTTCATTTCAGCGGTACATGAAAAAATATTCATCACATTTATGATAAGCTCGTTGATATACATGCTTGTCTCATTGAGGATCTTTCGTCGGACTCATGTTACCATGACTGTGTCACAACAGAGGTCATATCTGATCAAGAAAACCCTCTTCATCACATCCATAGTGTGCACGGCAGGGCTAGTCGTATTCTTCATGAAGCACAGACTATTCTGCCACGATTTAGGTGAGGCGACACTATTAAATTTGTCCCCCCTCCCTCCTTATCCCAGCACTACCATTTATAGTATGGTTGGTCCCTCGTCGCTTTTTGCCTACGTGCACTCTCAAGGTTGATTCATCTGTCATGTTTCTGTCATCAAGTTTTTCAACAGTCCTGACAATTGATATGTTTGACCAGTGTTTGGCAACTTGAATTAGTTTGATATTGATTGATACATTTGAAATTGATTGAATTAAATGAAGTTGTTATGAGTGGGAGGGAGAGTCATGATAGGGTATTCCTGAAGATCCTTACATCAGTGGAAGGCATTGTGTAGTTTTTATCATCTTTGTAAAATTTGAAGAAAAAAAAGTTCATAAGAACATTATAGTGGGATTATTGAAGAGAACATCAGTATTCTGTTCAACTCTAAACAGAATAGACAAATGATCAACAAACATTACTATTCATAAAAAAAGACCGTTAAATTAAATTTTCCAATAATAAGTAGTAGTAACAGCCATTCTTGGAAATTTCATTCATGTTGCAGCAGTATGCATGGTATTATTTAATTATTTGGTTTCTATTTTGATTGAACTGATCAAGCTCAGTAATTTTTTATGGTGGCTAGTTAAATAGTTAGTTGAGAGTATCATCAATGATGTCTACACAAAAAATGTGAATACGCCACAAACTGACAGCTCAACAAAGCAGACTCTCTCGTCCATGACATTATATCAGTCTTAACTGCTGCGTCAGTAGTTCGTGTATTGTCTGAATAAAAGAGTTGTGGAGGGTCTTGGCGTAAGGTTAGGAAGTGGTAAACAAACCACTGCATTATGTGCACACAGACGCCTTTAATCAATGACAATGGTCACTGTTGGGATCTGTTCCAGTTTTCATATAATGCGATTTTTTATCATTGAGTGCTTTGATCTGAAAGCAGATACTTATTATTTATTTATACTTATTATTATACAGTTATCTTTTTTTAATAGAGAGTATGATTTTTACTTCTTTCTTGTGCCCCTGGATTGAATGCTGCCCTTAATATCATGCAACTAAAAGTAGTCCCCATGAGTAAAAGAGTCCCCTGTGCACAGATGATGTTGGTTTTCCTCTATGTAAAAAATGGCGTTCATTTAGGTTTTTTTTTTTTTTTTTTTTTTTTTTTTTTTTACAATTCAAACACATTTATTGAAATTTTTTTTTACAAAATGAACAAAAGATAACACTTCTCTATGTTAATCCCCTCTTTAGGCAACCGCCTGTGCTGAGGGGAGGAGTCCACCCGTTAATAATTAATTATTGTTAGTGTGCTTACATTGTGCACAACTTAAAATTTATTTTATCTTTACTTTGATTTTAATAAATAATAATACCTTGTGAACATTATAATAATCACCAATAATATTTTACAAGAAATCTACAATTTAAGTATACCTATTATAAGATTCCGTACCTTTACGAACCGACGCTCAGGATTCAATGAGAATAGTACTCCCTGAGTGCTGCCAAAGGCTTTGGTCGACTGATTCTCACGGAGTTTCTTCGGTAGTCTGTTAAATAAAAGTATGCCTCTGTAATCGAAGCACCTCTGACCACAGGCGGTCGACCGGATGGGGGGCTTTAGCAGTACTTGGCTGCTTGATCTCGTGCTTTTACACTCGCTCACCTCCAGTTTCCCAGCCTGCTTATCACGGAGTGGCTTTATAATAATAGATCTCTCAACCAGCATCTGACTAAAGGATTGCAATTTATTTTTTTTCAGCCTTCACTTGGTTTGCTCTATGTGAGTACATAATAGCCTCTGCTAATATGGGCTACCACGTGACAGTGTTCTTGGATTTCCCTAAAGAAGTTGTCACAATAGCCCCTGTAGAATTCACCCTGGCCAAGAAAGATGACTAATGGATGTTTCCTCCAGCCTGCTGTCAGCAATAATGATGTTGCATATGAAAGTACGTGAAATTATTTCTGCTGTTTGAAACAGTATTAACAGTTCAACATGATAGGGACGAATGCTATAGAGGTTCATGTATGTACTTGTAAATATTTTGGTTCAATCGAAATTTTGTAAATATTGTATGTTGATATATTTGGAACAAACCTGCCTTCAATATTATCAACGTTACCAAAATAACAATAACAGACATTTAGGTCTAAGGTGGTCCCTTCGCAGGGGATCAATAGATGTGCCTTCTGTTAGTCCATTTGTATGACACCTAATGCACTCATGGAAGTGGTTTTATATCTTGCTTGTGTGTAGGTAAGGGGAAGTGTTTCAGTTTGTAGATCCCCTTTCTCAGTACCCTCTTCACTTCCTCAGGTGAAGGAGGAAAGAGTGACTAGTAATACTGATAGGGAGAATAAAACCACAGATGTGAGCAATTATGCAACAACCAAAAGCTCTTATTGTCAAGTATGTGAGTGAAATGTAATTTTTACGTCATAATCAATCCATATTGCTGCAATTGACCATCTCATTCCGTAAATTCTTTCAATTGGCTCAGTGACTAAGCCTTAAATCTGACATAATGGAAATGACTCGTGAAGGAACTCAATTTGTCTGTCATGCGGCCTACCTTACAAACTGTTCCTCTTTCTTCCCTATGATGGCTCTTCCTTCATGTAGCACCTACCAAACTGTATCATTTGACCTGGTAGTGGTTCGGACCTCTTATTGTACCAACGCTCGCTTGATTTGCACCCTGGGATAACAGTGGACCCAATATCCACTACTTTCTTGCTAAGCAGAACACTAAAATTCCTTCGCTTTCTTTCATGGCTTGAAGGTAGGCGTAGTAAGTAGGGAAATAAATAAAAAATCAATTTTTGAGGGCTGGTTGTTTGTAGTGCTTAGTCTAGCCATCCATGTGACAGCGATGAAGCTTTATAACTGTGCTTCTGTCATTCTGGTTGTTGTAAAGACAGGAACGCTGACGTGCTGTGATGCAGGAAGGCATGTGCCCAAGCTTGGCTATCTCTGGGCAGAGTGAGAGGTCTCCCTCATAATGTACTTATTTTTTATCTTATATATGAAGCAAGTTGATCTTTCACTAATATTGGTGTAAGTGGCTACTTTTTGGTGCTGCATCTATTTAACTTAAATTATTGTGTCACTCTAGTTTCTAGTAATTTTCAGAATTATCTGGAAAATTGAATATGTAGTCTGCCATTTCCCAAGAAAATTCCCTGCTCTTTTCATTAATTGGTCAAAAAACAACACTCAAATCTCAGTTTTTTAAAAATATATGTGGTGATAACTTGACTTTGGGCCCGTGAATCTTATGGAGAACTGTTTTAAAATGAGCCCTCAACTCTTTTTCCCCCCATCGGTTTACGATTTAACTTTGAATTGAATAGCTACTGTATGCTTCCCTGAAGCATGAAGCGTTTGAGTCATGCATAAGATGACCCACTAACTTTTGCCTTCCAAGAATATTCTGCTGTAGCCTCATTGCTTCCTTCTCTCTCTCAAAGTTCAAAGTACTTGGAATCTATTCAAATAATGCCTGCATTTTCCCGTTTGGAGCCTCGTAATTCCAGTACCACAGATTGCATTTAGTCTATGGTCATCACTATTGGAGGAATACTGCACTCAAGGACCTAAAGAACTGTCCATTCATAGAGGAAGTATATCCAGATGGTTTTCATAATAAGAACATTATCTGTTCAAGAAGAACAAATTACGCTGAATGCGTTATTCTAGTTCACTTAGTTTAGGCTTCTTCTCGTTCTTCAGACTAGAGCAGACTGCAAGGGAAGAGTTATAATTTTGGTGACAAAAGGGAAGTTTGATGAAAATACCCAACCCAAGGTGAAAATGGTTCTTGTTGAGGCCACAGGAGAAGTGCCCAGCCCAGCCCTGGGAGGTGCACATGCCCAGCTGAGGAGCCTAAAAAAGAGGTCTTATACATGAGAATACTGTTGTTTTCCCAAGAATGGAAACTCCCGGCTAGCATAAAAGAGCAGGATGAGAAAAAATACGTTTATTCTACAAATTAAAAAAAATATATATATATAAGTCCGTGAAGAATTAAGAAACATATCCATGTCGTGAAGTAGCTTTTTTTCTCTTTTTCTTTTCGAAGTTAGGTCATGGCATGCTTTTCCTGCTGTGGTTCATCAACATAACTTTTTTTCTAATAAATAATGACATTATTTCTTCTTGATCACCTTGGTTATGATACCGTACCTCTTCCTCGATCATTTTTTATTTAATTTTTGTTCTGTTCTAGTCTGAAGAAAGCCAATACGGCCAAAACTTGAGTAATTCCAAAAACTGCTTCATCTACTTCGTGGCTGGGAAGTCATTATAAGATCAACCGCGTTTAAAAATCCATTGATCCTTTTCATAGTTCTGAATAGCTGACGAGATGCCCCTCATCAAATTCGTCTTTCCATTTACTACTAGCCTTCCATTTTTCCTTTTCCAAGCTTTCCATAGGAACTCCACCATTCCTTCCCGATCTCTTCCCCTCTTCATCAAGTTTACAGCGTCTACAGTAAATTTATGATGTAATTCATGCTCCCACAATGAAACTAGTTCGTCCATATCTGACCGTGAACAGTTTGAATCACAATCCATGTTCTTGTTATCCTATATGTATATGTAGTAACACAATATTTGTCTTGACCCTATGTGCTTCCATGTCCTTCCTCTCCCCTCACATTGTGTTCCAAATAGGTTAGTGGAATATGGTTGCTATGAGTTTGATTATATTTGCACTTGTTTGTTTGTTGCAAATCTTTTTGTTTGATTACTCTAAGAAACCTAGGTTTTCCTTTCATTAAAAAACTGATTTATATCTTGTACTTACTATTGAAGTATTACCTTTGTCACTGATGTTGGTGCACAATTCGCAGTAATTAGTAAGGAAACTATCTTTGATTCCAAAACGGTCACTGATGAATGAATATGGAGGTGGCTATTATGCACACCTAAATTTGTCGTTCATATTGTAACATCTTCATATATTGTAACTGTTACAAAATGGCGAAAAACAATGACGAACGATAAAACTACTTTGTAGCTAAAAAAAAAAAGGTGATATAGTTGAAAATTAATCGCTAATAACTGGGTCTTGCTCTCAATTTCTTTTCATCATGAATTATCTATCTCAGTCTGTGAGACCCTTGTTTCTAGTTTTGGTTTTCTAGCCTTAGTCGTATTGGGATGATTTCCTGGTGGAGCTACCACCTGGGGTATGACCCCTCATATAGAAGCATGGCACTAAGTGTGGGTAGGGTACTAGAATTGGTTCATTAGATGCTTGCCAGACGTTGATTGGCAAATAAAAGTTATTGCCTCTTTTATACCCTTCCTGCTGGTTATCAAATGATAATGTGGAAAAGCACAGCAGGTTTTTTAGGCTGAAGGCGCTTTTTTAGTTTCTTCCAACAATAAGTTACATATTTCGTAATGGTTGCACGTTATTTGACCCCAGTCTCCATCATACAGGCATCCCATTGAACAAAGTGTACTTAACTGGTCAATCCTTTCTTTCATAAGCAATATGCAATATCTTGGAGCGTATTTTTGGTAAACATATTCCAGTATTGCTGTATCAACCCTTTGACAATGAATGGCCTCTTTCAATCTGCCTACATTCCTTCTTGATGGTTGGATAAGACTGGTGACACTATCAAAATCTAGTCAGTGAAAGTGTTTAGGGTGACTCCAAAAAATGTAGAGATTGGCATTGATGTTGAATTTGGAATGACATATTCCCGATGACTTTTCCATGGCGTAGTTGCTATGCTTGGAGATTCCTTCACAGCTTTTGAATGTCTTATGAAGACGTACATATAGGTATTAACCAATGTTCTAAGTGTAGCTGTTCCTTAATTGGTAGTCCAACCTTACTGTGATTTTTGAACCTAGAGAAAACGTATAATTTTCCCTGTGTCAAGTGTCACGTTAGGGGTAAACACTAGGAAATGTAAGCTTTGTTCCGATTGGTGGTAGTCATAAGGCTTTTTTAAACTTCCTAATATACTTCATTTTCTATTATTTTTATTGAATAAAATTATGAATCAATTGTAATTTTTCCACGTTATTTTGTTCTTTGGAAACCTTGACATTCTGAAGGATTCCTGATAATACATAGCTAACAGTTTTTATGTTCCTTGATAAGGCATAGTAATTTATTTATTCCACGTGATAAAAAATAAATAAATAACCCAGCTTTACTTTCTTCTTCAGAGGATTTAATTTATTATTCCCTTTCAAACAAGGAGCCAGCTACCAGCAAAATCGCCCTCATCACTGTCTCCCTAGAACTTACCTGCTTTTGTCAATTTACTCAAATTCTGATTTCTTCAACTTTTCTCCAACACAGCTAAAGACGTTTTTTGAATTTATTGAATATTTTCATCCCCTCTTTGTTTCTCATGATCGTTATTTAAATGTTTCCAATTCTTCCATATGGTCAATGGGCAAACAATTTCAAGAACCTCAAGGAGGTCAAAGGGCATAAGTCGACAGGCGGGAGACGACTGTCCAATCGCCAAGTGCTGAAAAATGGTGACCTTGAATCACAATTAGGTGAGAATGCATCAAGTGTGGGACACTATTTTGACCCCAAAAAGTGCTACCAAAGCGATGTTTTGACCGCTTAGTCGAATGGTACCTACATTTTTGATTGGTTATTCCTTGAATAACCAACTTATGTTTTCATGCAAAAGGACAACCTCTCCGATTCGGCCCAAAATGTTTTTCTGGGCGTTTCAAGGTGTCCAGATCCGTTTTTGGTAGTAGACAATTTTATAAAAATCTGGATTTCGGGTCAGGGGTCTGCTCCCGGCCCTAGTTGGTCCTCGAAACTTTTCAACCCGATCGGACCAAAGTTGGGCGGGATAGGGGTGAAAATGTGTTTTTTGAAAAATGGTTTTTCGAGATATTTGGCGATCTAGGCAAGTGGGGTATCATTTTCCACTAAATTTTGGACGCTGAATCCAAATAAATGGGTCCCGAAATGATTGGCGCCCTCTGGATGAGGTAATGGGTCAAAATGGGTATTTATCTACCCATTTTGAATATCTGTTTTCGAGATTTGTGGTACCTAGGCGTGTGGGGTATCATTTCCCTCTGAATCTCGGACGCGTAATCGAATGAAATGGGTCTCAGAACGATTGGCGCCCACCGGAAGAGGTTATGGGTCTAAATGGGTATTAATCTACCCATTTTGAATATCATGTTTTTGAGATTTCCGGTACCTAGGCGTATGGGGTATCATTTTCCACTAAATTTTGGACCCTGAATTGGTTGGAATGGGCTTGGGATCCACCACATCCACTGTTTCCCCCATTTTCCCCATGTTGAAGAAATGAGTCTCCATGCACCTGGTCCGAGGAACAACCAACCCGTGTAAAAGAATTTGCAGCGTTTTCCATTTCAATCGCTGCATTGATCAACATGGGTATATTAGAATATATTAGTCTGCAGATGTTGTGCCAGCATGATATGGTGTTTAGGAATAAGTACAGAAAAATAGGTCCATGTAAGATTATTGTGCCATCCAGTGGTCAGGAGTTGGTGCCTACGACGTCCACGGATGACGGTTTGCCAACCAACTCGGTAGCGGAGTTTTGCCTCACCAATAATGTTTGAAATGTTTGGAAGCGTTCAGTTCCCTGACGTGACGTGCGATGTCCCCTTACGAGCCTCAATGATTTCAAAATGGGCTTGTTATAAACAATCAGTGCGTTGAGCGGCTGTACATACATCATGCATATATTATAGCGATTTCTGTATGGGAGCGGATTTTATATTAACAATTGAGTTATAATAATATATCACGATTGAAGTGAAGTAATCTATTATTCCTCCTAAGTCTTCCTAAGGCGATCAATATATAATAATATAATATTGTTTTTGATTTTACTTGTTCTGTTTGTGACCAATACATACTCGAATCGATGGACCGAGCTTTTGCCAGCTTTGACATCCTTAGAAAAATAGTCCGTCAAGAAGGGAAGAAGGAAGAAATCTTATATCCAACTTTATGGATTTGGTGCAATTTTCTGCCTCAAATAATAATAATCCCTAACAAATTAAACAGTTTCCGCCATTAATCTGTTTGCGATTACTGATGAGTATCAGCTTCATCAGCGGTTTCTATTTCTGCAGCGAGGGATCATACTCGTATCATTGATGAGAGCTGTCCCATTCTGAAGACACGCCGCCCTTTGTTCGACTCTCATCTACAAATTAACTCTCAGAATGGCATCTGCTGGTCAAAGTTGAAAAATATAAAGCCCTGTTTGGATTTACCAAAAATAGTCTCAGGCTCATCATTCAGGTCTTTTCACAAGTTTTTACCGTGTTTCTCCACCAACTGCCCCTACAAATTCGATAACACAACTGTCTACCGACAATTTTACATTAGACCATGCATGCTAGTGACCGTCAAATCTGTAATAGTCTTAGCAAATGGTACTAATATAGTCCATAAGATATCTTTCCGTCTGCCACCACCTAAATAAATTGCGATTTACTTAAGGTTCAAGCTCTTAATCTTCTCACAGACTTGAAACGTGGGAGGAAAGTGGAATCGAGTTAAGAACCAATCTGTTTAATTGCCGCCGAGTCTTCTAGTCGGAGTAAGCGGGTTTTGATTACACCCTTAATCCACGATCTCCACTGAGCGTACATATTAATTAATTTCCAAATTCAGCTACTCTACGTTACGCTTTTAATCGTTGGTATTAGATGTATCCAATGCAAATGACAGCTTTCTTGGAGAGTAAATGACGGAGATTCAAGTGTGGTTCTTTGGAAACCGAGGGCTCGTGTAATGTGGTGAAATATTATCAGTTGAAACGTGCAATCTAGGCCCCAGTGCGATGAATGATGACTTCCGTCCTTTGAAACACACTCACCTATTGTCATTGATCTATATCAATGATTTTTTAGGGGGTTTGTTATTCTAATTAGAATAACTCACCCTTGCATTTGTTCCGTAAAATATAAAAAGTAGTAAAAGTGAAAACAAATGAAAAATCGTCTTCCTAACTTCTAAAATTTTTGTTTCAAAGTGTGTGGATTCGAAATGATGTTTCCTTCCATTCCACACGTGGACAAAACGTACATAATTTCATACGAGCCCTCCATCTAGGGTAAAATCCATACAAGCGACCAGGAACATAGCATTTTTTACTGCTACTTCATGTCATCGGAGAAATCTGTTTGATGTCTGGGAAAAATCTTTCTTTTACTTTTATATACGTATCGTAATGAGTGAAAGAGAGCTGCGGACTTGCATTGTTAAGGTGAGCACCGATAGTTGTGATGGTGGGGGGGAGGGGAAGTTTATTTTAGTTTCTCAGCTCCCACTCTAGCCGCTGAAATCTATTCTTGGTAGACGAACTGAGCGGTTCCAGTCATACCGACGCTTTCTTACACACTAAACATGTTCAACATGCGCGCATCATAATTTCTCAATTTACCCGACAACATCCGGGCAGTGCGTCAGGCGAAGCCGAACTGTACAACGATTTCGGTGTGATGGTGAGTACCTGCATACTTTACCGAAAGGGCTGGTTGTAAGTGGCGTTCAAATCGGGAGGGGTGATGTTTTCTCGAAAAAGGAGGTTCACGCTGTTGTGCTGAACGTCGATAGACGAGACAGCCCCCCTGCTTCGGACGGGCCACGTTTTCGATCCATTTCTCTAGCTTGGCCGTCTCTTCAGTCACCGATCGATCACTTCGTTCCTCATAATTTGTTTATCCTGTATGGTCAATGAGCTCTGCGAGAGATCGTTTTACCTTGTCGTCGATCAGCTGTTGAGAGCGCCTTTTCTGAAGGGGGTTGTGTGAAGGCGGAGTGAAAGAGGAGGTCGAGGAAGAGGAAGGGGGTCATCATAATATAACAGGCACGTGCCACCACCGGGCTACACTCAGGGATTTACCAAGACATTTCCGAGATAACGCAATATATCATGCAGCTCAATATGTTTAAAGAGTATCCAGTTATTACTAAAACGTTAATTTCCTCTCTACGTTCATTATTATTGTACTAGAGAATTGAGGTCTTGGAGTGGCCGGGCTATATATCCTCCTTCTTGATAAGGATTTATTTTGATTATTGGAGGGCCCTACACTCCTTAAATCTTCGTTTCTAAATTATATTCTGTTCAGAATTAAATAATGAAACTTAAACACGTTGGGTATATCGCCGATGACACAAGTCCATTTGTATCGGTCAGTGGTCCAGACTTTATGCGAAGGTGCCGGAAATTTTGGATTTCGTTCTCAAAATAAATATCAGAAAGTGCGGTGATAAACTGCAGAAAAAAAGTTAACATCTCCATCCATTACCTCATCGACCAATCCACGGAAACCCACGCGGTGAGATGTGAAACATTCATGGCCAATTTGAAGGAAAATCACATTGGGCAGAAAATTTTCAATTTAGATGTCGGGAGGCTTAGCAGGTTAACCGTCAAATTGTTAAAGTAATCGATGACCGGCATTATACATCTTTGGAAACGTCTCGGGATGGCACGAATTGAGTCGATGAACGTAGAGTAATGATGGATTTACTGTCAATACTTCATTCAACGCCGTTTTACAATACATCATTTGAAAAAATTGTCGCAACATATATTAATTTTGGGCTTACGGATGAGATATTATACAATTGCGAGATTGTTCCTCTTCTTCTGCTGGTGCAGAATTTTACTGAGCATTCTTGCTTCATTTTACATAGGCCCAACAGTTTCACAAGCTCAATTTTACTTCGGAGGAACATTTCTCCAGTGGTCTTAATGTTTACTCATTTTGTCATAAAGATGGAACGAATTTACTTTGCAATTTTCTGTTTACGGTGATAAAATCATGATTTTTTAGAGACTTCCTACAGAATTTTGTAATATTACGATCAACTCACAGTGCTCCGTTCAGTCTGGAGGCTGGATGTACCATTCAATTTATTTTTAACTTGCGTAACTTTCTCAATAGTCTGTTCTAAAACACCCTGAACCGATTGAAGCGTGGCCGTCGCTTGACTCATTGCTTCACTTTAGTCGCCCATCTCATACTACACTCGCGAAGCAAACATTTGCTTATTTATTTTGACTCGAGCTCGACGTTTCTGAAACAAGCGTCTCTAGACGTGAGGGGTAAGCCTCAAAAATGAAATGGTTCTTTTAACTATAAATACAGAAATAATTAAGATGCTCGAGTTGAGTCTATGATTTTCACCTATTTGGCGAAAATAGCTGCACAGCCTTTGTGAAAAAGACGATGAGCTGCAGGTTCTCTAAAAAAAAGTCATTGTTATCCTACTTCCTCCAGTTTCCACTCTAAGTAAGGGGGCTATTCATCAATTCTGAAAGCTCTTATTAGTATCGAGGCTCGCTTAAATTTTTTTTTTCCTTCGTTGTGCACATGTACTTGTTCGATTTCATTTCATTTCACCAACTAAATGGTTTTGAAATGTCAAAAAACAGACTTGGTATGCAACAATATGAAATGCCAAGATTTCTTCCTCAACTTTTGCCATCTTTTGGCCTCCTCTTTATGGTTAGATTCAGCTTGGTTCCACTGGAAGTATTTCCGTCTGATCTTCATGTTGGTAGGTAGGACCGGCCGTTTCATGATATGTACTGAAGTACTGTCTGGGACGATGACAAACTCAAGAAAGCGCGCAAGGAATTGGAAGTGGCTCGCGACATGGGAACGTTCCTCTTCACCAGGTGTGATGTGATCTCTTTCGTATTTCGATTGGGAATGAACTGTCAGAGCTGCATGACTGAGGTAGAGTATGAGTAAGTCCATCATGCCGTAGCTGTAATATTCTCATAGCTAATAACTCAGACGGGGGGGGGGGGGGGGCACCTTCGGTGTGCCATCGTTCTTTCGATTGCCTCGAAACGAGTAAATCATCAAGTCTCCTCGTCATCTTTGGCCGTTCACCTGAGGTCATAGAGATAAATCATGAAGGGTAGATGTCCTGCGTCACTCGACTCAATTGCAGTTCTACACGTCAGTTCACTTTTTAGTTCGTGATGGCAGCAAATATTTGAGCCCTTATTTATCGGGGAAGAAATAAATGTCAGGAATAGATAATCCAATAACATGAATCCATCAAATAAAATTTAGATTGCTTCTATCTTTTTTTTCCTAGGAGCACTGATTCTCATCGAGGGTGCATACCTACTCTGGGTTCTCATAGGACAAATTAGTGAGCATTGGGCTTGAGTAACAGAAACCTGATGCTTCAGGGTAGGTATTGGGCTACCTCTGGGTTCATAGTATTAGAATCAAATAATCACTCTTTTAAGAGTTTTGTATATTACTGTTCAAATGTTACTCGTACAACGCCTCTTACAGGTAGCAATCCCCGAGGTTGCCTGTTACATTATTGTGTTGATAAATGTAATAAATGCCAGGAACGTGGAGGAAGAACAATTTGTTGGATTTCTTCGTCAAAATTAATACTCGTGGTGCTTCGGAATACCATGATTGGATTTGGAGGGCTTGGCGTTAGGCGAGTCGTAATTGGAGCTGGAAATGGAGGATAGCTGTGCATACATGTGAAGAGGCCGTAATCTACCTGCAGGTCTGATAATTGGAAGGTAGGAAGCGTATCGATCAGGAGGAAGGGCAATTCAGAGGTACAAGAGGGTGGTGCTGAGGGCGGACCCACTTGCACCTGACGCATGCGCAGTGACATGGTCCGTCAGTCAACTGTCACTTCTACCTCACCCACATTATAGCTTTACGCGCTCGTGAGTCCTGGGCTCAATCCGTGCCGGTCACTTGACTGCTGTTATAGAAACCAGGGAAACGTGTAACACGCCCTTTCCTGAAAAAAGGCATTCCCTCCCTCCACCTTTGTACAAAAATTTGCTTTTGGTACATTCACGCTCCGGTGGTATTCGCTAATGCTGAAATTGCGGTAGATCGTTTCTCAGCGGATTTCTACCGGGATAACATTATCCATTCAATTAGAGAACTACAGCATAAATTCCAGGAGGAATGAGCGACTATTGACGTATAATGTAATGAACGCTACAACTTTCCATGGCCAATCAGAGTTTTTGAACATTCCATTCGACCTGGAATGGCCTGCATGGGGCCTGCTTTCGTCAGGCCCAATCAATCTCTCAAATCAATCAAATCATTTTCAATATCATCGCTCTACAACACTAAACAAGCGATGTTTTGGCCACACCACGTTTACAATAACTGCTTTTTTGCTGCTGGAGATGGCCGCCGATGACGACGCGCATCTAGGCATCAGAAATTGTGGGACCGACACTAGAATTTTGGATCAAGTAAATGGATTAAACAATATTAAAACATGATGTACTGAAGTTGTGCACTACTATGACCGAAATATCTCTTTTGTGAGCAGTGAACTGAGCCCGAATTTTCACGAACTTTTGGACTGAAAATGAGTAACTTCCCCACTCAAGAGTTGACCTAAATTACCGTAAAAAGAGGAGAGCTCATTTGACCAGCCATAAATACAACTTATGATAAATTGTTGGTGTTTCCTGTATTTTTCACGGAAGTGATTGGTCAGGGGAGTTTTTAGAGATACCAACCCAAGGAAGTCACACATTGTATTCCGCACAGTAACTTGAGTAAGTGAAACGGTCCCAACTTGCGTGAACTTCCTGTAAGGAGACATATTTTGCGTGTTAATTTCCAGATAACAATCGAGTCGTATGAGAAATAGCAGCTTGCTGTACGAAACCTTCGTTAATTTGTGGGTTCCTAGACGTGGATGAACGAACCTCTTCAATGTAGAGTTTCTACCTTTCATGAAATCGCTGTTCACGTGTCCATTTTTTTGGTGACTCGAGACCGGTGAAATAATCAAATGCATAGTAGGCGTTCCCACCGGATACCTCTCTAGAAACTCACCTCCCCTTCAAAACAGGTTGGTCTTGCGGGCTTTTGCATACCCAACTACGCGATGTTCGCCCATGTATTGAGTACATTTTTATTTAAGCTCCCAGCATGATGTTCGATTTTTAGAACTCCGTCTTGTTCGTCCACTCAGGTTGGTCCGAGGTTGTTGACAGAGTGCCCAACTAATTAAAGCTCCAGTATGTATGTCTGGATGCTCTGATTTTGTTTAGGCTCACGTTTCACATTTTAAATCAATAGTATGAAGTTTCAAGCCCCGTGTTTACCAGTCTACGTAAAATCATGCCCTCCACAACAAATGCACCTCTTAACCTATAAGCAAAGAGTGATCACCCCGTGCGACGGTAATTTGTTGAAGCAGTGCCTATTTGATGCGCTTTATTCTCACTTAAGAGAAAGAAAGTAAGAAGAATTCCATGAACAGTAAATAATATCATTGCGTGCGAGCACTGGTATGAGCTGTATTCAACACGAAATGGTGAAACACATTCCTACGACAAAGGGATAGAGTGATCGAATGTTCAATGCCATTGTCTCGACAATATAGGTAGGAAAGACTGATTAATAAGCGACAGTTTCCATTCAACGACAGTAACAATTTCACTTCGATGCGTATAAAGGTCCATGAGTATCGATACTTCGAGATGTTTTCATAGATTCAAAAAGAAGGGTGCTTACTCCTCGGATTCAGAGCTTATCTGTACTGTTCTTGATGTAATGTGGGTGGGTCCTGTTTTTTGACAGATACAGGTTTCGGGTGTGTGAAGCGTTTAAAAGATGGGCCCACTTAGTGGTCTGGCATTCATATATGTTTTCAACCTGTAGTCTGTGCAATACATGCTTTTGTTGACTGCAGTTTGGTTTAAAGTATGAATAAAGATATATTTCTTGTATAGGTGCAGGATTGCAGGTATCAAGATAATATAGGCGTATAGTAGAGGGGTGTAGAATCCAGTGTGTAGTCGGTGGCGCAGGCGAATGGTGGGGAAGGTAGCGTAGGTGGGGAGCAGTGGGCGGCGGGTCGCGTCAGGGGGGATAAACGGCGGCTCGGAAACTAGTCGGCGTTCAACCACGCTCGGTGTGGTGTGCACGGCTCGTGGTCAGTGTCTTATCACTTCACCTGGTCACTAAGGGGGACACTTTCCTTCTATCGCAAAACTAATTAATTTTTTTTTGAAAAACAAAAATGTTTATACCAGACACACTTCGGAGTTGCATGGTAGAGCCTGAAATCTCAACCTATCTACAAGCCCCAGCATCAGGACAGGTCATTATTAAAAAGTAGTGCCTGCCATGCATGCCAACATAGCGTATGTCAAACAGGTTCGTTTATTTTCTTTTTAGTTTCTAATTTTTTGAATATTTTACCTGGCATGACATAGATTAGCAAAACAAACTATTTACATATTTTTTATCCAGAAAGGTTTTTCATTTTTTGAAAAATAATCACATTTTGTTTTCATTGTGAAACTATTGTTTGGAGCAGTTAGTCCTTCTTGACAAGTGGGAGGGAGTTGTTGATTGGGTACACGTGGTCGCGTATGGAATGTATCTGAAATAAGTAACAATGGTTGGTAGTGCATCATGTATCTGGAGTGGGAATACAGAGGGGGAGGGGGGCACTTTTCATTGGCTCGCGGTAGGCGGGGGAGGGGCTTGGTGATTGATTTTTTTTGTCTCCTTTCCCTCGACTACTTCCAAGTGAACGAATAACGTTCGGTCAGGCCGGGGTAGCGTTTCGTTCCATTGAAGTTTTGATGCGTATGTGTGTGTTAAGTGTGAGTGATTCGCAATTTTACAGGTCGCGGCCAAACAGTGTTCGAAAGTAATGTACCGTGATGGGCCGTGCCACAATTATCAGCCCCACTGGCCCAACCACATTTATCCTCACAAGGTAAAGAAATTCGTTTAACTACTTCGTCAAGTTGAACCCTGCTCTTGACGCACACTGTCACATTTCACCCCGTACTCTCCACTGAGGAGAAATGGCTCGAGGGAAACGGCATTTCCAAGGTGTTGCTTACCCTCCCGTTCAAATCACTTGAGGTTCCTGTAATTTTGCATGATGAGCACGGGAATCCTCCGAATTTCGTCAGTTTCGCCATCATACCAGGATTTTATCTTTGACATTATGTACAAGATAGATAGATACTTGTAACAGAGGAACTTGTAACTCATTTATTGCCGGTGACTATCCCTACTGCGTGGATCATCACAATACTCTTTATTCTCACTTCGATAATAAAATACACAGACTTTTTCGGGAGTTTTCTGTACCGCATCATACAATTTGAAGTCATATCAATGACGTGGATCTTTACGTTACTGAGAAAGCCAAGTTATAAGCAGATACGTTTTTCTTTAATACTCTACAATAAACTACAGCTTGTAGAACCTAAAGAACTCAACTGGATGAATAGCAACAAAAGTTGAAAAAAATGTATATATTAAAAAATAAATAAATAAGTATATAATAAAAAGACTTGGCAGTCACAGCATTTGATTGTAGAAAAAATTATTCAAATTTATTTGAAACGTTGCGAATCAAATCCACATAAAAATGGTATATTTGATTGAAATGTGTGACAATTTTTTGAAATGATATATATGTTTAACAGACGTACAAAGAAAAACGTGGATTTTATTGTTTCTCGTTAAAATCGAGAATTGATGTTGACTAATTAAAAATTTGTTTCAGTTTATTCGAAATTATGTTCCCCTACCCCTGGGGTTCATGATGTTGGTAATGGTATCATTAGTGATCCAATAGTTTGAAAACCAACCCCATACGGGGCGTAACATGTTTGAAATCTAATAATAGACCTGCCTGATTATCTCCTCGGGGTTGAAACATTTGTTGAATTTTACTAAGAATAAAAGGGTAGTTGCATGTCAAATCAGTCAATAAAATATTAAAAAAAAAAAAGAATGAAAAACAGGAATTTGATAACCACAAAAATTTTAAACATCTCTAGAAATCTTTTTATTTCAGACCCTAAAAATTTGAGTTGAATATTTCCAATTTGTCGACGTTCCGTGAATAAAATAGTTGTACCAACTAAAATTAATACGCTTGTTACGTGGGTATACGTTCAATTTAATTTAAAAGGGTGAGTCAGTACAGTTATCCAGTAATGCCTGCAGTATTCTTTTGCAGAAAACTTGTTTCCAAAGCATTTCCCTTTCCCCTCTTGTTCTAGAATCTAAATGATGGGCTAGGCTTGAGTCCTCCACAGCAACAATTTCAAAATTGTTCTTGTACCCTGATAAGCAGTGTGAATGTGTTGTGTCAAAATGTGTGAAACGATTACACCCTTAGGAGGAGGGTGATTTTCCGTCAGAATTCAATCGCAGTCACCTGGCAGCTATATTTATTTTGCCTACAACTATATATTATTCTTTTCGAGGTAGACCTCTACAAGCAAACCATTAAATGCATCTTTTTAAACTACTAACTCAAGTCCTTCTAACTCCTTGAATTGTACCAACCGTTGAAATGACTACGGTATAAACGGAAGTTTCATTTTCATGCCATCAATTCGAAATTGCTCTCAGAACCGCAATCGTTTTTATTTTAAAACCGGCATACAAAATACTTCAAATGAGAAGGATTCCCATTTTCTCTCTTGAAAATCAATGCGTTTCACAATTAAAGCGTTATTTTTTATATCATTAACATTTTGATCCTGCTTGCCATACCTCAATATT
>CM034007.1:5896922-5938920 GCA_019603395.1 Cyrtorhinus lividipennis
TATGGAGGGAATACTTCTTGTATCATCAGAGGATAAGAAAATCCATATTTGTGGAACGACTGATCTGTGCCCCATTTATAAGGCAAATGATAAGCCATAAATTATCACACTCACCCGTACGCGGGCTTAAGAGCCAATTCTGATCAGTAATTCGGTTCATCTCCTTTTTTTTCTTTGCTATTAACATAACATCGGTACTCAATCACTTTTCATGAACTAAAATGATTGTTTCTACAAGAAGAAGAAATATGGTGATGGGGTCAAATTCATAACCCCCAAATGCGCGTTGTTACACAATTTTGTCGCATGTTTCATATAAATTATCGGGTTAGCCGAACGTCTACATGAATGACGAGACTAAATAAATGTTCACAGTTGGTCTCATTTCAAGCACATTATTTGTAGTCTCAGTAAACAGTGAATTTAAAAAACTACGTTTGAATCGGAATGAGACCAGTGGGGCTGGGGTATGTTTGAAGTCCTCCACAGGGTGTGTTGACCGCGGGGACGTCAATGATTTGGAATGAAGTTTATTTATCTAAAATGGAGGCTGAGGGCTTGACGATCGTATTTTGGGAAGGTGAGGATGATACGAAAAGAGAGAATCGATAAGTTGGCTCCCGACCAAAAGGAAGAACAAACAGGTCACTGGGTTCTTCTCTCTTCATGTACTAATATTAACTCTTACCCTTTTACTGCGTCTTGCGAGCATTAGAGAACGTTCGCGAGTAAGATCACACTACCACTAAGTGGATTTCATTTAAGCAAATAATTAACCAAATATAATAGCAGCAGGAGTTTCATCCAAAAGAGGGCCATCGTGATGACTTGTAAGCAAGTTTAAAAACAAAAATGAATTCATTTAAAGTGAAGTAAGTTAATCTCGGATTTTGTAAGCGTAAATGCCTAAAAATTATTGAATCCATTAACCGAGGATACAACTGCTGGTTGTGGCATAATAATCAATTTCACAAAAACTTTGGTTCCTCTGCGGACTCCATTCGATATAGAAAATGAACAATGATGTTCTGAATTTCCGATTCGCATTAATTATAATCAAATTATAGTAGTTATTCAATTGATTTGGAAATTGAAAAGCGAAAAAAAGAGCACATCTTGCCGGAAAACAAGAATTCAAATCAGTTGTGGAACGTTGCCTGAACGATCTGAACGATTAGCTGCTGTGCTTCAAGTTTGACTGAGCAAGGATTTAATGAATTAAAGGAAGAACTTGAAGAATGGCAATGTGGAAGTAGAACCGATGCTATTTCTGGCGTTGTTTAGTCTATTGAGTTTCCGCCAAAATTAATTTTTTCCACCCCACGTGGAAAAAAAGAATGCAACGAAGTTGGCTGTTATCGATAATGATGCGGTCTAATACGTAATGGGCTAGCCAAACATTGGCACTTCGTATTGGCGGGAAACACCATTGGAGTGTTTCCCGTTGGGTGCCAAAAGGCGAGCCGCCCAAATATCGCATTGCCAGAAAAATAATTTATACCCCGGTGCGCAAGAGTTGACCCTGGTCATGGCCATGGGCATCGACCTGGATCTTCTCATGGTTCCTTCGAAATCAGTCTACTCTTCAGTTAGGCGTCATATGACACCCCTCCGGAAGGCTCAGAAGAGAACAACTTCCTGGTAAAAAAAGACGTAGGAACTTTCTGTTCTGTTCTTTCTGTTAATTTATCCTCAGCAGCCAGTATCATAAAACTAAAAAAATGTTGGAAGCCAAACGATAGGAATTTTAAAGTACAGTATGAAGGGTACTGTTCATGTCATAATTATTCAATCCCCCCCCCCCCCAAATAAGGTAATTGCTGGAAAAT
The DNA here is from genome assembly GCA_019603395.1 of Cyrtorhinus lividipennis. NCBI lineage: Eukaryota > Metazoa > Arthropoda > Insecta > Hemiptera > Miridae > Cyrtorhinus > Cyrtorhinus lividipennis. The sequence goes on from CM034007.1 coordinate 5,898,752, forward strand.
AATAATGAGCTAACAAGGACTCAGGCTCTGGGATTTGGGACATACAAGGGACTTACTTGAGGGAACGAGTCCCCCACTTCGAAGAAGGGAAGCCGGGTTAGGTTTTCTAAATTGCCTCATTTACAAGCGCAACGGCCCTGACACTGGCTCCAACCGACATCACAACATCTGATCATCAGGATTGGTTTAATAATCTCGTTCATACGTTATAAATTATTGAAATAGACGCGGACAACCCGTTCAGTATATTTTGATGGAAGTAGAAATAACGACTTCATTTTGAAGGAAAGTTGAAGATCATTGAAGACTCGTCTTAGCGTGTTATGGCAACATTTTGAAAGGGCCTCATTCACCCGGTCTTGAGAATATTTTTTTTGTCTGAACGTACGAAACAAAATAAAAGATTTGAAAGAAACGATCCAACAGGTCGAATAAGACAAACATTCCAACAAGAGACAATCAGAAATGGTTGGACATGTTCTTTAAATATCGGCCTCGATGATGTTACAACAACAATGTTGATAGAGATTTTTGAAATGTTGACATTTCTTCCAACTGATAAGATGTTGCAAAGGCACATGATTTTTGTTTAACAGCCTAAAGAGGCGATCGCCTTTCAGGGTATTTCTAAGACATCTACGTCACTTCAATGAAAAAATGAACAGATCCTGCCCTTCATATTGTGAACCTAAGATAACCTATTCGCTATAGTGAGCTAAATCCTCGATTTATGAATAAAACTAGTCCCCGTTCACCTTGACTATCTTGGTACCTACTCGAACGAAGTCACTCCTAGGGGAACATAGCACTCGAGGAAACCGGCTATGAGAATTGTGATCTACAACGTACATGTCAGATATGAGAACGTGGGGTTGTGTCCCCAGCAACTGTTATCAAGAACCAAGAAGGTAAACTGTTATCAAGAAGGTACCAAAATTTTTGAGGACACACAAAATACGGCTTACTGCGGACGGCGGTCGGACATTTGCTAATTTTGATCTAGACTCCTTGAAAAGCCTAGAAAAAAAAATTGGGTCGAAAATAACCAACCAAAAATAATTGATTTCATTACGGTGGAGTTACCAGAATGATGTCTGCAGAAAAACGCTGCAGACTCTTTCACATGGGTTGGCTATTCCTCGGATCAGGAGCATGGAGACTCATTCCAATGGATTCAGCGTCCAAAGTTTATATTATACCCCACACGCCTAAATCGTCGAAAATATCAAACATGGGGAAAATGGGGTGTGGCGTGTTCCGGACTCATTCCGATCGATTCAGCATCGAACATTTTGTGGAAAATGATACCCCACACGCCTAGGCACCAGAGATCTCGAAAACACATATTCGAAATAGGTATCCCATTTTAACCCAGAACCTCTTCCAGTGGGCGCCAATCATTCTGGGATCCATTTGATTGGATTCAGCGTCTAAAATTTAGTCGAAAATAAGACTTCACACGCCTAGGTCACCAAAAATCTCGAAAATCCATTTTTTGAAACAGATTTTTAGAAAAATGTTTGCTACCAGAATCGGCATGGACGGTGTACGGCGGACGGACATTTTTTTTAATTTTTATCTAGACACCTTGAAACGCCTAGAAAAAAATATTGGGCCGAATTGAAGATATTGACTTTCAGCATGAAAACACAGGTTGATTATTCAAGGAATTATCAATCAAAACCGGGCTTTCATATTTTAAAAAAATTCAAAATTCAAGAACTTTAAAAAAATAAGGCTAGCTTGTAAGGGGAGTGTTTTATTATTCATTCTAAACAGCACTAATAGTATGAGATAAGAGTGTGGAGTTTCAAAAATGCAATGAAGCAACTTTCGGAAATGAACGGATCCCGTTGTGATTTAATGCTGCTGCCGATCGAAAGAATCAGAAGCAATCTCAAGCCATAAAATGACTAGTGAAGTGCCTATATTATGTCCGAGGAAAACATCTGTACGTTTCGCGTAATGAGCGTGTTCTAATAATGTTGCTGAGTTCTTTAAGGAGGAGAGATTAGTAATGGAATGCGAACTGCGCGCTGTAACGGATTGCTACTATACCTACTCGGTGTCCTTCAACGAGGTTCCCTTGACAAGGAGTCGAAGGCGTGGGTGATATTCATATAAACCTTCCGGCGTCAGAAATGGACTCGTGTTTCACTCAATTAGTGATCTCGCCTCGAATCACCTTCTTCCAATTACAAGGTGCATACCCAATGAAAGTAAATTTCAGAGAAAATGTAGAATGTCGACATTGAGCGAATGATTGGCTGCACACAACCCTGCGGACCGTGGTAGGAGAGAACATTTTGTGTACACAAGTACGTTAGAGCAAATCATTGTAAAGCAAGACAAAATTGCATTCTGGTCAAAAATCATTTCAAGACCTCATTCCGATATAATGTTCAGTAGTGTGGTTAATAACATATTTTTATAGTACTTGGTGTCATTACGGTTATAGTGTCATTGTTACAAGTATTGTTAGTTTTAGTTACTAGTACTAATATTGTAACTAGTAATGTAATATTAAATCATTAACTAGTTCATTGGTAATATATTCATTTATTTGATTGGTTGAATTCCAGTTCGTTCAACTCATTTTGGTTGGTTTTTCATTGAATTATTTGATTTATGGCGTTTCTAAGGTGTCTAAGCGTAAAACGCTGCAAGTTCATTCACAGGAGTTGGTTATTCCTCAGACCAGGAGCATGGAAAATACTGGGGGAAAACAATGAGGAGTGTCCCGGACTCATTCCAATCGATTCATCATCTAACGTATAGTGGAAAATTATACCCCACACGCCTAGGTACAAGAAATCCCAAAAACCCACTTTTGAAATAGGTAGATATATAACTATTTGACCCACAACTTCACTCGGTGGGCGTCAATCGTTCTTGGACCCGTCCCATTGGATTGAGCATCCAAAATTTAGTCGAAAATAATACCCTCACGCCTAGATCGCCGAAAATCCATTCTTCATAAAACACATGTCGACCCCTGAACCCTCCCCCCTCCAACTCTCCCAATTTGAGCAGATCGGGCTGAAAATTTTAGAGGACTAACCAAAGCCGGAGACGGGTCCCAGACCAAAATTTAAGATTATTAGAAAATTGTCTACTACCATAATCGGTATGGACGACGGACGGCTCACAGACATTTGCTTATTGCGTGTGGGGTATCATTTCCGACGAGATTTTGGACACTGAATCGATCGGTATGAGTCGTCATGCACCTGGTCCAATAATATAATAACCAGCCCTGTGAATACATTTGCAGCGTTTTATAATGTGATACCTGAAACGAATGAGTGTCTTTGAGCGAATCCACAGGGAATGAATCCCACTTCGTTTAAAACGAAACATTATTTAAACATAGACTAAAAAAGCATGCCACCAACTGTATCTCAATTCGTTCCGTAAATATGATTCTTCGAAGTTCGTTAACAGAGTATCCCACTTATGTTCTATGAAAAACGATTTTTTTTATATTTTTGACCACATCTTACGATTTAGCGTGGAAATTCCTGTTCATCATACAATATTCAGAATCATATAATAATAATAATTATAGTTATCAATTTCCAAATACTGTAATAGAAGTTCAGAGGTTTCAGATATGACACCAGTACTATTTTAACAAATAGCTATATGACACCCAAGAAAGCATGCTCAAGAAAAAATGTGTGCAACATTTGAATGTTGTAGCGTAATTGGCAATCCCTCATCTATTTTATTAAAAAATACAAGTTTTTTTTCCCCCCATTTTAGGGCAAAACCCGTACACACGGCGGAAAAACTGCAATAAGAACAGAAATTCTTAAACTTACGATTAAACAAACCACAAGTAGTTCAGTAATGTCAGCCTATTGTAACTGTCCCGATGGTTTGCTAACTACGAGAAGATAACCTTATCCAGCACGTTTCAAGGTGCAAAATTAGAGCTTTTCGCAGAATGAATTAAAAATAAAGCGTAAAGCGACATCACTAAGCCACGCTTCAAAGACGCATCTGGTCGTGCGTTTGAATGTTCCGTGGAAAATGTAATGAAATCCCGCTACAAATAGAGGCACTGAGGAAGTAGATTTGATCCTACGCACTATCATTTCTGTAACCAACCATGGCGAAGATATAAAAGTGAAATGTGCTCAGATCGCAAATTAAACTGAGGACCTGCCCCCGGCGGACAAACATTCAAATGACTATCTCCTGTCATGGTAGTAAAAAATGTTTGTAAAAATTTGAAATTCGGGTCAAGGACCCGTTTCCGGCTCTAGTTGGTCCGCGAAACTTCTCAGCCCGATAGGACTAAAATGTCAATATCTTCAATTCGGCCCAATATTTTTTTCTAGGCGTTTCAAGGTGTCTAGATAAAAATATAAAAAAATGTCCGTCCGCCGTACACCGTCCACGCCGATTCTGGTAGCAAACATTTTTCTAGAAATCTTTTTCAAAAAATGGATTTTTGAGATTTTCGGCGATCAAGGCGTTTGGGGTATTATTCCTGACTAAACTATGGACACTGAATCCAACAATACGGGTACCGGAACGATTGGCGCCCACCGGAAGAGGTAATGGGTCAATATGGGTATTTATCTACCTATTTCGAATATGTGTTTTCGAGATTTGTGGTACCTAGGCTTGTGGGTATCATTTTTTACTATATTTTGGACGCTGAATCGATTGGGAAGAGTTTCCATGCTACTGGTCCGACGGAAGGACATTTGCTTATTTTTATTTAGACACCTTGTAACGAAGAACAGAAAAAAATTGGGCCGAATGACTGACTTTTCGCATGAAAACATAGGTTGATTATTCAATGAATAACCAACCAAAAAACGTAACGCTTCTATGATTACAATCATCGAGTGCTGGCACAAAACTTAACGGTAGTCTTTCACATTCGATTGGCAAGAAATAAAATATAGGACAGAAGGAGGAGAGAGTACATTTCTCCAGGTTCTGGCCACCTATCTCCTGTCAAGCTCTGGAATCGCATCATGAGCATGGTCTAACAAGTTCCGCGATAGTTATGCCGAGCGTGTTAAAATCATGCAATAAAAAGGATCAGCTGTTCTCCAAAGGTTACATAACTTGGAGAATCTGGCCTTGTCGGCCTACAACATCTGATTGGGAGAAGGTGCCCAGGCGAGTTGTCAACTCGAGGAGCAGTGACCAAGGTTTTAAAAAGACCAGGTAGTCGCGGATCCCAACGCGGAGTACGCGATACTTCTTCACCACGCGAATAGAAGAGGCAGGTGAAGAAAAGCTTCTTTTTTTTTATGTCCGTCGTCTGGATCGAAGAAAGCTTCTGAAATGCCCGAAAAGCAGTTAGCTTATTTTTTTCTTCCGTAAAGAAGGTTGGTTGCAGATTTTTTTTTTTTTTTTTTTTTTATTTACATAAGACATGAACGTTATTTTTTTCATTGCCTATTTCTTTGTGGCGGAGTGATTCAAAACTACGATTCAACCGAATGAGGTGTCGTACAATTTGTTATCTCATTAAAGTGAACTTGACTCCTCAATTTATAAATATTTCGACTCGTTGATAAAGGGAGCAATTTTCTTTCTCTTGAAGGCATTGACAGAACATATTAATAATCAACCCAACCTCTCACCAAAAACTGTGTAGCCGCGATCACCCCACATCGGAAATGAACGAATTCAATTTGAAACGTACAAATAGGCGTAATCTCATGCCAAGCGGCCGGTATATCTATCTGGAAGTGGGTGCCCTTGACTTTGCTCGTATCCGGACTGTAAAGGTGAGGTAGAGACGCCGTGGACATCGAGTTGAATCAATCAACGGTGGATAAGTATACAACAAAGAGTTGGAGCTATTGTGGAGCCACTTATAACATGGTGAAGCGACAATACTGGTTAGGTATGTGTGCCCTTCAAAATAATCTTACCATTTCTACTGTTTGAGCTATTTTTATAACATTTTTATAAGAATAATTCAGGAAATAATAAAATAAAAAGTATCTCAAAGATAATAGGGCTTCCTTGCGAGAATTTTTTATTTGATGAGGAATTAACTCCAAAAATCTAACTCTATCAAATCATTATGATGTTATTTCGACTTAGTTCTTGAGTTGGATGGGGCTCCACGGTCAGTCAAAGACACCTATGACGCGAATGTTGTATACTACTACACAGAATTCGGCGACCTAGTAAGGGAAACTATATAGTTATTCAAAGAGACGGCAAACACGCGACTCTCACAGCTGGGCATCCGAGAGCAAGCCTGCGTGTTTACATGCTTTCTATCGACCTTGATCCTAGCTCACGCCTAACCAATCGTTCTTGCGAGTTGTGAAGCTCAATGCAGCCTCTAGTATCATCTTCACCGTCTGTCAGTTGAAATTTAAACTCCAACGTTGTTCTGATGGCCAACGTTTTCCTGGTTGCAATTATAATACACACCGGATAAAATGCTGAAATGAGACTGAAATTGCAGTCAGCTCAGTTAATCTGATCCTGATTCGATTTTTAAAGAACTATGACTAAGTTCTTCCTTCTCTGCGACATCTGAAATTTCACTCATCAGCATATATGCTAACTAAATAATTAGCTTTTTTAATGCGACTTATACATCGATGGTACGAACAGGACTAACCCCATCTCTAGTCCGAAATCTACAAAAAATTAACTGGATCGAAAGCATGAATATTGAGGTATGGCAAGCAGGATCAAAATGTTAATGATATAAAAAATAACGCTTTAATTGTGAAACGCATTGATTTTCAAGAGAGAAAATGGGAATCCTTCTCATTTGAAGTATTTTGTATGCCGGTTTTAAAATAAAAACGATTGCGGTTCTGAGAGCAATTTCGAATTGATGGCATGAAAATGAAACTTCCGTTTATACCGTAGTCATTTCAACGGTTGGTACAATTCAAGGAGTTAGAAGGACTTGAGTTAGTAGTTTAAAAAGATGCATTTAATGGTTTGCTTGTAGAGGTCTACCTCGAAAAGAATATATAGTCTACATGTCTGTCTAAGATAATAATATATAGTTAGGCAAAATAAATATAGCTGCCAGGTGACTGCGATTGAATTCTGACGGAAAATCACCCTCCTCCTAAGGGTGTAATCGTTTCCACACATTTTGACACAACACATTCACACTGCTTATCAGGGTACAAGAACAATGTTGAAATTGTTGCTGTGGAGGAACTCAAGCCTAGCCCATCATTTAGATTCTAGAACAAGAGAGGGAAAGGGAAATGCTTTGGAAACAAGTTTTCTGCAAAAGAATACTGCAGGCATTACTGGATAACTGTACTGACTCACCCTTTTAAATTAAATTGAACGTATACCCACGTAACAAGCGTATTAATTTTAGTTGGTACAACTATTTTATTCACGGAACGTCGACAAATTGGAAATATTCAACTCAAATTTTTAGGGTCTGAAATAAAAAGATTTCTAGAGATGTTTAAAATTTTTGTGGTTATCAAATTCCTGTTTTTCATTCTTTTTTTTTTTTAATATTTTATTGACTGATTTGACATGCAACTACCCTTTTATTCTTAGTAAAATTCAACAAATGTTTCAACCCCGAGGAGATAATCAGGCAGGTCTATTATTAGATTTCAAACATGTTACGCCCCGTATGGGGTTGGTTTTCAAACTATTGGATCACTAATGATACCATTACCAACATCATGAACCCCAGGGGTAGGGGAACATAATTTCGAATAAACTGAAACAAATTTTTAATTAGTCAACATCAATTCTCGATTTTAACGAGAAACAATAAAATCCACGTTTTTCTTTGTACGTCTGTTAAACATATATATCATTTCAAAAAATTGTCACACATTTCAATCAAATATACCATTTTTATGTGGATTTGATTCGCAACGTTTCAAATAAATTTGAATAATTTTTTTCTACAATCAAATGCTGTGACTGCCAAGTCTTTTTTATTATATACTTATTTATTTATTTTTTAATATATACATTTTTTCCAACTTTTGTTGCTATTCATCCAGTTGAGTTCTTTAGGTTCTACAAGCTGTAGTCTTTATTGTAGAGTATTAAAGAAAAACGTATCTGCTTATAACTTGGCTTTCTCAGTAACGTAAAGATCCACGTCATTGATATGACTTCAAATTGTATGATGCGGTACAGAAAACTCCCGAAAAAGTCTGTGTATTTTATTATCGAAGTGAGAATAAAGAGTATTGTGATGATCCACGCAGTAGGGATAGTCACCGGCAATAAATGAGTTACAAGTTCCTCTGTTACAAGTATCTATCTATCTTGTACATAATGTCAAAGATAAAATCCTGGTATGATGGCGAAACTGACGAAATTCGGAGGATTCCCGTGCTCATCATGCAAAATTACAGGAACCTCAAGTGATTTGAACGGGAGGGTAAGCAACACCTTGGAAATGCCGTTTCCCTCGAGCCATTTCTCCTCAGTGGAGAGTACGGGGTGAAATGTGACAGTGTGCGTCAAGAGCAGGGTTCAACTTGACGAAGTAGTTAAACGAATTTCTTTACCTTGTGAGGATAAATGTGGTTGGGCCAGTGGGGCTGATAATTGTGGCACGGCCCATCACGGTACATTACTTTCGAACACTGTTTGGCCGCGACCTGTAAAATTGCGAATCACTCACACTTAACACACACATACGCATCAAAACTTCAATGGAACGAAACGCTACCCCCGGCCTGACCGAACGTTATTCGTTCACTTGGAAGTAGTCGAGGGAAAGGAGACAAAAAAAATCAATCACCAAGCCCCTCCCCCGCCTACCGCGAGCCAATGAAAAGTGCCCCCCTCCCCCTCTGTATTCCCACTCCAGATACATGATGCACTACCAACCATTGTTACTTATTTCAGATACATTCCATACGCGACCACGTGTACCCAATCAACAACTCCCTCCCACTTGTCAAGAAGGACTAACTGCTCCAAACAATAGTTTCACAATGAAAACAAAATGTGATTATTTTTCAAAAAATTGAAAAACCTTTCTGGATAAAAAATATGTAAATAGTTTGTTTTGCTATCATCTATGTCATGCCAGGTAAAATATTCAAAAAATTAGAAACTAAAAAGAAAATAAACGAACCTGTTTGACATACGCTATGTTGGCATGCATGGCAGGCACTACTTTTTAATAATGACCTGTCCTGATGCTGGGGCTTGTAGATAGGTTGAGATTTCAGGCTCTACCATGCAACTCCGAAGTGTGTCTGGTATAAACATTTTTTGTATTTTCAAAAAAAAAATTAATTAGTTTTGCGATAGAAGGAAAGTGTCCCCCTTAGTGACCAGGTGAAGTGATAAGACACTGACCACGAGCCGTGCACACCACACCGAGCGTGGTTGAACGCCGACTAGTTTCCGAGCCGCCGTTTATCCCCCCTGACGCGACCCGCCGCCCACTGCTCCCCACCTACGCTACCTTCCCCACCATTCGCCTGCGCCACCGACTACACACTGGATTCTACACCCCTCTACTATACGCCTATATTATCTTGATACCTGCAATCCTGCACCTATACAAGAAATATATCTTTATTCATACTTTAAACCAAACTGCAGTCAACAAAAGCATGTATTGCACAGACTACAGGTTGAAAACATATATGAATGCCAGACCACTAAGTGGGCCCATCTTTTAAACGCTTCACACACCCGAAACCTGTATCTGTCAAAAAACAGGACCACCCACATTACATCAAGAACAGTACAGATAAGCTCTGAATCCCGAGGAGTAAGCACCCTTCTTTTTGAATCTATGAAAACATCTCGAAGTATCGATACTCATGGACCTTTATACGCATCGAAGTGAAATTGTTACTGTCGTTGAATGGAAACTGTCGCTTATTAATCAGTCTTTCCTACCTATATTGTCGAGACAATGGCATTGAACATTCGATCACTCTATCCCTTTGTCGTAGGAATGTGTTTCACCATTTCGTGTTGAATACAGCTCATACCAGTGCTCGCACGCAATGATATTATTTACTGTTCATGGAATTCTTCTTACTTTCTTTCTCTTAAGTGAGAATAAAAGCGCATCAAATAGGCACTGCTTCAACAAATTACCGTCGCACGGGGTGATTCACTCTTTGCTTATAGGTTAAGAGGTGCATTTGTTGTGGAGGGCATGATTTTACGTAGACTGGTAAACACGGGGCTTGAAACTTCATACTATTGAATTTAAAATGTGAAACGTGAGCTAAACAAAATCAGAGCATCCAGACATACATACTGGAGCTTTAATTAGTTGTGCACTCTGTCAAACAACCTCGGACCAACCTGAGTGGACGAACAAGACGGAGTTCTAAAAATCGAACATCATGCTGGGAGCTTAAATAAAAATGTACTCAATACATGGGCGAACATCGCGTAGTTGGGTATGCAAAAGCCCGCAAGACCAACCTGTTTTGAAGGGGAGGTGAGTTTCTAGAGAGGTATCCGGTGGGAACGCCTACTATGCATTTGATTATTTCACCGGTCTCGAGTCACCAAAAAAATGGACACGTGAACAGCGATTTCATGAAAGGATAGAAACTCTACATTGAAGAGGTTCGTTCATCCACGTCTAGGAACCCACAAATTAACGAAGGTTTCGTACAGCAAGCTGCTATTTCTCATACGACTCGATTGTTATCTGGAAATTAACACGCAAAATATGTCTCCTTACAGGAAGTTCACGCAAGTTGGGACCGTTTCACTTACTCAAGTTACTGTGCGGAATACAATGTGTGACTTCCTTGGGTTGGTATCTCTAAAAACTCCCCTGACCAATCACTTCCGTGAAAAATACAGGAAACACCAACAATTTATCATAAGTTGTATTTATGGCTGGTCAAATGAGCTCTCCTCTTTTTACGGTAATTTAGGTCAACTCTTGAGTGGGGAAGTTACTCATTTTCAGTCCAAAAGTTCGTGAAAATTCGGGCTCAGTTCACTGCTCACAAAAGAGATATTTCGGTCATAGTAGTGCACAACTTCAGTACATCATGTTTTAATATTGTTTAATCCATTTACTTGATCCAAAATTCTAGTGTCGGTCCCACAATTTCTGATGCCTAGATGCGCGTCGTCATCGGCGGCCATCTCCAGCAGCAAAAAGCAGTTATTGTAAACGTGGTGTGGCCAAAACATCGCTTGTTTAGTGTTGTAGAGCGATGATATTGAAAATGATTTGATTGATTTGAGAGATTGATTGGGCCTGACGAAAGCAGGCCCCATGCAGGCCATTCCAGGTCGAATGGAATGTTCAAAAACTCTGATTGGCCATGGAAAGTTGTAGCGTTCATTACATTATACGTCAATAGTCGCTCATTCCTCCTGGAATTTATGCTGTAGTTCTCTAATTGAATGGATAATGTTATCCCGGTAGAAATCCGCTGAGAAACGATCTACCGCAATTTCAGCATTAGCGAATACCACCGGAGCGTGAATGTACCAAAAGCAAATTTTTGTACAAAGGTGGAGGGAGGGAATGCCTTTTTTCAGGAAAGGGCGTGTTACACGTTTCCCTGGTTTCTATAACAGCAGTCAAGTGACCGGCACGGATTGAGCCCAGGACTCACGAGCGCGTAAAGCTATAATGTGGGTGAGGTAGAAGTGACAGTTGACTGACGGACCATGTCACTGCGCATGCGTCAGGTGCAAGTGGGTCCGCCCTCAGCACCACCCTCTTGTACCTCTGAATTGCCCTTCCTCCTGATCGATACGCTTCCTACCTTCCAATTATCAGACCTGCAGGTAGATTACGGCCTCTTCACATGTATGCACAGCTATCCTCCATTTCCAGCTCCAATTACGACTCGCCTAACGCCAAGCCCTCCAAATCCAATCATGGTATTCCGAAGCACCACGAGTATTAATTTTGACGAAGAAATCCAACAAATTGTTCTTCCTCCACGTTCCTGGCATTTATTACATTTATCAACACAATAATGTAACAGGCAACCTCGGGGATTGCTACCTGTAAGAGGCGTTGTACGAGTAACATTTGAACAGTAATATACAAAACTCTTAAAAGAGTGATTATTTGATTCTAATACTATGAACCCAGAGGTAGCCCAATACCTACCCTGAAGCATCAGGTTTCTGTTACTCAAGCCCAATGCTCACTAATTTGTCCTATGAGAACCCAGAGTAGGTATGCACCTCGATGAGAATCAGTGCTCCTAGGAAAAAAAAGATAGAAGCAATCTAAATTTTATTTGATGGATTCATGTTATTGGATTATCTATTCCTGACATTTATTTCTTCCCCGATAAATAAGGGCTCAAATATTTGCTGCCATCACGAACTAAAAAGTGAACTGACGTGTAGAACTGCAATTGAGTCGAGTGACGCAGGACATCTACCCTTCATGATTTATCTCTATGACCTCAGGTGAACGGCCAAAGATGACGAGGAGACTTGATGATTTACTCGTTTCGAGGCAATCGAAAGAACGATGGCACACCGAAGGTGCCCCCCCCCCCCCCCCGTCTGAGTTATTAGCTATGAGAATATTACAGCTACGGCATGATGGACTTACTCATACTCTAACCTCAGTCATGCAGCTCTGACAGTTCATTCCCAATCGAAATACGAAAGAGATCACATCACACCTGGTGAAGAGGAACGTTCCCATGTCGCGAGCCACTTCCAATTCCTTGCGCGCTTTCTTGTGTTTGTCATCGTCCCAGACAGTACTTCAGTACATATCATGAAACGGCCGGTCCTACCTACCAACATGAAGATCAGACGGAAATACTTCCAGTGGAACCAAGCTGAATCTAACCATAAAGAGGAGGCCAAAAGATGGCAAAAGTTGAGGAAGAAATCTTGGCATTTCATATTGTTGCATACCAAGTCTGTTTTTTGACATTTCAAAACCATTTAGTTGGTGAAATGAAATGAAATCGAACAAGTACATGTGCACAACGAAGGAAAAAAAAAATTTAAGCGAGCCTCGATACTAATAAGAGCTTTCAGAATTGATGAATAGCCCCCTTACTTAGAGTGGAAACTGGAGGAAGTAGGATAACAATGACTTTTTTTTAGAGAACCTGCAGCTCATCGTCTTTTTTCACAAAGGCTGTGCAGCTATTTTCGCCAAATAGGTGAAAATCATAGACTCAACTCGAGCATCTTAATTATTTCTGTATTTATAGTTAAAAGAACCATTTCATTTTTGAGGCTTACCCCTCACGTCTAGAGACGCTTGTTTCAGAAACGTCGAGCTCGAGTCAAAATAAATAAGCAAATGTTTGCTTCGCGAGTGTAGTATGAGATGGGCGACTAAAGTGAAGCAATGAGTCAAGCGACGGCACGCTTCAATCGGTTCAGGGTGTTTTAGAACAGACTATTGAGAAAGTTACGCAAGTTAAAAATAAATTGAATGGTACATCCAGCCTCCAGACTGAACGGAGCACTGTGAGTTGATCGTAATATTACAAAATTCTGTAGGAAGTCTCTAAAAAATCATGATTTTATCACCGTAAACAGAAAATTGCAAAGTAAATTCGTTCCATCTTTATGACAAAATGAGTAAACATTAAGACCACTGGAGAAATGTTCCTCCGAAGTAAAATTGAGCTTGTGAAACTGTTGGGCCTATGTAAAATGAAGCAAGAATGCTCAGTAAAATTCTGCACCAGCAGAAGAAGAGGAACAATCTCGCAATTGTATAATATCTCATCCGTAAGCCCAAAATTAATATATGTTGCGACAATTTTTTCAAATGATGTATTGTAAAACGGCGTTGAATGAAGTATTGACAGTAAATCCATCATTACTCTACGTTCATCGACTCAATTCGTGCCATCCCGAGACGTTTCCAAAGATGTATAATGCCGGTCATCGATTACTTTAACAATTTGACGGTTAACCTGCTAAGCCTCCCGACATCTAAATTGAAAATTTTCTGCCCAATGTGATTTTCCTTCAAATTGGCCATGAATGCAGTGCTTATCACATCTCACCCCGTGGGTTTCCGTGGATTGGTCGATGAGGTAATGGATGGAGATGTTAACTTTTTTTCTGCAGTTTATCACCGCACTTTCTGATATTTATTTTGAGAACGAAATCCAAAATTTCCGGCACCTTCGCATAAAGTCTGGACCACTGACCGATACAAATGGACTTGTGTCATCGGCGATATACCCAACGTGTTTAAGTTTCATTATTTAATTCTGAACAGAATATAATTTAGAAACGAAGATTTAAGGAGTGTAGGGCCCTCCAATAATCAAAATAAATCCTTATCAAGAAGGAGGATATATAGCCCGGCCACTCCAAGACCTCAATTCTCTAGTACAATAATAATGAACGTAGAGAGGAAATTAACGTTTTAGTAATAACTGGATACTCTTTAAACATATTGAGCTGCATGATATATTGCGTTATCTCGGAAATGTCTTGGTAAATCCCTGAGTGTAGCCCGGTGGTGGCACGTGCCTGTTATATTATGATGACCCCCTTCCTCTTCCTCGACCTCCTCTTTCACTCCGCCTTCACACAACCCCCTTCAGAAAAGGCGCTCTCAACAGCTGATCGACGACAAGGTAAAACGATCTCTCGCAGAGCTCATTGACCATACAGGATAAACAAATTATGAGGAACGAAGTGATCGATCGGTGACTGAAGAGACGGCCAAGCTTAGAGAAATGGATCGAAAACGTGGCCCGTCCGAAGCAGGGGGGCTGTCTCGTCTATCGACGTTCAGCACAACAGCGTGAACCTCCTTTTTCGAGAAAACATCACCCCTCCCGATTTGAACGCCACTTACAACCAGCCCTTTCGGTAAAGTATGCAGGTACTCACCATCACACCGAAATCGTTGTACAGTTCGGCTTCGCCTGACGCACTGCCCGGATGTTGTCGGGTAAATTGAGAAATTATGATGCGCGCATGTTGAACATGTTTAGTGTGTAAGAAAGCGTCGGTATGACTGGAACCGCTCAGTTCGTCTACCAAGAATAGATTTCAGCGGCTAGAGTGGGAGCTGAGAAACTAAAATAAACTTCCCCTCCCCCCACCATCACAACTATCGGTGCTCACCTTAACAATGCAAGTCCGCAGCTCTCTTTCACTCATTACGATACGTATATAAAAGTAAAAGAAAGATTTTTTCCAGACATCAAACAGATTTCTCTGATGACATGAAGTCGTAGTAAAAAATGCTATGTTTCTATGTCGCTTGTATGGATTTTACCCTGGATGGAGGGCTCGTATGAAATTATGTACGTTTTGTCCACGTGTGGAATGGAAGGAAACATCATTTCGAATCCACACACTTTGAAACAAAAATTTTAGAAGTTAGGAAGACGATTTTTCATTTGTTTTCACTTTTACTACTTTTTTATTTTTACGGAACAAATGCAAGCGTGAGTTATTCTAATTAGAATAACAAACCCCCTAAAAAAATCATTTATATAGATCAATGACAATAGGTGAGTGTGTTTCAAAGGATGGAAGTCATCATTCATCGCACTGGGGCCTAGATTGCACGTTTCAACTGATAATATTTCACCACATTACACGAGCCCTCGGTTTCCAAAGAACCACACTTGAATCTCCGTCATTTACTCTCCAAGAAAGCTGTCATTTGCATTGGATACATCTAATACCAACGATTAAAAGCGTAACGTAGAGTAGCTGAATTTGGAAATTAATTAATATGTACGCTCAGTGGAGATCGTGGATTAAGGGTGTAATCAAAACCCGCTTACTCCGACTAGAAGACTCGGCGGCAATTAAACAGATTGGTTCTTAACTCGATTCCACTTTCCTCCCACGTTTCAAGTCTGTGAGAAGATTAAGAGCTTGAACCTTAAGTAAATCGCAATTTATTTAGGTGGTGGCAGACGGAAAGATATCTTATGGACTATATTAGTACCATTTGCTAAGACTATTACAGATTTGACGGTCACTAGCATGCATGGTCTAATGTAAAATTGTCGGTAGACAGTTGTGTTATCGAATTTGTAGGGGCAGTTGGTGGAGAAACACGGTAAAAACTTGTGAAAAGACCTGAATGATGAGCCTGAGACTATTTTTGGTAAATCCAAACAGGGCTTTATATTTTTCAACTTTGACCAGCAGATGCCATTCTGAGAGTTAATTTGTAGATGAGAGTCGAACAAAGGGCGGCGTGTCTTCAGAATGGGACAGCTCTCATCAATGATACGAGTATGATCCCTCGCTGCAGAAATAGAAACCGCTGATGAAGCTGATACTCATCAGTAATCGCAAACAGATTAATGGCGGAAACTGTTTAATTTGTTAGGGATTATTATTATTTGAGGCAGAAAATTGCACCAAATCCATAAAGTTGGATATAAGATTTCTTCCTTCTTCCCTTCTTGACGGACTATTTTTCTAAGGATGTCAAAGCTGGCAAAAGCTCGGTCCATCGATTCGAGTATGTATTGGTCACAAACAGAACAAGTAAAATCAAAAACAATATTATATTATTATATATTGATCGCCTTAGGAAGACTTAGGAGGAATAATAGATTACTTCACTTCAATCGTGATATATTATTATAACTCAATTGTTAATATAAAATCCGCTCCCATACAGAAATCACTATAATATATGCATGATGTATGTACAGCCGCTCAACGCACTGATTGTTTATAACAAGCCCATTTTGAAATCATTGAGGCTCGTAAGGGGACATCGCACGTCACGTCAGGGAACTGAACGCTTCCAAACATTTCAAACATTATTGGTGAGGCAAAACTCCGCTACCGAGTTGGTTGGCAAACCGTCATCCGTGGACGTCGTAGGCACCAACTCCTGACCACTGGATGGCACAATAATCTTACATGGACCTATTTTTCTGTACTTATTCCTAAACACCATATCATACTGGCACAACATCTGCAGACTAATATATTCTAATATACCCATGTTGATCAATGCAGCGATTGAAATGGAAAACGCTGCAAATTCTTTTACACGGGTTGGTTGTTCCTCGGACCAGGTGCATGGAGACTCATTTCTTCAACATGGGGAAAATGGGGGAAACAGTGGATGTGGTGGGTCCCAAGCCCATTCCAACCAATTCAGGGTCCAAAATTTAGTGGAAAATGATACCCCATACGCCTAGGTACCGGAAATCTCAAAAACATGATATTCAAAATGGGTAGATTAATACCCATTTAGACCCATAACCTCTTCCGGTGGGCGCCAATCGTTCTGAGACCCATTTCATTCGATTACGCGTCCGAGATTCAGAGGGAAATGATACCCCACACGCCTAGGTACCACAAATCTCGAAAACAGATATTCAAAATGGGTAGATAAATACCCATTTTGACCCATTACCTCATCCAGAGGGCGCCAATCATTTCGGGACCCATTTATTTGGATTCAGCGTCCAAAATTTAGTGGAAAATGATACCCCACTTGCCTAGATCGCCAAATATCTCGAAAAACCATTTTTCAAAAAACACATTTTCACCCCTATCCCGCCCAACTTTGGTCCGATCGGGTTGAAAAGTTTCGAGGACCAACTAGGGCCGGGAGCAGACCCCTGACCCGAAATCCAGATTTTTATAAAATTGTCTACTACCAAAAACGGATCTGGACACCTTGAAACGCCCAGAAAAACATTTTGGGCCGAATCGGAGAGGTTGTCCTTTTGCATGAAAACATAAGGTTGGTTATTCAAGGAATAACCAATCAAAAATGTAGGTACCATTCGACTAAGCGGTCAAAACATCGCTTTGGTAGCACTTTTTGGGGTCAAAATAGTGTCCCACACTTGATGCATTCTCACCTAATTGTGATTCAAGGTCACCATTTTTCAGCACTTGGCGATTGGACAGTCGTCTCCCGCCTGTCGACTTATGCCCTTTGACCTCCTTGAGGTTCTTGAAATTGTTTGCCCATTGACCATATGGAAGAATTGGAAACATTTAAATAACGATCATGAGAAACAAAGAGGGGATGAAAATATTCAATAAATTCAAAAAACGTCTTTAGCTGTGTTGGAGAAAAGTTGAAGAAATCAGAATTTGAGTAAATTGACAAAAGCAGGTAAGTTCTAGGGAGACAGTGATGAGGGCGATTTTGCTGGTAGCTGGCTCCTTGTTTGAAAGGGAATAATAAATTAAATCCTCTGAAGAAGAAAGTAAAGCTGGGTTATTTATTTATTTTTTATCACGTGGAATAAATAAATTACTATGCCTTATCAAGGAACATAAAAACTGTTAGCTATGTATTATCAGGAATCCTTCAGAATGTCAAGGTTTCCAAAGAACAAAATAACGTGGAAAAATTACAATTGATTCATAATTTTATTCAATAAAAATAATAGAAAATGAAGTATATTAGGAAGTTTAAAAAAAGCCTTATGACTACCACCAATCGGAACAAAGCTTACATTTCCTAGTGTTTACCCCTAACGTGACACTTGACACAGGGAAAATTATACGTTTTCTCTAGGTTCAAAAATCACAGTAAGGTTGGACTACCAAATAAGGAACAGCTACACTTAGAACATTGGTTAATACCTATATGTACGTCTTCATAAGACATTCAAAAGCTGTGAAGGAATCTCCAAGCATAGCAACTACGCCATGGAAAAGTCATCGGGAATATGTCATTCCAAATTCAACATCAATGCCAATCTCTACATTTTTTGGAGTCACCCTAAACACTTTCACTGACTAGATTTTGATAGTGTCACCAGTCTTATCCAACCATCAAGAAGGAATGTAGGCAGATTGAAAGAGGCCATTCATTGTCAAAGGGTTGATACAGCAATACTGGAATATGTTTACCAAAAATACGCTCCAAGATATTGCATATTGCTTATGAAAGAAAGGATTGACCAGTTAAGTACACTTTGTTCAATGGGATGCCTGTATGATGGAGACTGGGGTCAAATAACGTGCAACCATTACGAAATATGTAACTTATTGTTGGAAGAAACTAAAAAAGCGCCTTCAGCCTAAAAAACCTGCTGTGCTTTTCCACATTATCATTTGATAACCAGCAGGAAGGGTATAAAAGAGGCAATAACTTTTATTTGCCAATCAACGTCTGGCAAGCATCTAATGAACCAATTCTAGTACCCTACCCACACTTAGTGCCATGCTTCTATATGAGGGGTCATACCCCAGGTGGTAGCTCCACCAGGAAATCATCCCAATACGACTAAGGCTAGAAAACCAAAACTAGAAACAAGGGTCTCACAGACTGAGATAGATAATTCATGATGAAAAGAAATTGAGAGCAAGACCCAGTTATTAGCGATTAATTTTCAACTATATCACCTTTTTTTTTTAGCTACAAAGTAGTTTTATCGTTCGTCATTGTTTTTCGCCATTTTGTAACAGTTACAATTTATGAAGATGTTACAATATGAACGACAAATTTAGGTGTGCATAATAGCCACCTCCATATTCATTCATCAGTGACCGTTTTGGAATCAAAGATAGTTTCCTTACTAATTACTGCGAATTGTGCACCAACATCAGTGACAAAGGTAATACTTCAATAGTAAGTACAAGATATAAATCAGTTTTTTAATGAAAGGAAAACCTAGGTTTCTTAGAGTAATCAAACAAAAAGATTTGCAACAAACAAACAAGTGCAAATATAATCAAACTCATAGCAACCATATTCCACTAACCTATTTGGAACACAATGTGAAGGGAGAGGAAGGACATGGAAGCACATAGGGTCAAGACAAATATTGTGTTACTACATATACCTATAGGATAACAAGAACATGGATTGTGATTCAAACTGTTCACGGTCAGATATGGACGAACTAGTTTCATTGTGGGAGCATGAATTACATCATAAATTTACTGTAGACGCTGTAAACTTGATGAAGAGGGGAAGAGACCGGGAAGGAATGGTGGAGTTCCTATGGAAAGCTTGGAAAAGGAAAAATGGAAGGCTAGTAGTAAATGGAAAGACGAATTTGATGAGGGGCATCTCGTCAGCTATTCAGAACTATGAAAAGGATCAATGGATTTTTAAACGCGGTTGATCTTATAATGATTTTCCAGCCACGAAGTAGATGAAGCAGTTTTTGGAATTACTCAAGTTTTGGCCGTATTGGCTTTCTTCAGACTAGAACAGAACAAAAATTAAATAAAAAATGATCGAGGAAGAGGTACGGTATCATAACCAAGGTGATCAAGAAGAAATAATGTCATTATTTATTAGAAAAAAAGTTATGTTGATGAACCACAGCAGGAAAAGCATGCCATGACCTAACTTCGAAAAGAAAAAGAGAAAAAAAGCTACTTCACGACATGGATATGTTTCTTAATTCTTCACGGACTTATATATATATATTTTTTTTAATTTGTAGAATAAACGTATTTTTTCTCATCCTGCTCTTTTATGCTAGCCGGGAGTTTCCATTCTTGGAAAACAACAGTATTCTCATGTATAAGACCTCTTTTTTAGGCTCCTCAGCTGGGCATGTGCACCTCCCAGGGCTGAGCTGGGCACTTCTCCTGTGGCCTCAACAAGAACCATTTTCACCTTGGGTTGGGTATTTTCATCAAACTTCCCTTTTGTCACCAAAATTATAACTCTTCCCTTGCAGTCTGCTCTAGTCTGAAGAACGAGAAGAAGCCTAAACTAAGTGAACTAGAATAACGCATTCAGCGTAATTTGTTCTTCTTGAACAGATAATGTTCTTATTATGAAAACCATCTGGATATACTTCCTCTATGAATGGACAGTTCTTTAGGTCCTTGAGTGCAGTATTCCTCCAATAGTGATGACCATAGACTAAATGCAATCTGTGGTACTGGAATTACGAGGCTCCAAACGGGAAAATGCAGGCATATTTGAATAGATTCCAAGTACTTTGAACTTTGAGAGAGAGAAGGAAGCAATGAGGCTACAGCAGAATATTCTTGGAAGGCAAAAGTTAGTGGGTCATCTTATGCATGACTCAAACGCTTCATGCTTCAGGGAAGCATACAGTAGCTATTCAATTCAAAGTTAAATCGTAAACCGATGGGGGGAAAAAGAGTTGAGGGCTCATTTTAAAACAGTTCTCCATAAGATTCACGGGCCCAAAGTCAAGTTATCACCACATATATTTTTAAAAAACTGAGATTTGAGTGTTGTTTTTTGACCAATTAATGAAAAGAGCAGGGAATTTTCTTGGGAAATGGCAGACTACATATTCAATTTTCCAGATAATTCTGAAAATTACTAGAAACTAGAGTGACACAATAATTTAAGTTAAATAGATGCAGCACCAAAAAGTAGCCACTTACACCAATATTAGTGAAAGATCAACTTGCTTCATATATAAGATAAAAAATAAGTACATTATGAGGGAGACCTCTCACTCTGCCCAGAGATAGCCAAGCTTGGGCTCATGCCTTCCTGCATCACAGCACGTCAGCGTTCCTGTCTTTACAACGACCAGAATGACAGAAGCACAGTTATAAAGCTTCATCGCTGTTACATGGATGGCTAGACTAAGCACTACAAACAACCAGCCCTCAAAAATTGATTTTTTATTTATTTCCCTACTTACTACGCCTACCTTCAAGCCATGGAAGAAAGCGAAGGAATTTTAGTGTTCTGCTTAGCAAGAAAGTAGTGGATATTGGGTCCACTGTTATCCCAGGGTGCAAATCAAGCGAGCGTTGGTACAATAAGAGGTCCGAACCACTACCAGGTCAAATAATACAGTTTGGTAGGTGCTACATGAAGGAAGAGCCATCATAGGGAAGAAAGAGGAACAGTTTGTAAGGTAGGCCGCATGACAGACAAATTGAGTTCCTTCACGAGTCATTTCCATTATGTCAGATTTAAGGCTTAGTCACTGAGCCAATTGAAAGAATTTACGGAATGAGATGGTCAATTGCAGCAATATGGTTTGATTATGACGTAAAAATTACATTTCACTCACATACTTGACAATAAGAGCTTTTGGTTGTTGCATAATTGCTCACATCTGTGGTTTTATTCTCCCTATCAGTATTACTAGTCACTCTTTCCTCCTTCACCTGAGGAAGTGAAGAGGGTACTGAGAAAGGGGATCTACAAACTGAAACACTTCCCCTTACCTACACACAAGCAAGATATAAAACCACTTCCATGAGTGCATTAGGTGTCATACAAATGGACTAACAGAAGGCACATCTATTGATCCCCTGTGAAGGGACCACCTTAGACCTAAATGTCTGTTATTGTTATTTTGGTAACGTTGATAATATTGAAGGCAGGTTTGTTCCAAATATATCAACATACAATATTTACAAAATTTTGATTGAACCAAAATATTTACAAGTACATACATGAACCTCTATAGCATACGTCCCTATCATGTTGAACTGTTAATACTGTTTCAAACAGCAGAAATAATTTCACGTACTTTCATATGCAACATCATTATTGCTGACAGCAGGCTGGAGGAAACATCCATTAGTCATCTTTCTTGGCCAGGGTGAATTCTACAGGGGCTATTGTGACAACTTCTTTAGGGAAATCCAAGAACACTGTCACGTGGTAGCCCATATTAGCAGAGGCTATTATGTACTCACATAGAGCAAACCAAGTGAAGGCTGAAAAAAAATAAATTGCAATCCTTTAGTCAGATGCTGGTTGAGAGATCTATTATTATAAAGCCACTCCGTGATAAGCAGGCTGGGAAACTGGAGGTGAGCGAGTGTAAAAGCACGAGATCAAGCAGCCAAGTACTGCTAAAGCCCCCCATCCGGTCGACCGCCTGTGGTCAGAGGTGCTTCGATTACAGAGGCATACTTTTATTTAACAGACTACCGAAGAAACTCCGTGAGAATCAGTCGACCAAAGCCTTTGGCAGCACTCAGGGAGTACTATTCTCATTGAATTCCTGAGCGTCGGTTCGTAAAGCGGTGGAAGGTACGGAATCTTATAATAGGTATACTTAAATTGTAGATTTCTTGTAAAATATTATTGGTGATTATTATAATGTTCACAAGGTATTATTATTTATTAAAATTAAAGTAAAAATAAAATAAATTTTAAGTTGTGCACAATGTAAGCACACTAACAATAATTAATTGTTAACGGGTGGACTCCTCCCCTCAGCACAGGCGGTTGCCTAAAGAGGGGAGTAACATAGAGAAGTGTTATCTTTTGTTCATTTTGTAAAAAAAAAATTTCAATAAATGTGTTTGAATTGTAAAAAAAAAAAAAAAAAAAAAAAAAAAAAAAAAAAAAAAAAAAAAAAAAAAAAAAAAAAACCTAAATGAACGCCATTTTTACATAGAGGAAAACCAACATCATCTGTGCACAGGGGACTCTTTTACTCATGGGGACTACTTTTAGTTGCATGATATTAAGGGCAGCATTCAATCCAGGGGCACAAGAAAGAAGTAAAAATCATACTCTCTATTAAAAAAAGATAACTGTATAATAATAAGTATAAATAAATAATAAGTATCTGCTTTCAGATCAAAGCACTCAATGATAAAAAATCGCATTATATGAAAACTGGAACAGATCCCAACAGTGACCATTGTCATTGATTAAAGGCGTCTGTGTGCACATAATGCAGTGGTTTGTTTACCACTTCCTAACCTTACGCCAAGGCCCTCCACAACTCTTTTATTCAGACAATACACGAACTACTGACGCAGCAGTTAAGACTGATATAATGTCATGAACGAGAGAGTCTGCTTTGTTGAGCTGTCAGTTTGTGGCGTATTCACATTTTTTGTGTAGACATCATTGATGATACTCTCAACTAACTATTTAACTAGCCACCATAAAAAATTACTGAGCTTGATCAGTTCAATCAAAATAGAAACCAAATAATTAAATAATACCATGCATACTGCTGCAACATGAATGAAATTTCCAAGAATGGCTGTTACTACTACTTATTATTGGAAAATTTAATTTAACGGTCTTTTTTTATGAATAGTAATGCTTGTTGATCATTTGTCTATTCCGTTTAGAGTTGAACAGAATACTGATGTTCTCTTCAATAATCCCACTATAATGTTCTTATGAACTTTTTTTTTCTTCAAATTTTACAAAGATGATAAAAACTACACAATGCCTTCCACTGATGTAAGGATCTTCAGGAATACCCTATCATGACTCTCCCTCCCACTCATAACAACTTCATTTAATTCAATCAATTTCAAATGTATCAATCAATATCAAACTAATTCAAGTTGCCAAACACTGGTCAAACATATCAATTGTCAGGACTGTTGAAAAACTTGATGACAGAAACATGACAGATGAATCAACCTTGAGAGTGCACGTAGGCAAAAAGCGACGAGGGACCAACCATACTATAAATGGTAGTGCTGGGATAAGGAGGGAGGGGGGACAAATTTAATAGTGTCGCCTCACCTAAATCGTGGCAGAATAGTCTGTGCTTCATGAAGAATACGACTAGCCCTGCCGTGCACACTATGGATGTGATGAAGAGGGTTTTCTTGATCAGATATGACCTCTGTTGTGACACAGTCATGGTAACATGAGTCCGACGAAAGATCCTCAATGAGACAAGCATGTATATCAACGAGCTTATCATAAATGTGATGAATATTTTTTCATGTACCGCTGAAATGAAAAATTAAATGAATGGTGGATGATGGTACAACAGGTAAAATAGACTATAAGGTACAATGTGTGTTCAGATTCCCTGGTGGTAGGAATGTCTCATAACAATACTTACGGTAGTTATCCCGATTGGATATGTAAGTGACTCCCATCAATGCCAGTATTTCAGTTATGTTCAACCAGTAGCATATGCGAACCAGCTTGGAGAACCATTCCTGTTCATTGGCTGGGATGTAGGCTTGCACTCGATTAGAGTAGTAATTGTAATAGACTGAAGCAATCAGAAATCTTGGTCCAAGATGAAGTGCAATGGATATTCTCCACAGGTACCGCTCAGGGCTGATCCCTGTGATTGCACTGATGGATGGTATGACATTGTAAACCTGTAAGAGACTGATTTGAATTACTGCACAATCTTGGATGATAGGAAAGGGAGAGCAAATGTTTGTATGGACTTGCAATATATTCCATTAATAAATTGTGCTATTAGCATAAGCAATAATAATATATGGGTAACTTTTCTCAAATGACTACACACTAGATGAGCTGTCAACTTTGATTAAAAATTCATTCATTGCCACCTTGATACTGGGAATTATAGTTATATAGTAAATTTCGATTTTTCTCATTCACAAAGTCTTCTTTTCATTGGCACTGGTCCCTACAGGTAAATTATCAAGGTTTGCTGAATAATACTAACTTATCAAGCACTTATAGGAACCTATCAAGAATTGGAGGTATATAGCGAGTTAACTTAATAGGAAACAAAGTTGCAAGAGAATTCAGGCCCTGGTGTTCAAGATTAGGGGGGGGGGGGTCCCAAAGGGTTAAATTGGTAAATTTGCATACAATGACAGGATCGTGCAGTGTGCATTACTAACCAACACTCTTACTACCCTTTTATCCTTCGTTCAATAATTAAACCCAATTACTGGGTCCAAGGGTTTTTTCATTGTTGAGATAGGTTACTCCTGGTAAATGAGCAGGTCGTCCTACAAGTTGTGTGCGCTGGCTGTAGGCAGCACCCATCCCCTCTGAAGGAATGGCGCAATTAGAAGCCTTAAACGAAATGGTCAAACTGAGTTCCAATCATCAAGGCTGGCTTGCAACGTCCACAATCCCATACTACTGGTAGAATGCCTGTGCTCCCCTCCCCATTATAACCCAGATTCAGAGAGCGTGCTTAAAATCCAACAGTCAAATAAGCCCTTCGTCAACTCACAGATTCAGCCAGTTGCAATTTCTCAACCAATCTCACTTATCCAACTTGAATTAGTTACTAAGGGAAATCAAAACCAAACGAATGTTGATGAGCTCACTGCTCTCAACAAACAGTGCAACTGGATGAGCAATTAATGGTAGATTTGAACTACATGAGTAGAGTAGTAAAATACACCTGAATGCCACCAATCACAACACACCAACGAACAATTTTATTTCCATCTTGAATCTTATAAGAAGCTCTTATATGCCCACAATCTGCAGCTACACTATAATTTCACGTCGCAATACTGCAGTGTTAAGGAATAAATAGAATCGCTCCATTCCAATTTCTATCAGTGCTGCTCAAGTATATGCCTGGCGTGCG
Organism: Cyrtorhinus lividipennis; assembly: GCA_019603395.1. Taxonomy (NCBI): domain Eukaryota; kingdom Metazoa; phylum Arthropoda; class Insecta; order Hemiptera; family Miridae; genus Cyrtorhinus; species Cyrtorhinus lividipennis. The sequence goes on from CM034007.1 coordinate 5,924,878, forward strand.
TGCTGAAGCAGTGTTGACATGGCCACGTAAACATTGAGTAGCGTGAAGGTGCCGGAGGTATGTGTAATCCTCCTGTGGGAGTGACATGAAACCTCAAAACGCTCAAGTTGGGCAAAATCCAAGCACAAGCTCAACACCCGTGTTCATGACAGGCATCGACGCAATCCTACGGTTTCCTTATTTCCCAACAACAAATTCACTTCGCGCGTCAAGGTTTTCTCTTGCTTTTTCGTTGCTTGCCCTGAACCCATTGACCGTGTACTCCGACACCAGAGTTCCACCCTGTAGTTCCACAATGGGCCATCCATCAAATGCAAAGTAAATACTGTACATTCTAGGCCAAACACTAAACTATACGTCACCTTCTTTGAAACGCACACAAGTGCGTCAAATTAATACACATTATAATGAAAACACTTGAATAGCAAATCTGAAAATAACGCTTACCCTACAATGCGTCTCGTGGATTTCGCTCTGTTGAAAGGTATACGCAGTGATGAAACATAGCACTAAAGCTACCAGCGGCAGAAGAACAGTGACGACTGACAGATGCCTAAAGCTAATCTGATAGTACACAAGCTTGGTATTGACCCGAGGAGCAGGTTCAACGATTTCCATCATAGCGAGTGCTGTCTTGCTGGAAGCCTGAACACCTGAGAACAATCAATTGGAGATTACTCTCTATTGACAACAGATCTGTCGTCGCAAATCCATTGCGCACTCGAAGCAAAACAGAGCAACAAAGCAAGTTCCTGCAGTACCTCAAGTACCTGCTAGGATTTTCCATACATCACAGACTAGCAATCAGCTCGAAATGCTCGCAGTAGAGGTGATACGTACCATTGAACTTCACATTGATATTGGTCCTCGTAAAGTGGCAAAAAATGAGATAGCGTAATCTAAAAACTAGCCCGTAATCAAGAACACTCTCGAAGTTCCTGTGTGGGCTGTACAGATGATAGCAGCTGTCAAAGCGCTAACCTGAGCACCAACTAAACATACCCCAGATACTGTTGTCACTTCATTGGCACAGATAACAACGGCTCAAAATTGACGATAATCTATCGTAATAATCGAGAAGATGATAACCAAACCCAGCACAAAGTTTACGGAATGTGATAATATACGAGGAAGACGAGCGAGGGAAAAAAATTATGTAAACTAAACTCAAATAAAGAAGTTTATAAGAGATATCGCATTCGCTACCCACTGCAGACGACCAAGCTATCGATATCGCTTATCACCAAATCACCGTGAAGTGCTGTATATCCAGGTGTTATTCGGAGGCCATCTTGGTTCACAACCAACTTCTGAACCGGCCCGAAATCTAGTGTCAGTGTCATCAGTCTGAAATCGAGCGACTTCAAGGCATGAGAGTCAGCCGGGTCTTTTTTAGTTCAAACAGATGAGCTGGCTTTGAGTCCTGATTCTATTAAATAGGTATAGCATTTTTACAGTGACTTTACACGTAAATTCGGTGAAGAGAATTATGACGACGCTGAAAACGAGGGATTCCCCTCACTACCAGACCATATTGAGAACAAGGACAACACAAGCACAACAGTACGAGGAAAACTGTTTCTTAGAATTTATACAGAAGAGGCTACAAATTACGCAATGAGAATTATGATAATTAACCTCGTTGTTCATTAACTCTGTTCCATTCATGCCAATTGTTTTCCCAGAATTTAATCATCCAATCCTATCCTTCTCCAATTTGTTGAGTGAATCCTCACTTAAAAATGAAAAACCTTCGCATTGATATGGAACCTCGAAATTGAAGTAGGAATCCTCAAAATTTTCAAGAAAATTCTACAGCATTATATTGTTAAAAAGGTTAAATTTGCGCTAGACGTGGGGGGAGAAGGTGGTATGAGAAAAACATTATGATCCCAATAAACGGGTACCTATCCCAAGAGGTGTTTCCACTCATGCAACTGCATGGGAAAATGATGCAACTGTCATGACCTGGCAAGATGTTCCTACGTACTTTTCAACGATGGGTGCGCCAAGACAATATTCGCACACCACAACTGCCTTTGCTGTTTCAGTTCGTTCGATGTTCGATCGCGATGTCCGATTATTATTGGCAGTCATCTCCATTCTCATACACGAATGTTATTCAATAATTTGATTTCGTCTAATACTCAATAGCAATAACAAAGATTGGAGACAAATAAATTACTAAGAAATGGTATTTCAGATGGACGTGACGGGAATCCAATTCCAATATCCAAACCCGACAAAATAAACCATAATGGATAAATGAAGGGCAAGATTTTTTTAATGAGCGTAGAAACCAGAATCCATGGAATAAGTATTAATACATATTCCATGACCAGAATCATACCCCCCCGAGACAGTAAGAAAATATCGATTAATCGTGTCCAACAACGTGGGAGGAATCGATCTTTCTGATAACACGCAGATAATGCGTAGAAGGCTGTTGATGTATCTGAGGTCAAGTCAGCGGCGATGGATTTGATTTTGATATAGGTGCTGACTGGAGTGACTGTTTATAATTTTATTACCAATTCAACCACTGCCGAAACTGAATGTCTGGTGCCCATGTCATAAGCTGTACGAAAATAGAAGATATTATGTAGGTAGCCGTCCCTCAATTGACCCTGTCTAAAACGTTTGTTGTAGGAACCTGCATGGACCAATCCGTAAGTCGTACCCTCTAAACCGTAATTTGTATTGTACATTCTCTGTATTTTCGAATATCTCTAAGATCACTTGCAAATATCTCGAATTTTTTCTCGGATTACAAGGGCAAAACCATCATTAAGGCCTATACGAAGCCCTGTTATCTTGTGATTCCCGTTTTCAAATCTTCCTCTTTGGTTTCAGGGTTCAGGGGAAGTGAGAGGGAGTCAGAAGACTAAAGGAGGACAAAATGATGAAAAAGAAAGAGCTAAGCAGCGAAAGATTGCTCTGCTCCACACGTACAACGACACAAAAGATGCAACTCAGCAATTGATTGGGTCCCTTGCTACACTTCAAGGTGTCACTTCAAAGGAAGTACATGAGAGATATTCGCTTGAATAATATTCAACGAACACATTCCTTACGAACTTCTACTGATTATCGAATAACACATGTTTTCTAAATTCTTCGTCTGTCAGGACCCAGGGCTCGACTGCCAGGTGAGCTCTACCCTAAATTGTTTCTCATTCACATAAAGAAGGCGTACGTTTGTGGTTGTGGTTTAATTTTAGACTGGAGTTTGAGTACATGATACAGTTATTCAATTACTTGATTCCATATTTTAAATGTCATTTTATTCACACCACGTCACCTCACACTTGCATACTATTACAAGAAAAAGAATTTACGTTGGAGCTGGCAGATGATGCCAAACAGTTTTAGTATTTATTTGATTTTAGAATGTCATTATCCTAGGTGATACATTGTGAGTTAGTATGTAGGAAGTATGTTGGTGAATTCTGTGAATTCCTTTATTAAAAGGTCTTTGTTACCATGAAAACCAAATAAACGTTATTTTAATTGATTGAGTGATCAATGAGCTGTGTATGACAAATACAGCTGTGGTATTTTAAAAAGCTTCCCTTTGTACAAGCCTGTACTTATATCTCTAGATAGCTCCACCAATCAGTGGGATACCCCGCATCTATTCTTTGACCAGACCATGTATAATGAGGTCCTATAATGCCTCCGTCTTACTCTACATCTCCTCTCAAATGAGTACAAGAGCTTATACATGTGGCCCCATGGCACCGCAACTTTTGTGGGTCTATTGAGCTGAACGGCCATAGGTATTTGGTAGCTTTACAGGTAGTGTAATGCATTTCGAGTGTGGATAGAATGCCATCAAGAGATGCTTTGAAAGGTAGTGCAGCATCAGGATCCTTCAGCCATAATCCTGTTTTTGATAGGGCTGGGATCTACAGAGGACACAGTCAGCCATCTCTGCCCCCTCAAAGCGCAGGCCAGTGTTACCTAAGTAGGCTGAGCCCCGAGAGCATAGAAATTAGAACACAGAGTTCCAGTCTCTCCCAATTGGGCAAAATGAACAGCTGAGGCCCTTGCAACATTGAATGGGAATCTTCTCGTAATCTGACTCTTGGGTCTCATTTCCCACCCATTCTTGATGAGATCTGCATCCAAGAGAGAAGCTCCACCCTATAGTTCCCTGCAAGTACATACTTTCTTGGATTAGAGAACCCTACGGAGCCGCTAACATGACCTTGTCACTACTCAGTCTTGTCAAAGTTAGGTATCAGTTTAGTTAGCCCATCCATGTTTTTATTCTTTACTTATGTAGAATTGCTGCCTATTTTTAAAGAATAAGCGATAGATTAACGCTATATTTGCAGTAGAAACAAGGTAAAAACTACTTGAAAACAAGCTAACTGATGCTTTGGGATGACACTCATGATAACCCTTGAATGTAAAAATGGCAAGGACCAATTTATGGAACACCTTAAGTGAGAAGGAAACAATAAAACTTTCCGTCTGAGATAATAGGCTAGCAGTGGGCAGTACAACTGGAACAAGTTCTTCTGTCAATTCTGAGTGTGTAAGAGTGATAAACTCCTGAAAAAATGAATGCAAACACTGTCCTATTCTTAGTTCGTTCTTCTCGGCGTTGGGCATCTGAGGGTTTACAAAGTCTCTTCGCATTGTGGTTGGATGAATTCCCTTTTTTGGGCAGTGCCGACCTTTATTCCATGTAGAAACGCATGGGTTGGTCACAAATTTGTGTCATCCTTTCAATTATAGAACGCTCCCTCTTCCCCTCACCACCATGACGTCACTCAATGTATTCAATAGTAAATATCAACACGAAATAGTGTGGGGCTGGAAGTGGGTGGGGCGGCCCTGAAGATATTTGTGGAAATGTGGACTTGGAAGTTTTCAAGCGATATATAAGACGTAGGGTGGAGCCACCGGCTTTACTTTGAGTGTGCCGGTGACAAGAACAGTTTTAGTCTCCACATCGTGCGTGCTACGCCTGCCAAATATGTCCCTCGAAAGAGCTGTCCGTGCTAAGGTAGGAGCTGCGTCAAGCGAACATTCACATCTTGTCCATCAATCCTAACTCAGTGGCCGCATTTCCTGAATGAATTTATTCTCTTATCATCTCATCTTTTTCTTCTTCAAAAGGGATTGGCTCAAAAACAATTTGCTATGATTCTAACAATATCAACTTATATTGCTCCTGAAAATAATCGTAGGCTACTTCATTAGAGTTATCAAGAGTTCATAAGTACATATTTCCAGGTCTGTACATCCCGTGAGAAAATGTTGAAGGCCACGGATCATGCTTGTTCTCAAATTTTGTTAACTTTTATCCCTGGCCTTAATGCGTATAGGGTCCCTAACGATCATTCAAGTTGAAATATCGTTGGATTGAGCGTTCAATGCTTCAAATTGGCGTGATCCGTAGTTTGAAACTATCATGAAAAAAGGAGAAATGTATTCACATGTCTCACAGATGAAACCTTTGAGTCTTGAAACTACATGAGGTGATCAATTGGTAAAGATCCCGTTAGGAAGATAAGGAATCACCGGGGTATCATTCCCCGCAGATTCTAGATTATTTAACAGATTGATGGTTCATAAATATGAATATGTTGTACAGTCGCAGTTTTCACTGTCTTCTGATGGCCTCAAAAACACAAGTACCATTCCACTTACACGATGACATGATCATCAAACCATGAGCGTAGGCTAAATTTCGATCCACCAACGGCAAAAAAGCACAACTTAGAATATTGTATTGGATCAACTATCATTATTCAACATCTATTCGTACTACCTACCACCTCTAAGCGTTTTTTACCTGTCTTCACTCATGTAGAATGTAGAGCTTCAGAGACACTCTTGCATTTACAATTAGTTTGTTCCATAGTTTTTATTCTTCTCTCATTATTGGGGTCTGCTGAAAGTGAGTGTCATTGGCTTGCAGATTGCCGGTAAGAGAGATGCCGAGCAAGACCGACAAGCTCAGGAGTGGATCGAAACGATCCTCGGGGAAAAATTCCCTGCAGGCGTCGCCTATGACGATCACATTAGGGATGGCCAGGTCCTCTGCCGCCTGATGAACAAAATCCAACCAGGCTCAGTCCCCAAAATCAACACATCTGGTTCAACATTCAAATTGATGGAGAACATAAACGGGTGAGTGCATTAAGTCATGTCGTATTATGATAATATCTCTTAGCAGTGCAGAAAAACAAGATAAAAGATAGCTTGAGGCTCAAATAGATTTAACAGTGCAAAATTTCATATTTTTTTTCAATTAATTCTTTAGTATATCAGGGTCTCATAACTCGAACAATCACTAATACTGTCTGGCCATTTTAGGTTCCTGAAGGCCATGACTGCCTACGGAGTTCCAGACGTTGATCTCTTCCAAACAGTCGACCTATTTGAAAAGAAAGATATCGGAGGAGTGACCTCATCACTATTTGCCCTCGCCAGAGCTGTAAGTGTAGCGTTATTCAAGTTCAATATTATTGTGAAAATTTGTGTATAGTATAGGGGTGCTATTGGCGGTTTTTCAATTTATTATACGCATGAAGATTGATGGGATATCGCGCAACGCCAACGCACGGCACAACATCTACTCTTTCGCGGGATGCATTTTCAGGAAAATGGAAACCACCAAAGAGTAGGAAGAGCATTGGAATGGAGTGGTTCACAATTTAGTCTTACTCAATCTTGATTTTAAACATTTTTATATACCATTAGTCCAAAGACTTTTAGGTGTACTCAATATTTTAGGGAGAACAGGTTCATGGAGGGGAATGGTTTTGTTTTGGAGACAGGAGACTTCAAAATTGTTTACAGTCAGGAGAAAGCAGGAGTGAATTGGTTGCCAGCTGATGCGTTTTTAGAGTCTTTAAGTTCTTGTTGAACCTCAGTGGAGGTTTACTGATGAAGACTTCGCCTGAACCTCGCAACTCCACGACTTGGTGGTGCAAGCGTGTGAGCAATTATTATTTTGGCTCTTCGCCCAGCCTCGGAGAAATTATTTCAGCCCGATACAAAGTCTTTAAATTTAGGTTCCAGTAAACACTATAGATTGACGTACGATTTTCATTTCTCTGTCTATTTTTGGTTGTTTCTATTTTCTGCTTGAGGGAACGATGTGATCCTCGGCGAATTCACTCTAACACAAGTTTTTTAGTAAAAAAAGAAACTCAATTGAGATTCAAAAACCAGTCGTTTTTGACGATTTCTTCCGATCGAGTGTGCTAGACGTGGAACATTTTAGAAGATTCTAATCTGGTAATTACAGCCAGGTTGTATCTTTCATTTCTCGTGACCTCAACCTCACCGTGAGGCATTCCATCTCATTCCTGATCGTCAGCCCTAGTTGGCAAACGTCCCAAAGAGATTCCAAAATAAGATTTTCAGTCAGAATTTTTTTCATTTCTATGGCTCAGCTGAAACTCCGTCTTACCTTCCCTCGCGAGATATGAGACACGCTCCATTAGCCCACTTCTTGGAGGGCTCCAATGGGCATTGCAACTACCCGAGGATAAGGTATCTTACCTTGACTTCTCGGGAAGGAGAGGAAGAAAGACTATTGGGGGAACAAAAATTTATCAAACTTTCTATTTCTGAAAAACTTTCTTGGACTACTCTTACAATTTTGTATCACCTATCCTTCAAGAATCGATGATTTGACAAATTGGATACGATATGTGCCCTGAACCTAACAGGAAGAGGATAATAGGAACAAATTATTTCTCAGTATGATACTTAATTGTCGTAGGTACTGAGGAATAATTTTGTCGCTAGTGGGGATAGGCAGGGGGAAGCCGGCAAATACATGACATACCTACGTATCAGACTCCCTCTAACAGGTTGTCCATGTTGTGCTTTAGACAACATAAATATTTTTTAGAGGGCGAGGGCAAGGATGATGAATGTCCGCACTTTAATATTGGAAGCTGAACACTTTTTGTTGAGATTGATGAATAAATTTTACATCTGAATTTCTTTTAAAGAAAAAAATATTTTTTTTTTTTCAGACCTGGAAGCATCCCGAGTTTACTGGTCCCCGTCTAGGCCCAAAACCCGCTGACGAGTGCAAAAGGGAGTTCACCGAAGAGCAACTGAGAGCTGGAGAGAGCATAATCGGTCTTCAGGCTGGATCCAACAAAGGCGCTACTCAGGCTGGGCAAAACCTCGGCGCAGGGAGGAAGATCCTCCTTGGAAAGTAAACCACGAACGACTGATTCGCCTTTTTCACAACACTACAAAAATGCCATTTATATTTATACGGAATTGTACTACATTTTGAATATATAATTTGATGAATATAGAGTTCCTTTTTCCTTTGCCAACAAACTCGTTGCTAGGAGATAATTTTTTCTCCACTCGCGGTTCGTCGTCCAATCTATATCCGTGATAAGGGGTTATAGGGCATAGGGGTGCATTGAGAACATATAGAAATATAGAAAATTATTTTTAAATAGGAACCAGTGGGGAAGCAATATTAATCTACCTTCCCAACGTCCACCAGAATCTGTTTTATCTTATTTGTGGCCAAAATTTTCTAATATTCAAAACTTCAACCTGGACACTTTCTGTGAACGTGACAACTCGAGCAAATTACAAACAGCAGAGCCTGGCGACCTGAAATCTTAATTCGTTAATGTTTTAAACCAACCCTAACTCCACCTTCAGGTTGAGGTTGAGGCCATCTTGGGGAAAACCCAGTTTTTGACGACATTGAGGTTTCATCCTGTAACTAGCGGTCATTTCCAGACTTTGCAGACAGGTAGGTCTTGCCGTTACCTAGTACTTACAAACTAAGAGCTGTTGTTATCAGTTAATTTGATCTACGATCTCTCTGTAATTAGATATTTCAGTAGCACTACCAGATTAGGGACGGCCGATATCGATTGCGATCGATCAACCAATGATTACTGTGTCCAATTAATGAGGTTTTGAATAATTTATTTAAATGGCCGATTAATTGATAGGAAATTGTGATCGAACTGACCAATATATATATATGTATATACCAGTACCAATTACGGGTTACTAAAAAATGAGAAGTAAACAAAGAGGAAAGAAGGAATAAGAAACTCATTACCCAGCTTCCGTAACCTGTCTGCAAATCTGCTGTACGAGAATGAATCATCAAAAACACCTCTTTTTCCTTCGTTCAACTCAAGCTAAATACCATGGAAGAATGATCTCCCATGCTAAATACTTCCTAAACTCTAAAAGAGAAATGCGTGCGATGAAAAAAATTGTTGTTCTAATGCTGTCTCCAACTTGACTATTTGCGGCAATCGAAAGTTGAGAAACATCAGGCAACACATCAAAACAAATTCGGCACTTCCAAAATATATATGTCAGCCTGTATTATTTTTATTGTGTTTCAATATTATTTTGTTGGTAAATTTCATGTATGTATGAGGGTTTGCGAGTAGAACCCATAAATGCAAAAATGGATCTGGAATGGTTATTTGTGGCCATCATAGCATGGAATAAATTTAAAATATTTGTTCTCCCATGCATCAGAGAAATCCCATGTACTTCAGAGCCATAATGTGGGAGAAGTTGACAAAAACCTAGAAAGAGCCAGAGGTGATGAGGTGACCTGGTGATCATTGATCATTGGTGGCACCAAATCAACTGATCATGAATACATGTTGTCTCATTGACAGCGTAAAATTATTCCTTAATTTGGTTACAGTGTGATATTATTTTCTTTTCAAAATGTGTATAATCCTTTTCAACTGTCATGTTGGTAGCACTGGGATGAAATTCATTTTTATTCTGTGTGTTCGTGTTGCCAACTGAGTTGCCACAAAAAATACGGATATCATGTGAAACACTACGATTTCTAGGGATATCCGACACGACGATGAATGTAGGTAGTAGGGTCACTTACATTGTTCAGAGTCTTTTGAGCAAACATTTGAAGCTTGGCGAATAAGTCCAAGTCATCGATCTCTTTTTTGAGCGTTGAAGCAGTTTTTAAGGAACGGATTTGTATACGAGTCATATATGGATATTCAAATTATTAGTAGTCCCGCGTTTACGGATAACCTGAGATTCCGCTAGCCTTACGATATTCAAGTAACAGAAGTTGGTAACCCCTGGAGGAAGCGTTGGTAACCACGAATCCGTGCGGTTGCTGTTGAAGCTCGTCATCTGTATCTGGTAGACGATTCTGCTCGTAGTAATTCGATCGTTGTCGCTTCGTTCGCTCTAGTATTGTTGCATATCAAGAGTTGTTCTTGTCGAGAAAATGGGCGATTCTAAAAGGTGATGTATATAACAATATCGTTGATGTAATTGGTTTTTGAATTTATTTGGGTGAGTCATTCGTTGTACGACCTTCCCCTTTGTCATCTCCGTTGCTTTGTTCGTGCCGGTTATTTTTCATTACACTATGGTTCAAATATTTCTGACCAGTTACGTTTCAATTATGTCTAGTCTCAGATTTCCTAAATTGCGTGATGGAATAGTACATTTTTTGTTTGATTGCGGAATATATATATATTATCTACGTGTTAGACTGCTAATCGGCCTTTCATGTATAACCTTCCCTGATCAACCGACTATGTTAATTGCCGATTTATCGCTAGATATTTGATATTTTCTTTCATCTCTATTAAGCTTTATCGTTTTAGCATGCAGTTGAGTTCGAATCCAAGAGATTGTATGACTTGAGGAGTTTGCGATGTGGGTTGATATGGGACCATCCTAACCTTACACATTCCTTCTATACTGCCAAGTCACCGTCTCATATCTTTTAGGTAATTCGTTCAAAAAGAGTAAAAATACTCCCACTCGCGAAATCTGAAGTTGAAATTGAGGCCAGCTAATGTTCGCGGCCTCGATTTTCTTTAAATTGTTGAAAAACTCGTACCGTTCGACTTGTTTCATAAGTGATCGGCGCAAGGCTAGCAAAATCTAAAGAGCATTATTAGGGAAATTAGTGGCAAAATATAGTCAAACTATGATAGAAACGAAATTTGCATCGTGGGGATCTAGTTCGTTAGCTTACTGAGTAGTTTTTATGTCAAATTAATTTGTTGATCCGGGAAAATATATTTCGTGGGCCTAAACGCCTAACATGACGCAATGTACTTGAGCGCCGTCATTTTTTTTGTCGGCGTACTTTTATATGAGGATTTACTTTCATATGAGCGAGGCATTGTTGACTTGATTGCTTTCGTGGTCGCCGAGTATGGTAGTAATAACCGCAAATTGGTCATTATTCATTGAGTGAAATCTTCCATCTAAGTGCGTTTGAGTCAATTGAGTCATTTTGCTTGGATAATCAACCTATGTTCACATTTTTCAATTGGGTTGTATTTCGACGTCAACGCCAACACATATTAATGACCAAACTCGTTCGACCCTTCCTTTTACTCGAACGATTTTGGATAGTAGGAATAGAGTTGAAAGCTATTCTGGTTTATTTTCAATTCAAATAATCCATTCGAGAATTAGCAGTATGCAGGTTTTTCGAATTCAGATAAATTAATTCTCTAGCGAGCAAAACACGGCTGTAAAAGTTCATGACTCACACGTTCCTGTCCTCTTATCTTGCCTGATCCTGTATCGAAATGCTCGTCGTGTTGATATCACCAGTTCGATCGACTCATTATTGATTTAATCTACTTCCTTCAGTTCCTCCGTATCTTTCCTGGTTTGAGGTAAGCGGTTTATTTACGGTTGTTGAGCTTATCATGGAGGAATAGTCATCCAATATCTCAGAGTTATGTCTTCATAAAATACCACTGCTGAAGTTAAACAAGAATTCATGTCATAATGGGTTACGTGCGCCTTCAGCCACATTATTTAGTTATCCAGAAGAAACCTTTTGAGAGTAATTCCAACAATGGCCATTTCAACGTAAAACTCCTGACTGAGGACTCTCGGCCGAACTAGAAAGCCAGAACACGTCTATTCCCTATTGAGACTCAGTGTATCGCAAAAAACTTTCTAAACGTTTTTATTTCGTGCAATGAGTAGTGAACATTTTTGGAGCCCCCCCCCCCCTTTCATATCAAGTTTTGAGGTCTAATTAATATCCGGGATTATCGTATATCTTCCACCCACTGTTACTTGTCCGTTTAGCCGAAAACGTTTCTCCTCAATTTTGGTCCAAACGGCTTTTTCTTCCTCCTAGGTCGTATTCTGACAGACTCGATACTCACCAACTTGGTCTACATTCGTAGACATGATGTTCATTAGAAGATCGCTGTAGTATTTTCGGTTCACGTTTGGCACATTTGTTCTGGCTAGGTTCCGATTTCTGCCTGCTAGCCAGTCCAGTTTGCCTGCAGTTCGCGTTGCTGGGCCCTTTCCTTGACAAGCTTGCCTTCAGGACTGGCCCTGCCTTTAGTTAAAGGAATTTTTTGACATCCAGCGTCACCAGGAGTCCTACCTTTCGAGTGTGCCGAGTACCTTCTCGAGTTTTCCTCAGTGCAGAGAGCACCTCAGATACTGCTCTGATGGTTGAATGTTCTTTCTCAAAATAGTTTTGCATAGGGGAAGGTCCCCTGCTTCCTCCAATGCTGGCTACAAGAGTTTCTGCTGGCATGCCATCTAGTCCTGGGGCGATTTATTTTTCAATTATGTGACCCCTTTTCCGAGTTCTTCTTCTGACAATAAGGGGAAGTCAGCAATCAGGATAAATATCCTCTCAGTCCCACTTCGTTCATGATTTCCTTGCAGCATTTGACCTTGCTAGCACTTATTGCTTGCCCTTCCATTTCTTCTTGCTTCCCCGTGCTGGTGTTGAAGCTGTCTAGCTGCCTCTGTGGCCTGCGCTCGCTAAGCTTGTCACTTCTGTTGAAAGCATGCTCTCCCGAGTGTGGCTACCTCTTCATTCCACCACAGTATACAGGAGTTTTGTTGGGTCCCTGTCCCCTCGTTGGCATTGCTGCATCACATGCCCTGGTTATGGTTCATGACCTGCTTGGTCAGTTCTTCAGAGATTTTGTGGTCTACTCACTTCCTGCTATGTTCAGGTAATAGCTGAGCTCCTCTCTTCAAAATCTCGTACTATTTTCCCCTCATCCAGTTCGGCTAGGTTCCATGACTTTGGCTTTTGTAGATCATCTCTAGTCACTGTTAGTCCTTCGCCTCCTTTCTTCATGGATCGCGAATGTTACATATTGGTGGTTGCTCGTTGTATAGTCTTCTATAACTGCCAAACTATTGGCTCAAGGCACGAGGCTCTCAGATACTGGAGTGATGTCTGTAGTTGTTCCTTACTGGCCAATCCTCTAGAAGGTTGGGGTGCTTTCTCCATTTAGGACTTCTAGACCCGCTTCCGACCGAGGCAATTTCCATAATTAACCGGCCTCGCTGATCTGAGTGATCCATCCCTCACTCAACAGCTTTCCCATTGAAGTATCCGGCTACGACTAACTCTCCAATTAGAAGATCGTTAGATAGCGTCAAAGATCATGCCACTGCTTGATCCTTCTAAACAAATGGGTTTTAGGGGGAGGGGTATTAGAGTATGTGGTCATATATCAGATAGGTAGAGGATACATTTTTGCAGAAAAAGTACAAAAAAAAGTTGGCTGTGTGTTAATAAACATATTTTCTATCTATCTATACATCTACAGTGATGAGGCCGAAGTGATGAACAATGCTTCAACTGATATCAATAGTCTGATAACATTGAGCATGAAATGTACTTCAGTAACTCTGTCTAACTCGTTAACTAAGTGCAGGAAAGTCGCTTTCCATCATTACCACCCAGGAAAAGCCTGGAGGGTTATTGGGTATCACATTTAATTCTATGGTTTCAAACACTCTAGTGTAGTAAAAAATGCTGACATAGGTATCTTGACCATTGCTCTTTTTTTTCTAGTGACGATTTGTCAACCGCCATCCTCCGCAAGAAGGACCGTCCTAACAGATTGATGGTGGAAGATGCTGTTAATGATGATAACTCCGTTGTTGTGTTGTCTCAGGTATTATTGATTGTTACATTTAAACCCAAGTGTCATGGTTGGCCAACTACCTAGTCGTGGTTTGTTCATTTTCGTTCGTCGCTGAGACTTAATTGAGAGTACT
>CM034007.1:5939020-6090811 GCA_019603395.1 Cyrtorhinus lividipennis
AGCTTAATCACTCTTCTCAATCACTCTTCAACAGTATTAGCTATGAGATAAGTATGGATTTTTCTCGCAATTAAGTTGATTATGTGCAAAGGATGTGAGGATTAGTAAGTAAATTTAAAGTAGTAAATAAACAAGTATCCAAGGCTATAAATAGGCAATATTGTATGGGCCTGATTTGCCATTTTAACCTCACTATCGGACAACAAATCTTTCAACCTACACTCTCACCCGGTTAGAGATAGATGATAATTGAATTGCCGCAAATTATTCCACAAGGCTTTATTCTAAGTAAATCCAGCACGAGAAGGGGGAGCGTATCTTCGTGGCCTCTAGAGTAGGTACCTAATTAAACTTAAGAAAAAACCGTAGGTGTGCATCATTGACCAGAGATCCATCTTATTTAATGAAGCGTACAATATTTTGTGGAAATTATACCCTACTAGCGTTGGAATCTCGAAAACTCATTTTCACAGTTCCCATATTGAACCATGGCCAACATCCGTTTGCAATAAATTGGGTAAATACCCATCTTAATGGGTCGCAATTGTTGTAGGAAATGATAGCAAAATCTAGTCTAGTTAACCTGAGTATTGCTAAAATCCTGCCTTTGTTGGAAATGATTGGCTTTGAAGCGTGTTAGGCATAATTAGGCCCAAATGGAGTCAATGTGCAAATATTCATATCGTAAAAGTATTTCAAAGGGATTTTTCAGCCCCAACGGCTGACAAGCATTTTGGACTCAGAACCTACTCACACCAAGTACACTTCTGTATCATGTGCTTAAAAAAAACTATATAAATACCTATATATCATACTCGTTGCAGAGACCGTTCGGAAAGGAAAGAATTGTTGGACTGATCAGGAAATTCGCAGATGAACACGAATTGATTGTCCGGGCTTGAGCCATTTCTGAATTAGTATCTTTACATTTGGGGGTGAAAGGGCGTTAAGAGGGCACGTATAATCATTTTCGCTCAAACTTAAAACGAAAGGCATCTGGGACATGAGAGCGTCTATCTCCGGTGGCCGCTGAAGGACAAAACGACAGAAATAACTCACTCGGCACGTGGATACTGAGGTAGGATCCACTCTCGTCTACACCCTCCACTCATTATATTCATGTCGCTCTCATATAAATTGGCGTACTCAAGCGATTAAGGGAGCATGTCCCCTGAACGGGAATATTCTACTAATCAATCAATGATATAGGGCACATGGTATAGTGCCTAATTATTTTTTCATTTCAGCTTCCCTAAACCATGATCTGAAAGGGGTTCGTCACCTAAATAACATTTAATTTGGTTCGTTTTGAACAGAGCATGCCTTATTTACGGAGACGCAGAAGCATTCCCGAGTATCTTTTTTTCTGGATACAAATCACCCTTTTGGTTGGTTATTCCTCGAATAATCAACCTATGTTTTCATGATAATGGTCAACCTCTCCGATTCGGCTCAAAATTTTTTTCTGGACGTTTCATGATGTCCTGATCAAAAAAGGTCAATGTCCGTCCGCCGTAGCCGTACGTGTACGCCGTCCATGTTCCGCGCCGTTTTTGGTAGTAGAAAATTTTCTAAAAATCTGAAATTGGGTCAGGAAGTTGTTCCCAGCCGAGATGGGTCCTCGAAACTTTTCAGCCCGATCGGACCAAATTTGGGGGGGGTAGGGGTCAAAATGTGTTTTTGAAAAATGGATTTTCGAGTTTTGGGCGATCTAGGCGAGTGGGGGTCATTTTCCACTAAATTTTGGACGCTGAATTCAATGAAACGGGTCCCAGAACGATGGCACCCACTGGAGAAAGTTGATGGAATATCTTATACATTCCATGTAACATACGAACTACATATTGCTATCCTAGACTGTAGTGGTCATGAGGGTTTGCAGCTCTGTTCATTAAGTCTCAAGTCCACCTCTTCTGGAGTGTAAGAAGTGAGTACAAAAATATATTGTTCAATGTGATCCCGAGTTATAATTCCCATTTCTCACCGAAAAGTTCAAGAGAAGTAATGGTGTCAAATTGGGTATTTGTTACCCATTTGAATATGTTTTTTCGGGATTTCTGCTACCTAGGCGTGTGGGGTATAGTTTTCCACTAAATTTTGGACGCTGAATTCAATTATGTGTGTCCCAGAACGATTGGCAACCACCGGAAGAAGTTATGGGTCAAAATGGGTATGTATCCACCCATTTTGTAAGTGTAGGATTTCTGGTGCCTAGGCGTGTGGGGTATCATATTCCCTAAATTTTTACCCTGATTGATTGGAAGGGTCTGGGACCCGCCACACCCACTGTTTCCCCCATTCGAGGAATAACCAACCCGTGTGTAAGAATTTGCAGATTTTTTTCTATTGCTACCTGACGACTGACTGGTTGTTTCTCACATTGTCGATGACTGCAAACGTTCGGAGAAATGACAATAACCCAGATATTGACACTTATTGCACTCGGTGGCACCTAAACACAGTTTCGTTACTTAGCGTCCGCTGAGCTTATGACAAAACTTGAGGAGTAGATGTAACTGCCTATTTCCCACAGTTCATGTCGTGTGACTATTTTTTGGTCAGTTATTCCTTGAATTATCAACTTGAGTTTTATGGTGATCTAGGCGTGTGGAATATCATTCCCCACTATATTTTGGACTCTTAATTGATTGGAATGGGTCCAGGACAATCTACCCCTCTGGTTTTCCCCATTATCTCCATGCTCCTGGTCCGAGAAATAACCAACCCATGTGAAAGAATTTGTAGAGTTTATCCATATTTTTATTATGAAGTTAAATTTAACTTCGTTTTCGTTCCAGTGGTGATCAATTAAACTTCCCATAATGGAAACGTGATCAAGGACCTGTCACATGTAGCTCTTTCACTCATGCTTCATGTCCCAGAAGTGGATCCATGTTTCATGGATTCCAAACGATCAGTATTTCTTAGCAATGGGAACGTTTCTGTTCTTCGGTCAGGACTTTGCTGAGCTGACCTATTTCAGAATGGCTCGTTATCTAAATCTAAAGTTTGGAGTTATTCGTACAAAGTCGAACGACTTTATGAAGTTTGATTGTTAAATCGTGTCTTAAAATCAGTGTTGAGTGGACAGCAAGGACGTAACAAACAACGGACATTCAAAAACATCGCCTAAGCTCGTATTTTTAAAGTAAAACAAATTGTTGCATGACGAATTAAATCAGGTTCCAGTCGTGAGAATTATACCAAAACAAGAAGGGGGTTCTATTTGAATAAGAGCTAAAAAACGCTCAGCGAACCCCCTCTTGAACAGGAAGCGGGCTCTAAGTACGGCTCTTTTAGTGCTGAAGAAGATCCTAAGCCATTGCATACTGAACAGGTTTAGGTATAAATTACCGATATTGAAGGGAAAGGACGAGAGGAAAGGGGACGTGACGGAGTAAACGGGCTATCGATCGACAAAGAAACTCAATAGTGAATCAGGCGGGTACCTAAGAAGCAGAGGATAGCATGACCGTAGCGGGGGAGGAGAGGATCTATTGGTTAACCGGCTGACTGGATTTAATTGAGCTTGGGAGAGATAAGAGAAAGGAGGAGGCAGCTAGAGGAGGGGCTTAGAACGGAAAGGACGTTAAGGAGCGATTAGCACGAGCCGAAATGGCCTATAAAAAACGTATGCTCCAATAGTCCCTATAGTAGGTGGCAATAATGGGGAGGCCACTCTTCAATAAATCATCAAGATTTGAATATATTTAAAAACAAGGGATTCAAAAAGAGAATGAGCCTTTTCTGAAAATTAAGGATAAGAGCGAGGAAACCTCGAGTAGGCAATTTTGGCTGGCCTCCATATTCCACTGTCTTAAATAATGCCCTTTACCCGCCTTTCTATAACACTCAATCCAAAGGGACAAAAGACCTTTTTATATTCTCGTCCTTTGTTTTTAAACCTCACCTGACCCCTTCCTCCCAAACGCCACAACAGTATTCACGCTAATTATGATTAATAACGACCTTTTAAGGGTGGTGCTCTGAGGTGGGAGTTCTAAGAGAAAAATGGTCCAGTCAAGCGGTAATCAATGGACGAATGAATTCACCGAGGGAGACATTATTGAGCGATTGTTTCTGGAATAATTGTAATTTTTAATTTTTAGTCTTGTAGAATGCGACAAATCCAAAGTCTGAAAAAGATCTGAAATCAGTAGGTATATAGCTGGTATAAGCTCAGTGCGGTTTGTTTCAGCACTTGCAAACTGTTTGGTGTACCAGGACTAATACCCCCCCCCCCCACTTCACACCCATTTATTGTTATATGTTTCTGTTATTCTGTGCGTGCTACATTTGAATTCCAGATTTCGCGCTTATTTCTAAACAATGCAATACTTTTTTTCCGGTCAGGGACTCTGAGGCTGTCCTGTGGCTGAAATGAAAGCTAATTCACTTCGGCATTCGGTTGGATTTTATAATTGGCATACTTAGAGTTTTTATGCCCATTTCATTACAAACATAAATAGCCAGGGATGCTAAGCTCACTGAATTCGTTCTCTCGGTGTCAGCCTCCCAGGACAGGCTCTACGAGGTCGGTAGCAGATCACAGCCTTCTTTTCTACACTCGGGCAAAGCGCCAATGATTTCGTCCCAATCGGATCCAAGTGCGGGATCATCATCACTCACTCTTCTATCAAACTTGGGGGGTCGTAGAGTATTGCGACCCCGACGAGACGATCGCGCCACGCCTAGTATCAAGCGAAAATGGCGAGGCGCTGCGGTCACTCGAGACGCTCGTTCATAAATAGACTCCGGGACGCGGGACTCCTCAGCTCGAGAGCATATCGGGGATGCATATCGGGATTTCCAGGCGCCTCTTTGTCCCGCACGCCTCACGAATCAATAGAACTTTCTTTGGTGAGGGAGGAAGGAAACTCTACCCCCTCCCCTCTCATCAGACCTCAGCTGGAAGTTCAAAAGACTCAAAAAAAAGCTCATCGTTTCCTGTCTTATTTCTGTTTTGTGTTCCAAACCCAAGTCACGGCTTTATGCATACGCAAACCCCTCACCAGCAGTTATTTATTATCATGGTTAATATACTACCGGATCGATCCTCTACTAGGAATAGTAGCAATGAGTATTCATTTTTAGTTGGTTACTCCTTGAATAATCAACCTATGTTTTCATGCAAAATGTCAATCTCTCCGATTCGGAGAGAATTTTTTTTTTTTTTCAGGACATTTCATGGTGTCTAGATCAGAATTAGCAAATGTCCGTCCGCCGTACGCCGTCCGCCGTCCACGCCGACATTGGTAGTGGAGCATTTTCTAAAAATCTGAAATTTCGGCTAGGGACCCATTTTTGGCTTCAGATGGTCTTCGAAAATTTTCAGCCCGGTCGGACAAAATTGGTTGGGCGGGGAGGAAGGGGGGTTCAAAATTGGTTTTTCGAAAAATGTATTTTTCAGATTCTCGGCGATGTAGGCATGTGGGGTATCATTTCCACTAAATTTTGGACGCTGAATCCATTAAAAAGAGATGCCGGAACGATTGGTGCTCTCTGGACGAGGTCATGGGTCAAAATGGGTATTTACCTACCCATTTTGAATGTGTGTTTTCGATATTTATGGTACCTAAACGTGTGGGGTATTATTTTCCACTAAATTTTGGACCCTAAATCGATTGGAGTGGGTCTGGGACCCGCCACACCCAATGTTTCCCCCATTTTCTCAATGTTGAAGAAATAGGTGTCCATGAGCCTGGTCCGAGGCATAACCAACCCCTGTGAAAGAATTTGCAGCATTTGGTTATTTTGATCTCCCCGTGCCACCAAAAACTAATTTATAATTTGACCAACTGACGCCTTAGAGTACTTAAAACAATCCTTTTTTTTATAATTGAAATAGTAGTGCATTGCTTCGACACATAGAAGAAAACATCATTACCTGTGTAAATAGTTATTATTATTAGAATAATTGTTACATTCTAATTCTTACATACCCATGAATAAATTACCACTCATAGTTTTTACACTCATAGTCTTCCTTATCATAGTTTTTTAAAAACGCTGCAAATTCTTACACAGGGGGTGGTGTATTCGTCAGACCAGGCGCATGGAAACTGATTTAAAAAACATGGGGGAATGGGGAAAACGGTGGTGTGGCGGGTCCCAGACCCATTTCAATTGATTCAGTGCCCATGATTAGTGGAAAATCATACCCCACACGCCCAGGTACCAGAAATTCTAAACACATATTCAAAATGAGTAATATATACTAGTTGACCATAACTTCTTCCAGTTATGCCAATCGTCCTGGGACCCACTTCATTGGAATCAGGTCCATGATAGCGGAAAATTGATACCTCATACGTAGGTTCCAGAAATCTCGAAAACACATATTCAAAATGGGTAGTATACCCAATTTGACCCTAAACTTCTTCCACTGGGTGCGATCATTCTGGATCTATTTCATTGGATTCAGCGTCCAAATTTTAGTGGAAAATGTACCCCACTCGCCTAGATCGCCCAAAACTCGACAAACCCATTTTTCAAAAAAACATTTTGACCCTACCCCGCCCCAAATTTGGTCGATCGGGCTGAAAAGTTTGGAGGACCGTCTAGCCGGTATACAGACCGCTGACCCAAATTTTGGATTTTTAGAAAATTTTCTACTACCAAAAACGACGTGGACGGCAGACGGCGTACGGCGGACGGACATCGACCTTTTTTGATCTAGACACCTGAAACGTCCAAGAAAAAAATTTTGAGCCGAATCGGAGAGGTTGACCTTTTGCATGAAAACTTAGGTTGGTTATTCAAGGAATAACCAACCAAAAAAACTGGAAAATTTTTAAAATTCGGTTTTTCTACACGTGAATACCGATGATTAATCTGCTACAATACTACGTCACCTGGATTGAAAAATCACAGAGATACATCATTAAAAAAAAAAAAAAAAAACTCGAACGGGAGTCTGAGAAGGAGCAACTGTGTTGGCCATTCACAGGTAGGTAACGAATAAGAGTCTGTAATGGACGCTCATTGTCAAGTACAGGACTCGCCTGCGATGGCGGCGCTCCTTGAAACCAGCGGAGAGGAATAGGAATTTCGTTTAAGTGGTCCTTTGGAGCGATTTATGACCGCATCGAAACACCATCGGAGTGCAACCCGCGGAATCAATTTTCGAACTGTCGAATCACGAAGACATCACTTACGAGTACTCCCTCATCACAGTCAGAGGGAACGTCGAATGTTTACGAGGTTTTTGATTTATTTATGAGGGAAGCGGGAAAAGGGTGTCACGCCGAACACACCGACTATCGTGTACGGCGTAACTTGTCCGGGACAGGTCCGTATCATGTCATCGGCTCGAACAAAACCTCTCGTTGAGAAGTGGGGGAATGGCAAAAATTAATAGCATCTCTGTTTATCCGATCCGGCTTCCGATTGAAGGGAGTGACAAATTTATTGATATCGGCTGTGAGAGGGCGAGTCGAAAAGGGTTTGCCTTGTCAGCGGGCGACTCTATCATTGAATTGCCGCAAAACTGTGATTCCCTGAGGGTGAGGGGTCTGCGAGTGGAGGGTTTATGTCCCCATCAAATCAACCGTGTCTGAACTCACCCCCTTCCTTCCCATCACGCACCCCATCCATTGTTGAGCTTTCTAAATGTCTCCAAGTGGCACGATATAGTGGCTACTCCTTCACTCAACTTTCCGTCTTCCCCCTCTCAGCTGTTAGAATGAATTGAGGCAGGTCAACACCCCCTCTGCCTTTCCGCATCAACAACTTTCCCCCGTTAAACTCTTATTGACCATTTCAGTCAATCATCATCGAATCTTTCTTTTCTTTTCCAAAAAGTTCGCGCCAAAAAACTCCACAGTTTTCAACGAAACTTTGAGGAAATTGTATTATGACATATGATTTATGTACCTAAAATAATTCCTCTTCACCCGTCTACTTCATTCTGACACTTTTTTGAATGTTTTGCATTTTTTGTGGGTAACGCAAAATGCCCATACACATTAAAAATTCCAAATAACTAAATTCGCGTGGGCAATAAATTCGGTAGTAACGCTCCTCTGGCAGTGAGGATTAAAAAATTCCATTTTTTGTGAATGACGAATCTAAAAAGGGGTTTTTAGTTAAGAATTCCAAAATGGTTCATATTATTTCAAGAGGACCTCGCAACAATTCCGGACCCATGAGGATGTTCCTCTGTTGTCCGGCGACAGGTCCGGGACCTATCTCAATTGATTTATTGTCCAAAATTCAGTAGAAAATGGTGTCTTGAGAGCCCATATGTCCAAAATACTCAGTATCGCCCACACAGGTCCCCATAATTAGCAATCAGTCCTGGACCCACATTGATCGATTAAACGTTCAAAAGTCTGTGGAGAATGACATCCACACTCATAGATCGCTGAAAATCTCCAATGGCCATGTTGAAATTACGTATACACATACTCCGCTTGTGGCAATTGAGTTTATAATGCGTTAGACACAACGATTCGTGCATTTCAAAGGCCCATTTCGGCAATGATGGCGGGCGGCAGAAGGACATCTGAGATATTGAATCAAAATATTTTGACACGATTAGCACGGGTAATGTCTGGAGATAATTTTTTTTTTTTTTAATAAATGGTCGATACGGATATTTGAATAGAAAGAATAAACCAATTGCTATATAATAAAAAGATAGGCCTATAACGTTCTTTTTAAAGTAGTTAATTTCTCAATCAAATTGGACAAGAAGACCTGAGGGGGACTGATGCCATTCAAACATACGAGTGGGATAAAAACCAATGTTTGACTAACACAACATGACTAATTCAAGAGACAATAATTATTCAACATGGAAGGATGATCCTGAAGGTGGAGGGTATTTACTTTAAAGTAATTAGTTGAGAGAGGGGTTTAATCCTATATCTCTACCGGATGTTCACCAAGGTCGAATCAGGTGAGCTGTTTGCAGCCTGTTTATTGCCCATTTCGAACAACCCCTGAAGAAGGCTGGGGCGAAACGCCGGGTGGTTCCTTTTAAATAGAGAACGCCTTGCTAAGCCCACAGTGTTTTAACCCCAACGAACATTTCCCGTTTCCAATGGATGGAGAAGTTGCCGACGGAGAGGGTCGATTGAGAAAGAAAATGTCGTTTTTTCCCCCCTTTTAGTAACTAAGATAAGACATCCTACAATCTTTTCACCACTAGGCGGGCAGGCGATAGCTAACGCAAATACGCAGCAGATTCACCACACGACCTTATCATTTCCGAGTCGATTTCCGTTAAGTGAGAATTTAGTCGTCGTTGTCACACTTCGAGATTTTTTTTTTTTTTTTTTTTTTTTTGTAGGTGAACTACTGGTTACTTTACCTTAATGACAAATACTAAACATGAATACTAAACATAGAAAGGGCATTCAGGTAGCTTTCCTTTCACCGATGATGCAGTTTCATACAGGAGCTTTCTAACGTTACTGAAAGTGTCTCTATTCGGAGAGAGGGTTGCTTTACTCAAGTTCACATGTCTTTCTTTATATTTTCCCTCCTACGATTTTTAAAATTGAAATAAATCATGCCTAATGTAAGGTTTCATTGTTACAGGTGAGTGATTTTCCGTCTCCATCACCGCCTGTGATCTGATACGAGGGTGAGAGTATAACATGTATTAATGTTATTATTGAGATGCCTACAACAATACAATACTGCAAACTGTCAGTATATACTCGAACCACCCTAGTTTCACGACTTTCGATACAACCCACTTCATCAAATTTGAACAGAATATGTTATGATTTTCAAGAATGCGATAAGTATGAGGTCCCATACAAATTGGACATGAACACATAAGGTGCATCGAAATTTAATCAATGGCATAGGTAAATGGTAATATGCGAGATTCAGGCTGAGGCCCACCTCCTGCAATACCATTTTAATGTTTTTTGTTATCTATCTCATTAATCACGAGTTTATTTCGGACTTATACGATTTCATTCAGTAAATTTTCGAGTTGAATGAGCTGTTGATTTTCTAGGTAATTACGTGCTTTTTTGTACCAAGTGACCGAATGAGATGAGGAAGAAACCAATCAAGAAGATATTTTAAACAGAAGCTATTTTCAATATTTCAACTATTCCCCAGCTCACCCCGAAAACTGGCCCCCACTGAGCGGCGTCTATACCCTTCTAACACATGGCTTGTGATTTTAAGCCCCGGATTAAGATAAATTCCTTTTGTGTAACAGCCGGTGTTACAACACGAAACGATTTAGGAAACGAGAATACCAAATTTCAAGAACCACCTCGTAACCGCTCAACTTTTCGACTGTTCTAATAAAGAACGGCAATCTACCAACTGCCTTTCGACATCATTTTCGTCTCCGAGCCCAAACAAAACGAACGATATTGATGGGTTCAACTTTGTTCAGCCAGTAGGTCGTAAAATAGTCCAGGGGTGGAAAACTGTCCGTTTTTTCCCTCGACTTTGGAAAAATCTTTCCCGTTCTTGCGGCCCTAATTGTCAAAATCCGACGCCTCCGGAGCAGCGGGGTTGAGTAGAAGTAGATCGTAGGAGGGGAGGGGGATAACTGCGATATTCCCCCACCCTTTTCATTTCTGCTTCGCTTATTGCTCCGTCGTTTCTGCTCCCCACAGATTTATAGAATGCATTAGCCCGCCGAAGTTAGTCCCCAAACAAACGGGGCTTTCCACGACACACAGCTCTGTGACGGTAGTGTGAGGAGAGGGGGTGTAGGTTCCCTAACAATCGACTTTGCGGGTTATAATTTTTTCCTTTTGACATCGCCCGTGGAGGGATGTTGGTCGGAGGAGTGGTGGGTGAGTGGAGAGGGGGTTGTAGAGAGTGTACGACTGCAGACCCCCCCCCCCTCCCCTCTCCATCATACCAAGGTCCGGCTTTTGTGCTAACGTGACAAGTGCTGTATTTCGTAGTGGAGCTCGGAGCTTATTTATCGCCCATTATCCAGTCAAAATCACTTCCAATAACTAGGAGTACATTTTCCTGCTGATTAATTATTGCCTCTGATTAATCGTAGGCTATGGGTTCCGATGAGCATACACCCCACATGGGAAATAAATTTGAACAATAAATTAAATAAAATATTGTTAAATTCTGCTTCATGAATGTTAATTTAAAATTAACGTCAGGACTTCTCGAGCAAATTTGGTTCCGTGTCTGTCCATGAAGGCTTCTTGACAATTTCCACATTCATCGCATATCCAATTTAGATATTTAAAATTGTATGACATAATGCGGGTCATCTTGCAAGAAGCCCTATATACATTTGATAAGTTGTCAGGAACAACAACAGGCTCTGAGCTGGTGAAAATCACGAGTGATTCACGTTTGAATATTCTAGATCTAATGGTCATCAGAGTCGGCTCACAGTTGATGAAATTGAGGCATACGATGATAATCCAATTTACAATTATAAACTAATTTATTGATACCGATATTTTTGTATAATAATTTAATTAATTTCGAATAAGCTGGCGGGAAGCCTCACCACAACGACATGACAATGAACTAAGAAGATCAAAGAAGTAATTTATCAATTGGACGAACGATTAAGCGTACTTTGACGTACTGATGCCGGCTTATACCAGGTATTGTGAGTCAAGTTTGCCACATACCTGTTCAAGAGCAAGCTGACGTAGACTTAATCATCCGATAAAACGACGTCTAGCAGGGGATTTCAATCGAAAATGGAGAATGTAATTTTAGGAATAATTGTATTTCATAGGTTCATCGTTGTAGCATCCCGGGACCGTGAATTGTATCAAACGACGGGATAAGTAGCAAATTCAGTGATACCACACATGTTCTTCCCTCGAACGATTCTCAAATATCCTCCCTCACCCCACTTCTCACCCCATGAATTTTTCACGATCCAGTATGGAGTATCGCCCTCTACTCCGTACCCGACGATAAGGACGGCGTGGTCCCGTTCGAAACGATTGCAATCGGGGTTGTCAAATATTCCTGAAACACAAAGTTATGGAGTATCGTCACTAGAAACAGTCAGATGCATAACCTACCTAGAATAGAGTGAGTCGCATCTAAAATTATCGTTATACCGAACAGTTGATGTGACACATGCGATAATGTGTAGCTCCTGTATCGAATCTTCGTACATTCATACGAACTGCACTGGATAGTTTAATCGGAAAATTGAACATCCGATTTTGATTGCGGAGATAATTATAGGACAAATTTGGCACCTTGACTCACCAGTGGTATACGAACTGATTAGTTCGCTCCCAATAGCGACGGAAATCGGGCCGACAGTGGCGACAGCATCCTCTAACGCATTTTCATCGCCTGGAGTAATTTGTTTGTAGTTTGAGAACTTGGCTCTTATTTCTCTCGAGTTGAAAATGCACTAGAAAAAGAGCGAAAGGAAATATTTCATTGATCTCATGACACGAAGTAGGTACGTAGAGAGTCATTGTAGCTGGTGGCCACCCAACTTTTCCGAAACAGAAACGTTTGTGTAATTATTAGGTAAACTGAAATAAAATAGACTGTAAAATGAAAAATTCGTTCATTTTGGAGTAAAAAACCATTTTTTATATATATATATATTTTTTTTGAGGATTTTAGAAATAATTATGAAATTGCTGGGCATGTAATTGCACACCACCAAACTTTCATATTATTCAAAATTAATACACAAGTTGTTCTAAATTAAATAATCGAATATCACTGAATATTCCATCAAGAAAAGATCCCTCGATCGACTTTCTGGACCGCGCACAACCTGCTCAAAAAGATTTCAAGAAATTGAAGATTTTTTTTTCTTTTCTGTTATACACATATTAACAATTCTCGTACCAAGGATTAGTACATGAAATTACATTGTTTCTCAGCTTGAATATCATCGTGGTATTATTATTAATTTCGATTTCAAAGGGTAGAAACAGCAAGTTCTTTTTCAAAACATAAATCTGATTTAGAAGAGGAGGTTTGGGGTGCATTTGGGACATCCTGTATCAACCAAGTCTTCGCAACCGAACAAGATTTTACCGTTCCGTTATGAGGTACGTAGGGGTAATCCGATTCACCCTCAATGCCATTCTTGATCACATACGAAAAGGCGTCTGTCATTAGTCCACCAATTTTACACCCATAGTGTTCGGGAATGCAATCCATCAACTGTTTTTCACTGAGGGAAACTAGCTTTCCTTCCTTCAAAGAATGTTGTCCTTCCATGCTCCCCGTCTGGAAAAGGTTTGTTACGATGATGAGCTCTCCTGTGTGATGATATGATCAGAGTTCGGTAGCTACGAATTTTTTCATTCTCACCGCACTGAAGGCCCAGCATGAGCTGCACCTCCCTTGGTTTTTGACAGGGGTCACAACGTTCTTCTTACGCCAATCTACGGAGATTGGCAAAGGTTTTCCAGAGCGCTGATGAATTTTCTCGAAACTGGGCCCTGAATTAAATTCGACCTGCAGGGCCCTGAATCCTGTGTAATGTTGCAATTCCTCCAAAGTCTAAACATAGAATAAGTGCTTCGATTGAACTCTCAGTACTTCAACAGATCATGGAAGGCTCAACTTTGTTTCACTCCGTCATCATATT
Organism: Cyrtorhinus lividipennis; assembly: GCA_019603395.1. Lineage (NCBI taxonomy): Eukaryota > Metazoa > Arthropoda > Insecta > Hemiptera > Miridae > Cyrtorhinus > Cyrtorhinus lividipennis. The sequence goes on from CM034007.1 coordinate 5,952,567, forward strand.
TCTTCTATCATTATTATTAGATAATAATTTTTTCTACTTACTAGATCTGTGAATTGGTTGATTCCTTGCATGTAAGATCTCTCCCCTCTGTGGTAAAGTCTATTATGAGCGTCTACTTCTTTTTTCCGTATGCCGTGAATTGCTTTCCGTTTGTCATCTTCCAAAGGAGAGTTGTACTTCTTTTCAAATTGTGTTTTGTATTCCTCCCACTCGTGTATGTCTGATCCTACGACTAAGGCAGCTAAGCTGGCTGTCAGTAGGACGAATAACAAAAGTATGGGCCTCATGATGGAGTCTGAAAATAAATGAGAATTGAACAAAATGCAATTTATAACAACGTTTTTCTTTTATCTATTCAATCTACTTAAAAATATGGGTCCGTACGTTTCTAATGTTTCAGCTACTAATGATACTCACTCACCTTATGTTCTAATTGCAAGAGAAGAACTGTTTTTCTTTTCGCATCGTCCTGATGTTTATATACACTTTACCGCAATCTTTCTGCACAAGTCATCAAAAGTAATTTACGACTCAGCACGACTGACCACTGGTAGATAAATCTTGCCGTAATCTTGCGTAGATCTACACTTTTACTGAACACAACTAAACGTATATCATTTAAACTACCTATATGAATACGTATCATGTGCGGTTGTTCGCTCACATGGAAGTTCTGTTCAAAGACGGATGAATCAGTTCTGCTCAAAATTAGTTTTCCCCCAGAGGCCTTATTTGCTACTTTATATTTTATAATTTTTCAATTCCCAGATCCATCTATTCTATCTCTGTTCAGTTATCCATTCTTCAAAAAAAAAAAATAAATAAATAAAAATATAAAAAAATAAATAAAAATAAAAAATAATAATATTAATAATAATTCAAGCGAGTATTGATACCATACCTAATACATCATGGATATAAATCGATCGTAACGCGTCTGAAAACTGGACTTATCCATGCGCCGAAAACTCATTAAAATCAATTTGGCTTTTTTCATTTATGTCATAGTCATTGACATACCTGAGGAACGACAATCGCTCACAGCCATCAGTGCATGCTGCTTGATGAGCGGCCTCATAGATTCGAAGACGGGAAATGCTAATGTGAGGACTCCCAGAAGGGCAGGGTATTTGGAAAGGTCAAAACGCAGGCCCCTCTCGAGTTTTTCTGTTTTTAAATATCAGTTACCGGTTTTTCCCTTCTCATTTTTCATCCATCAAACTGACTTCACCCTTTGTTGAACGCACGCGCTCGAAATTTAGTATTCCCTTTCCTCTGACCATTGAGTTGACCGGATGAATGGAAAAATCATTCATACGAGCCAACCTTGCTAATCAGCAACGTTCCCTGCCATCCACGTCAGTCTATCAATCATGTTTACCCTGAATCATTCAGGATCTTGAGTGTCATTTTTGGTTACATTCATCTCATTTTTGAGGAGTTTTATTGCGTTTCTCCTGAACGTTGTTTAGAGGTCCCTTGAATCCGAAAAGCCTCGAAGGGGGAAGTTACTTTGGACTGTCACGATCCTGCCGTTGCATGTCCTACGAATCAGAACGACTACCGAGCCGCGAATACTTGATGAGGCCGGCGGAGACAGCCATGTGAGTGGGTCATGGTGTTTGTGTGTTCAAGTTTCAGATCGGGTGGGTTTCCGTGTAAAATGCAAGCAATTTACATTTCAAAATCTTGGTTATAAGAAAATCGTCATTTGATTGATTTTGCGCGGATTCCACGCCGTATTCCACTTTACAGTTCCCAATGGATCGTAGCGTAAATGATATTCGTTATATCAGTATTGCATTTATTCGTTCAATTTTCCCAAATCCATTGTCTCCACCAAACTTCCTATACACCGCCACATCAGACTTAAATCCGAATCTGCGCTTAAATCAAACCCTGAAAATATTTGAGGACTCAACTAAGAACTTTTAAACCAACCCACCCAACAAGCGTCAACAGTCCCACGATTCCGATAGCTGCATGAATTTATATGGATGTTGTGCACCTTCAAATAACGAAAATTCCCAAACTTCTTTAACGATAGTAAAGTATGAAACGACTAATTGTAAATTTTAAAATAAAAAGTACGTTTATCAGTTGGGGTTGCAATGAGCGAAGGGATGATGATGTCAAAAGGAGAAAACCGGACTTCAATCACGGATATATAAATCGCCTGTTATACCAACCCATTTATTTTTATACCCAAACCTAGAATTTTATGAGCTCCAGGTTATCCTGATGGAAGTGAAGTTCAAAGGGAATAGAGGGGAAAACTGAATGTCACCTTGCACAGTCATGACAAGCTGTCATGAACTCGATCACGTCCGGATGCATTTATGATATATCTCTTCTAGTAGAGATCAAAAGGCTTTCTGAAACATTTCATAGTTAGCGTCGGAGTAATGTAAGCCCTACTTATCCCATACCCTTCACCTAATTATTTCCCCCCTAAAAATATACTTTTTGACTTTTGAAAATCTACTGTTGCATGCAATGGTCTCTCTTGTGACCTGTCTCGCCGAGGAAAGCGAGACGACTGAAGTCTCCTCCCCGACCAGGAACCAAATACTTTTGGTCCTTCACTACTTGGCACGGATCATTTGGCTCACCACCAAACTTCCCAACCTCTCGTTGCACTGACCTTCCCTAACTATATCATCAGACGTTGCACTTGATCATTCCCGTGTTCCCGCCTTTTGTCATCATAACGGTGAACGCGAGAGTTTGGCAGATCCTGAAAAGGTGATTTTCAAAGGGTCTAGATTGTTGAAGAGGGCGCCGGCTTTCCAGTACCTGACGAACTCGTTCATTCCGATGGCTCCTCGTGATTCGAGAGGCTGCAAAATGACGAAACCTCGAATCCTTTGCATGCTTGACTCATGAGTACATTTCAGCTATCGAATGTCGTCCAAACATATGTAAGATAGGTCTCTTTTTTCGTCTATCTCAACAAATCACACTTCGTTAGATGCAGTTGTTTATTACTGTAAATTACAAAAGATAACATCCAAATTACAAAAGAAACATACAAAATAATAATTATCTGCTATTTGAACAAACGAAGTAAAACGCTCACCTGAATCTATAACGAAAGTCACTTTTCGAAGGCTGAACAATATAAACGGGTTGACTTAATGGGTACTGTCACTTCGGTGTACAAACCAAAACTAAACTCATAACAAAACAGGTAGGAATGAGGTAGGTGGGGACGTAAGTGTCTCTAGGTACAAAGTTCGAAGAATCTTACACATATTTTGTGGAAACTTCGCAAATTTCCTGAATTTGCGACTACCTTTCCTGAATTTTGTAGGCTAGGTTGGAGTCCCGCGAAAACATAGTAAGTTGTAAGACATAAAACTGGTATTTCTCCGGGATTTGGCTAGGGGATAACTGCCATTATCCATGCCGCTCCTTAGCTGAAAATTTGAGCCTTGACCAGGCCAGCCGCCCAAGGCAAGCTCCTGCAGGGGGACTCGTACAAACATGAGTGACCTACCACGGATGTCCCAGGTTTCAGGCCATCAAGGCCCGTTGGGATTCACTGTCGTACCCGATCAACGACGGGCGACAGCAAGGACGATAAAATTGAGAGATACGCGAGAGAAGGGTGACATGTTTGTAGTGGTACCAGACGAGCCGTTCCCACGATACCTGCACGTCCTACCTCCACCTCTACAGGATACACAGCTCGCACATACTAATCATCTATCTATATTCAAACACATGTACCGCTCGGCTCAAGTGGATTTCAATTAGGTTGTACAGTTCCCTAAATCTCGTACCCGTTCTGCGATTTGTATTCCTACTGAACTGCCCTATTAATTCACTCCCTTTTCGTGGCGGAAAAACGGAGTTGCAGCTAGTAGTTTCTCTCGGTTGCTTCGAATTAGAAATGACATTGGTGACCCCTTGAATTTGCCTTGAGCTGCTGGCGCCATGTCCGACTACTTTGGGAACGTTCTCAGAGTTTCTCGGGTCAATGATTTGTAGTTGTACTTTAGCGTGTGTTCTAGAGCGTAACAGGATCACAACTGCCTCTCTCTTCGTAAGTTTCAAGAGAGAGGGAGAGAGGAAGAATAAACATTCACCACCAAATTTTAAACCACTTTTCCGTTTTTTTTTTTTTTTTTTTTTTTTTTTTTTTTTTTTTTTTCTGTGCCCCAAGAACGAACGAGGACCTTAACAATATTTTTACGCATACTTCAATGTCAATGTGGTCATTACAATTTTTGATATTGAGGGGTCGAAGAGATGTCATTTGCCTACATCCTCATTAATACATTTAATCTACGGTTATCATTGTATGGTAGCTTCACCGTCTGCTTACTCTACTTTTCAACTCAATCAATCAAATCAATCAAAATATTTATTGTCGGTTTAGGTAACTCTGACCTTTACAACAGGAGTTCGTTGACATAAATTTTTTATAGTGTTTTCTTAGTAAATAAAAATAAAATGTGCTCGTAATTTATACTTATACATGTATCCCACAACATGACCATTTGTACAAAGATACACTAGTTAATTCAGCAATCCGACATCTACTACTTTCCAACTCACTGCGTTTACATCTTCTGAATATTATAGGAAATATGAAATTTGTTAGTTATTGTTTACAGCATTAATTACATTAAAGTTTGTATTTTCGCCAGTTTTGCTTCACTTTTGTTGGTAATTATGACCTGTGCGATTCAATTTGAATGGGTGTGTTGGGTTTAGGGTATATATTTGGTGGTTGAATTCCGGAAATCCTGTTTCCGTTTCTAAAATGTAATTCATTTTAAGCGGAGTGTGCGCAGAAGTGTGGCGATGTAATGTTTGAATGGGCCCTGAATTTCGAAAATAGAAACTTTTTTAAATAAATTTCAAGCGTTCGGTGAAGACCTTTGATCGTTATGAAGGCAGTAGATTCATATATAGCTTAGTAGAATGAAGTAATGAACATTTTGTAGAACCAAGCACGAATAAGATGGACCTCTGGTTGGTCTTGGGAGACCTTAACGGTACTTCGTACGAGATGAAATATAAAATTATGATTGAATTGTTGTAGCTTATTACAAGGAGAGCTCAGAAATAGGCTGTAGACCCCTACCGAAAGAGGAGCGAGAGACGAATGCGTCCGAAAAGCCAATCTTCGCCTGTCCTTAGCGGGATGCTCCCGTGGGGGTGGGATGGGCGATTCTGAGTAATTTGTAGCCTCAACTACAAGTAATTAACGGTTTGTTAGGGAGCAATGCTTCGGTCAGGTGGACCACGGCTGAGTCACTGCGTTTTCCTTAGATTTATTACCGCCTGCTATCAATCCTGATGCTCCTGCGGATCTGACAGGACCCCTCTCCTTTGGCGATCTTTCCTTCCCGTCCGCTGGTGAGCCCTTTTCTTGCTGCCCGTTGGGTTTCATTTTGATCAAACTAGAGTCTTATTTTCCCCTTTCAGGGTGTAAAGAAGTCAGTTCAACGGGAACAATTTGTTGCTGTCAATCTCGTTCCCCTCGATGCGGCCAACTTGAGGGGGCTTACTGACCCCATTCTTCCGTGACGCTTGATCACTCTTCGGTATTGGTTGGATTAGTCGGATGAGAAGGGAGGAAGTATGCCACCTCAAAACATAGTTTTCGATATTAATAGTATGTTTGTCCATTTACTGCAAAATCTCGACTGCTCCCTCATATCCCCCTATCGTGAGTGTTCCATGACTCGCTTGTCTCTTCTAGACGGAATATTGCGCCCTAATGCAATGCTGAGGTTTTAAAAGGAACAAGGTCTTTAATTACCTGCACTCTCCCTGTGTTCTATGATTTTTGAAGTATCAAAACATGAAAATCCTTGAGTTGTCTATAATTTTCCCTTTTTGAAGAATTCATAGTTTTTGCAAAGCATTAACTCACCCTGTAGAGGGGAATACGACAAAGTAACTATGAAATGATAAAATGGTGAAATTTCCAAAACATCTAGGGGCACTGGAGTTCCGACAATACTCATACATTTGGATGAAGGTTTCATTTGGAGAAACGAGTTCATGTCCCGAATATTCTTCAGTCTTTTAGCGATACTCTCAATAATGTTCCTAATTGGATTCCATTGGAATATCATGAACTCGTGTGTGATAATTCCCTACGTTTTTCTTCTCCTGTGAAACGGCAGGAAAGGAGAGAACCAAATTCGGTGTGAAAAAAAGTCTCATATAGGCAGAAAACAGAAAGGGACAAACAGTTGCGTGAAAAGTTGTAAATATAGGGGCGTTAGATATGAAGGTATGTGCAAGGTAAGGTGAAGAAGGAACAGGAGATAAAGCTGGTCATGAATCGCCGAAGTAATTGGCCCGTGAAAAATGCTGAATAGGGGTCCGACCCTCACCCTACACCTCGGAACTCCCTCAATTTTGGTGCGGTTCTATGTGTTTTGTAAGAGAGTGGAAAGGGGCGGGCCGTGCCAAGTTGACCCCGACGGTCATCACAGGGTTAAATCGTGGCTTTTCCTTTATTCCCCTCCTTCCCGGTTCACCGACCAACTCCCGTGGCTTTTCCGTCTAATTTTCGGCTCCCTTCGGGTTTTTTTTTTCAATTCCTGGTTTTGTTGTTTACATAATCCAGTCCCAACTCCCGTGTTTTTCTACTGACACCCCTTTTTCACGTTTCGTCGCGCACTTGGGGTTGCATTTCTCCGTAGCTCAATTGAATGATTCGACCAGGAAGCACCCCTAACTCGTCAGCAATACCTGTCGCATTTATTGACTGAGTGGGGTACGGGGCAGGGCCTCGTCAAGCCTTCGCGTATTGTGTTTACTTTCATACTTGGACACTAAGTCCCAAATGACGTATAGTCCCACCTTCATGATTTCAGGGAATTATGGGGTTTGCTCAACTACCCATCGGTCAGTGTGAATTAGTTTACGTCGAAAATAATTCTCGTTGCATTCATTTTACATACTTTTTCATTATTTTCACAGTAATGGAACATTATTTTGTCATTAATCACATCATATTATGGCTTTCCTGTCGCCTATTCTAAATTTATGTTCGTTCATGCCCGGTGAAGAGGTCGTAATTACGAATAAATGTGACAAGGGCTAGCCGTTTCAACCCACCTTGTCGATAAGCAACGTCAACGACGAGAGTATTCAAGGCCTCACAATCCTCTGAACCATTTAACGTCGAAAAGTCGTAGAGCGGAGATAAGCGATAGACGAGTACCAGATACCTACCGTTTGAGTGAAGATTGGAAAATGTGCTCTACAATGTGGGTTGTAGTGTAACCACTACTACGAACCAACCTTAGACTGAAAATGTACTATAATTCTATCGACCGCATCTGTACTTATCTCAGTTTGTTCAAGAGAAGTGAAATTCGAAATGAAAAATTATGTCCATAAAAAACTTTATTATGTTTTCTTTGTTCTCGTAAGTGAGTAGTTAGCACACCGTTTTGGCATAAAATGAGTTTTCCAATAGGTAGATACAACTAAAACTATTTTTTTGAGTTGGTAAGAACGACTGAATATTATTGTGAATATTTCTTCAAAGATTCTGTAAAATTCATTTATTATATATTAATTCTAATAATTCATCCACATGTTCAACCCGACATCACGGTCGACATCAAGTTCGAATCACGCGGTTATGGCCTGTGTACAGGCAGAGATCCAGTAGGTATATTCTTTGTGCGCGTGAAAAAAAGAATTATAAATGTATCGTTTGCGCCCATGACGAGGCAGAATGTGCCACCGAATTTCCAAGGGTGGGAAACGCTTCTGTATTTATCAAAAATGTTCTTCCGGATTCAACCTGGTTTTTAGTTTCTTTATCTTTTCGTTGCTCGCGGCTGTGGTTGGCTCCGAAGTTTTCATTGACGACGATTAAGTTGCTGTTAGACTTAGACCTTCACAAATTGGCGATCAATCTCCACACTGGTATTATGATATGCATTGACCTGAATCGTACCGTTTTAAAATGTTCCTAGGTCTTGGAATCGGGGTGAAAAAATCCACGTGTCGATGGCCAAAACGTTCAAGTGTGTTTTTCTCGCTTTCACTTCTGCCGCTCATTATTAAACATAAGACCTGCCCTTTGGATCAGATGGGGGTGAATCATGGGTCCCTCGCGTATTACGCTTCTTTAAATCCTACTGGATCTCGCTGGGTGGGTTCTGAGACAGCGATCAGATGCCGAATTTACACGCGTCGGATCAATTTAGATTACCCAAAGGTGACAATATGTTGTATACAGCCATATTACATTATGCTTCGTCACACTTTCAATTGACATTCATTAATAAAATTAAATAGCTCTTTATATACATAAATATTCCTAGAAGCCAGAATAGTACGATACTCTATATTAATGTTTGTCTTTCTCGCAATAAAACTGAACAACTTTCTTCTTGGACCTTCATAATCTTGGCACTCCATAATTGCGTGTTCGAGTGATCCTATTGAAGCTCCACAGTTTCGACATTGGGCCGTTTCTTGTTGGTTGATGAGGTATAGGAACGCGTCGCAGACTCCATAGTTTACCCTCAGGCGAAAAATGGTTCGTCCAAGGGGTTTCTCAATGCCTTTTTTTGAAAACCACGGCACTTGTAGGGGGTTGGGTTGGATGGTTTTGTAGAATTGGGCGTTATTGGACCCGACAAATCTCCTCCTCCATTTTTCCTTGTGGTTTTGATTGATGTAGGGTATCAAATCTTCGGCCATGACGAGGGAACCTAGCGGGGGTCCATCAACTGCGCCTCTGACAATATGTTCATTATCTATCTACAAGCATTGTAGCTTTTGTTTGGCTATTCCTTGAATAATCCAGAAAAAAAATTGGGCCGAATAGGAGAGATTGAATTTTTGCAAGATAACATTATTATTCCTTGAATAATCAACCAATCTTATCTTGCAAAAAGTCAATCTCTCCTATTCGGCCCAAAATTATTTTCTGTGCGTTTCGAGGTGTCTAGATCAAAATTACCAACCACTCCGATTTTGGTTGTAGACAATTTTCCAAAAATCTGAACCTTTGGTCAGGGACAGGTTTCCGGCTCTAGTCGGTCCTCAAAACTTTTCAGCCCGATCGGACCAAATTCGGCAGAGGTAGAGAGTTAGGGGTCAAAATGTGTTTTTCAAAATTTTCGAAAATGGATTTTCAAGATGTTTGGCGATCAAGGAGTGTGGGGTATCATTTTCCGCTAAACTTTGGACGCTGAATGAGTTTTCATGCGCCTGGTCCGAGGAATAACCAATCACTGTGAATGAATTTGCTGCGTTTATTTATTTCTATTAAGGTCTTCCACTTTGGATTACAGTCATTCAGAAATTTTAAGTAAGCTGTGAGTCATACCTGATCCAATCTCATCTTTATTTGAGGTTGTGACATCTGATAGATACATGCAGATGTCAGCCATTTTTTAATGGAATTTTTCCCAGAAATGTATCTAAATCCAATTCATCAACGTACGAGAAAGCCCATACGCCCAAATCCTTGTCCCTATGCATTTGTCCCCATAAAGTCTATACATTCTGGTAGTTACTCTCTATTGTTGCTATTCCGTCAATTCGAGAGACAGTGCAGTAATAAATGAGATAGGTGGAGTTGCGCCGACATTAGGCGATAGTCCCTTGGGCCCCATAAACCTCTGTACGGTGTTTGAGGGATAGCCTGGTCGCTGGTGAGATATGACCGTGTGGGTGTGGTTTTCCGGGAAAATGGCCATAAATCCGAAGGAGGCGTTTTGTATCACCTTGCGCCTTAGGCGACGGGTCGATACAGTGCCAGCAATACTGATTTCCGTTCCTGGTTAGTATTGCTCCCTGCAACAAGAACCGTATGATTCCTCTCAAATTGAGTTGTCGATCCGTTGATGTTGACTCCTATGAACAAATCCATATGTACTTTTGAAGTATTTTTGATCAAGTACCTCATTTACTTTGAAGCGCTGATATAGTTCTGACAGACAATAAGGTGTGAAATTCGCCTAAAAAGGATGTGATCGCGATTCTCGCTTAACTTTTGTCGTGTTAAAAAAATATTGTCTCGGCTTCGGACCATGCTGGCCATCTTGCATTATTTTTTCATTCAGCACGAGGTAGTTTGGTCTCTAGAAGGATCGATTCGGCTAATCGTCGACCGGTAACTGGGTCAGTCGGTGACCTTGCGATCGTCCATTGAGGTTGGAATGTGGAAGTACACGGTAGTGAGTCGTCACTCCAGACCCAGAGGACTATGAGGAGGAAGGGGTTTTAGGGAGAGGCTGCCAAAAGTTGTCATTGGAATTTCGGGATAAGCACGAGGGGGACCAGGATAAGGACGAAGGGGTAGGAGACCTCCTTCCCAGCTCGCAGCTCGGCAAGTTGAGATTGGTATGTATTGTTGACGTTGTAATAGGAAGAGAGGACGGTGAGAGGAAGGGGGTTCATGATACTCGTAGTAGTGGTAGTGGTAGTGGCATCCACCCAACTTTGGCCAGCTGATCTCCCTCACAGCGGCTTTGGATCTCGAGCCAAAATACCAATGCGGCCGAGCCGCGTGTTCTTCAATCGATTCCTTCCGTCGCCACGTACCTACTCAGGCCACTGCACCCCCCCCCCCCCCCAGCTCTGGAACGTCGGCGTCGGTCGGCCTTCTCCTGTGTCCTTGCTGGTCTGATCAACCCGACCCCACAGAAGACACAAACGGTCTTGTAATATGTAAGGCTCATGAGGTCCTTATTTCCCTGAATTTTTCTGGAAATTCCGGAATTTTACAGTTGCCAACCTTGGGATCTTCATATGAATAGGTATATCGACTAAATAACGAACGATGAGAATTCAAGGAACCCCTAGTCTTGCATTACGGATACAAGTGTATAAAGCGGAAAATAATGAGTTCTAGTTACATGAAGGTACCATATTGGTACTCCATTCGAACAGACTGCCTTCGTAACGACTCCGATTCCTGCCAAATGTGAGCGCTCGTACAGTGGGAGTTCACGAGACGAATGAAACCTGTGTTTCACGATATGTCCAATGCTAGTGGATTTTCTGTAAACGCTGAAGCTCGGGAATGATTAAGAAGATTCAAACAGCATAGATCTGTCTTCAAGGTAATTTTAACAATGGTACTCACACTTCTAGGTCTCTCAGAAACAATAGGGCCTACTCATTCAGTTTATTTATCTTCATATATTTGGTTTCATGGGTTGGTTTTTTTGGGACGGGATTTTGGGGGGGATTACATTGATAAATAATAACACATTTATTCTCTTCCTTCACTATCCCTCCGACTTTCAGCTCTTCCCTTGTGCCTTGTGTCCAACGAGTGCAAGGTTATACCTTTTCCCGTGACTACGGCAATTGTTATGCTATTATATTGAAGCTATTATATTATATTAAGAATTACTGACTTCATTTAACTAGGCGTTTTGTATCAGCATTGCCTCTATTAAATATTCGTATTTCTCATGACAAGCAGCTATGCCTCCGCCCTGGCGAATTTCTGCACATTGATTAACCAGTAGGCTCATATCGATGAGGCGTGCACCCTCCGTTCAACAGAATCAGAACAACCGATAGAAGATATGCCTGATCCATTGACGGACCAGAACGTATTTTGACCATGTCATGTTCTCCCTGGCGCCCACGTCGAAAAAAAAAAATCTAGGAAGGAGATGGTTTGGAACGCGGAGGTTTGTTTCCTCATAGGTCGAGTCAGTGCAAGCTGGGAAGGTTTACTGTAGAAAAAGCGACCCAATAGTAAGTGGCAGGGGCCCAAGTTTCGCCAGCTGATCTCCCCTTCTTTGCCCGGAGTCAATGGAAACCCGGCCAAAAAACCGCCAATAATTATCCTCCCTTCTTCATTGATCCTCTGACGTAACGCGTGGGCTTCATCGAGATCATGTGAGCAGGTTTAATGACCTTGAGCCTCCAAGGTGAGCAAATAATCCACAAACACTGCTGTTTAGCTCCCAGACTCCGAATGCACTTTCCTATCCGTTCAACAGACTGTTGAGTGTTTTGTTTTCATTTTAAACAAAAGTAAAGTGGTATTCATCTGCGGTGATTGTGTCAAATTTGGGAGCTGAGCTCGTGTTCAAAATTGTCTACCGATCTTTTTGAGGGAAAAAAACATTCATACACGGTGGCAGTCGCGGTGACCTCCCAACAAGACTAAAAACACATGAGACTCGGCACACGTGCTCTTCCGTTCACATATGGGCCACCCACACGTGTCTCTTAAAGCTCCCGCAGAGGAGCAGCTTCTCGGCAAAGGCGTTCAGGTTCATTAGTTGTAGTTACTAGAGCTCATTACAAAATTTAATTTTGGCCACAAGGCGAGTACTATAATAACGTTCAGAAAGTTGGAAAAACACGATTGCCGATTTTTTGCAAGACGAAAAAGGATTACCTATTATTTCTTTTGGAATAATACACTCTTGATTCTGACAATTGAAACCGTCAGGTCTATCATAGTAGTCGTTACTTGTTAATGATCAATATTCCCGGGACATTGCCAAGCCAGTCCCTCGCTAAGCAATGTACGTTTTTTGAATGACCCTATTGGTTGTTCACCAAATGTGAACAATCAAAACACTCTCAAACTGTCGTCATGTTTCTGTTTCAGAACGAAAAGGTAGAAGTGAAACAGAAATGGGCTTCTCGGTTACTTGGGAAGTTGAGGAAAGACATCACGCAAGAGTGCAGGGAAGACTTCGTGTTGAGCATAACGGGCAAGAAACCTGCTATGTGCGTCTTGTCCAACCCGGATCAGAAAGGCAAGATGAGGAGAATAGACTGTCTACGGCAAGCTGACAAGGTAAGACCTAGGCTCTCTCCATATATTTAGTTATTCAAAGAGAAAAATTACAAGTGGCACCTGACTGGGTTTTCGCGAATGACTGTTTTCATGAATGACATATTCGTGTCACGTCGTTGTTTTGAATATCTTTGTGAAAAAGCATTCCTGAATTTGTTACCTAGATCTGAGCTTGAGATTAAATTGGGAAGTGTTTTTAACTAAAGTTAATCGATTGCTAGATATTTGAACCGAGGTGGGTATGGCGGGAGGGGGTAGTGCGGTGGTGAGCCTGTTTTTCGGTTTCCCGTGTTCTCTTTGGGGAAGCTGCTCTGGCCTCTTGCCAAATCCTAACCCTCCGACGTCGCCTGCGTTTTCCTCTCCTGCGCCCCGGCCTTGTCCGTTTGTGCTGCGGGTGCTGAGAAGTGGCACGAGAGGAATTGGAGTGGTGGAGAGAAACGAGGGAAGGGGTGGTCTTCCAAGTCGGCACAATTCTATGCAAAACTATCCCTTTTCCGCATTCATTCTTCCTTCGCCCGGAGATAGTTTTGTTGAAAGACTGCGGTTTTCTTTTACGAAAATCTCAGGTTTACGTTTTGCCTCGGAACACAGATTGTCGGGTTCTGCCCCGCGTTCAGTACGAATGTATTAATTCTCATAAATGTTGAATTCATCAAGATGTATGTAGAGAACAATCATGCGATGCAGTGACTTTAAATCAATGTTTTCCGTCGCATTAGAAGTAGTTATTATTACGGCCTGGATTAAAACTAACAGCAAATGAAAATTGTTCGCCGATTGAGATTAACTATAATATTTACTTTACTCAGTAAGGCCTTCCTTACAAACACGTCACTACCATAACCAGGATAAAATTCCGAGTTTGCCAATTCAACATTCTTGGCTGATTTTTGGTTGGTTATTCCTTGAATAATCAACCTATGTTTTCATGATAATGGTCAACCTCTCCGATTCGGCTCAAAATTTTTTTCTGGACGTTTCATGATGTCCTGATCAAAAAAGGTCAATGTCCGTCCGCCGTACGCCGTCCGCCGTACGCCGTCCGCCGTCCATTGTCCACGCCGTTTTTGGTAGTAGAAAATTTTCTAAAAATTTGAAATTTGGGTCAGGGGTCTGTTCCCAGCCGAGATGTGTCCTCGAAACATTTCAGCCCGATCGGACCAAATTTGGAGGGGGTAGGGGTTTTTTGAAAAATGTATTTATTACCCAATTTGATTATGTGTTTTCGGGATTTCTGCTACCTAGGCGTGTGGGGTATCATTTTCCACTAAATTTTGGACGCTGAATTCAATGATGTGTGTCCCAGAACGATTGGCACCCACCGGAAGAAGTTATGGGTCAAAATGGGTATGTTTCCACCCATTTTGAATGTGTGTTTTCGAGATTTCTGGTGCCTAGGCGTGTGGGGTATCATATTCCACTAAATTTTGGACCCTGAATCGATTGGAATGGGTCCGGGACCCGCCACACCCACTGTTTCCCCCATTCGAGGAATAACCAACCCGTGTGTAAGAATTTGCAGATTTTGGTTGGTTATTCCTATAACCACTAAGGCAACTGGAAAAATTTTCTACCTTTACGGTACAGCAAGCCTACTGGAATATAAAGATCGCATTCACTTTTCCGACAAAACAAGGTTATCGAAACATCAAAATACTCTCAGTGGCGTGTGTAGCGTCCGAACCGAATATGAACTTGAGCCAGGATACTACCGAACAGACTGATGTTCGCCCATATATTATTGAATTTTAGTACGAATTTCCAATTAGGTGATCACACAAGCAAGGGGCAATTCTTAATCCATAGGTAAACCTCGAATATGAAGGGCTTTTTGTTTCTGTTTGTTTCATGGTCTAAATTAAATTTGAATTTAAATTGAAGTTTTAAAGCAGATTTTTGGTCAGGGCACCCATGTACAGAAGGGATCGCCTTTTGATCTCGACAAGTGGCGGAGCAAGCCTCAAAAGCAATAAAAAACAATGATTCAGAAGGTTCATCATAAAGTTGGGGACATTAAGGGAAGTGAACAATTTTTGCGGTGACCAAATTGCAACACTAAGCAGATCGTTATTGTGCTTCTCTTTCTTACATCAATACAACAATTTACTGAAAAAAACCCCGAAGTGAACAGTTAAAAAAAGAACACAAGTGTTGAAAGACATGATTTTTTGGGAGATGTAATCAATCACCTTGCTAGTGGTACTTCGTGATGATTAGAGGAGAGAAATCCAAAGTGGTATAGAAGTTATTGATATTGTTAAGAATGATGAGTTAAGAACAATTGTTCATTGTAGTTGTCCGTGAAGTAATAGGCTACAAGTGCACGTGGCAGTGATGTATCGAGGACGAGAAAGTATTGAGGGAGTCGACGAACGACGTTAGTACTTTCCTGGAGTTATTTAAAGTCATTCTAGGGATTATCGGGGCAAAATTAATTAGTGGCAGTGCGAACGGGCGGTAAGGGCAAAAAGAGGTATAGAAGTGTTAGTGGGTGGGGCAAATAGGTGACAGCGGAAGGGGGGCGAATTGGCCTTCGGAGACAATAAAAATCAAGGACTGTCGAAAACGGGGCGGCGGAAGTTGTAGAACTAATGAAACTTCTCCTTGGAGGTTCCGCACCAGATATATAGTTCCTCTCAAGTAATCTCCAAGAGCTATCAGGCAAACACTGTTCCCAATGAACTGTCTTTCCCAACCGATATTACCCATTTAGCCATAGCCCACGAATCACCTTAGATTGCTTCCAACTTGTGATGTGTTGTGGGTGGGCGAACTCCCCGGTGCAGGGAGGGTATAACTTCATAAAAACAGCTCGAGGGTGTGAGGTGATTAACTGAAAACGGCAATCATGTATAGTCGGATGTCGGAGCAGCCTCTGAGAAAGAATGATCAAACCTAAAATGTTTATCCCGATGAAACAAATCGGTTCATGTTTCACATAATTCCAGTGGACTAAATCTAATCTCTCTAAATCAAAGTGGGCTGAATCCAGTATGATGGATCCTGGCCCGATTGGTGCCCTCTGGAGGTGGGTATAGGTCAAGATTGGTACCAACCTTCATAGGTATCTCAGAAGTGGGCTTTCGGGATTTCGGGTACGTATGGGGGGCATGGGGAACTCTCTGTGACCTTGGGCAAGAGAACATGGGTTGATTATTTAAGGAAAAACTAACCAAAATGGCATCTCATAGCAGTGCCCTCATTTTTCTCTTCATTATGTATCTTTTCAATACCTGAATAGGGCTAAATCACCACAACGTTATTCACGAACAGTGTGATCGTATGTAAATACCCGTCACCGGTGATTGCATCGTTTTTCAAGTCCTCTCCTCCGACCCGGTGAGCCGCTCAGGTTGGCCAACAATCTCGACCTGTTGATTCGAATGACAGATTTTTTGGCATGAGATCAAGCAATGTTTGAGAAAGACATACATTTATATATATATATATATAAATATTTTGTCAACTCCAGAGACAATTATGAATAGGATATTACGGCCCCCACTCATTTTCAGTATAGACATTAATTCTCGCCAAACATGATAAGATATTTCCTATTTTGACGTATTTTAGGAATAATTTCAATGTATCGTGCATTTTGATTTTTTAGGTTTGGCGGCTCGACCTGGTGATGGTCATTCTTTTCAAAGCCATCCCCCTGGAGAGCACGGATGGCGAGCGGCTGGAAAAAGCGGCCGAATGCGCTCACCCCAACCTCTGCGTCAACCCTTACCACATCAATGTTTCCGTCCGTGAATTAGATCTCTACCTTGCCAACTTCATCAATAGTCATGGTAAGTGCCAGCGCATGCCTCTCACTATTTGAAGAACGTCGATGACTCCGTGTCTCCTCCACAATGTCTACTTCCAATTCAATTTAGTCATTGTCTGAAGAGTTTTTGCGTAACAGTATTCCATGTGAAACCCACTAGTTCAGCGCTGTCTCTACATAATGGCCTACAGGTTGAAAAAACGGCTTTGAGGTTTCAACTATACTGAAAGGAAGAGACTCAGGAGAAGATGATGTATCAAATTTAAATTTCATATCTAAATTCTATCTTTACTCGAGCAAGCGTAAATCTCGTAAATCTGACAAGTGTTATTTGCCGTATGAGAAAACACGGAAAAACTCGCTGAACAAGACTTTTCAGTTACTAGAAACGGATTACTCGGTAAACAGTAAATCAGAACTGTTGTCTGGCCCTAATGGCCTCTGGTTCTCATTAAATAAGCAGATACTGCTGAAAAGACCTTGTTATTTTCTCTCTTCCCCATAGGCATTAGAAATCTTAGACATCTCAATAGGATCTAGACAGGCCATAAAATGAGCGGAAAAGAAATAGCGGAGGGCAAGGCTAAAAGGGGACACAACATTGATTCTTTGAACTTGCTTTTCCAGGGATATAGGGCGTACGCTCCCCGCTAGTCGCTACAATAAATAACAATGTGCGCATCCCTTAAGTCTAGAAGTAGGAGTAGGAGCCCTTGGTCTAACCTACCCTCCTCCACTGCTGTTCTCCTCATTATAAATCTTTCGCTCCTCTCCATATCATTTCCCTCAGCCTCCACTCTTCTCTCCCTCTTCCCTCCAAGTCTAGAAGATTTTCCTTTCCGACGCAATATCAATCCTGGGTCCCCCCTTTGTTGCTCTCCAACCAACCACTCATCAATAGTCAAACGAAAATTTAGCGACAATACGATAGAGACTACAAAAGAAAACAATCCCCCTCCCCTCACCTATTCATGCCCCTTTCGTTCGAGTGGCGGTCCAAGGCTTCCATCTGTGGAGAGCCGAAGACATGATTTCAAACAACACAAGATGCCGCAAAATCACGAAATGGGCTGCCCTGAATGTGTCAACAACCTTATCATTATATTTCCGCTGCTATTATCCACAGAAGTTATTTGGTTGTTGAACGATGTTAGGACCTGACCATGAATCCATGGGGTACGTAGTTTTAATCTTAGTTATTTTCATTTACATAATTCACCCTTCTAGACGTATACACAGAAAATTTAAAAAAAAAATCAATATTTCATCATTTACGTTTCAATGTGTATAGATTGCAAATCCTAGATGTCTGATGTCTGGGACAATGAAGTCTTTTGAGTTGCATCTAAATAGTAAGAAGTTTGTACAAAGACTCCGTTTGGGCCCTGGTTGTGTCAATATAATTTTCAGCAAATTTGCCTGTCAGAAGGAAAGTGGTTATCTTGCTGAATCGATTGAGATGGTTTTTTTTTTATTGATTGCGGTAATCAGAGCGGTTTTTTACGAATTCGTTTAAATTTGTTTATTATATATTTTTTTAGTCCGAGAAATTGATAGGGGCAAATGTGACAAAGGCAGTACTTATTATCACGTCTTTGGTTGCTAAGCCTGAATAAATATTATTAGTAGAGATTTGTGCCGCCATATGGGTAACTGTTATCGTTTTCAAAGGACAGAAATCTGTTCTGGAGGTCTAAAATAAGCCTACTTAGACTTAGAAAAAACTTGGAAAAGAACACCCTTCTTTCATCACGAAACTTCAAAACAAGTATGTCATTTCATAAACACTAGCTGAAGAATCAAGATTTAACCGATTCGCGGATGTGTTATTTATTTTTCGAATATCCGATTCCTTTTTGCATCATTGTGTATCCATTACCTGAAGTTGTTTACCTGCTGATTGCTGTTGTGTTCAAAATGCTTCTTTCTCCCCAAAGAAAAAGATTATAAGGGTTAAAATGGGGGCGGTAACGGGCAATGCCCCTTAGTTACATCGCATCCCTCTCCCGGAAATACGGTCCTCTTTTAAACTGTCATCTTTCAGAAGTACAAATCATGATAGTTTGGTCAAAATACTGTGATTAAAACCCCCAATAAAATCTGTCAAAATTCGGTCACGTAAACTTGGAGAATCCACCCTTGTCGAGCTTATTCAGGCTCAATTCGTCACTCCCGTGATGCGTACCTGGAGGGCCCCTTGACTCATCCCCCTAGCCACAAGCACTAACACCCTGCCGAACCCATTCTTTTGAAGAACTGCTGCTGTTTTCCCCCTGGATCAGCATCGCTGACTTCAACTCTCTGTTGACGAGCTGAATCAACGCACCACTGGTCAGTCACACTATTGGCGTTCTACTTGGACCAGAATGCCGCAGGAGTTCTCATGCACTTTTCTCAGTTCTTTTAATGAACTCTCACTGGAGATCATTTAGAGTTCTTATGCCCTAATGGGAGATTTCTCTCGCTTTCAGAAGTTTTGAGTGGGCTCTGTGATACAATCACGGACAGGGCGGGCAGCCGGCCAAGCCAAGGTGAGTACTTTTGCTCCATTTGCTTCTGTCGCCGTATTTTAGAAAAAAGGTCGTTTCTGACAGTTCCGTACCACCACCGTCTTTTCTGCCTTTTGGAAATATTATCATTTCACTTTTGTCGTGAATATAGCTTTGAGCCAGTATCTATCATGTCTTGAGAAAAACCCTGGACTTTTCTTAGATCTAATTCAAGGCTTTGTACGACCTTATCGGACGATTTTTCACATTTTGATTCGTGATAATTTAGATATTTTATATAGAAACTAGTAACCTAATTGAGAATCTCTCAAGTTTCTTCCATATACAGGCACAATAAAGTATTGAAGACAATTGTCTTAGACAAGAGATAAGAGATAAGAAAGCATCACCAAATACCCGGACACGATTGTGCCCGTATTCTCCAAGGTTTTTTGGAGTCGTTAATCTTATGCTGTTCATCTTCCTGTTAGTTATCGACGCAAACTCTGTTCATTTAGACACGGCCTTCAATGCGACGGATGATTTTGCAGAGCTTCTTTAATTTACTGCTTGTCTGTCAATCAGTATTGCCCTCCCACATCAATTACTACATAAAACCAACGCATCTTTTTTAACACAGTTAATAACAGTTTTTTTCTTTTGGCTTGAAAAAACTCTGCTGCTCTAAGTCTTTGCAGTATATTTCTTTGTAATTTCTTGTCCTTTCTTTTACTATGAGATCGAAACAACTTAACAATGAATGTTAGCTGCGTGGTAACACTAAGATAGATCGTAACATCGTCCTCCGATGCGTTTGATTGAGGTTTTAGATTTGCTGATGTCACGATGCACTTCTGCCCCGCGCAATCATTATCTTTTTTTGGTTCACAGTTGTCGGCTTGTATCGGGACGGACGTCCATATAGGAAATTAATAAGAACCGGACGATTGGCTTTAACAGCGGTGAATTTAGTTTTTTTTAAGGCTTTGCCATTATACAAAGTTTAGACTAGCCAGGTAGGGGGGTATTGTTGAGTTTATCTTGCCCTGTTCCTAAAACAAATTCAAGGAGGATTCAAGGGTAATAGAGAAGATGATCACGACCTTCGTCAATTTTGACTCGTCCAATAGTCTTCACACCGGGGTTAAATCTGTGGTGCGGATCTATATTTTGATGAAGAAGCATCAGATCTGAATACAGGATTAAACCGTTTCCCCTTTCTTGCATCGTCCGTTGCCATGACACCTACAATATTTTACCTCCATTCTTTTATCATTATTTATTTTTTTATTTCTATTTTTTTATTAATCTACTTAACTTGAATAAAAAAAGGTCCAATCTTTCCAAACTTATCGCGACATATTCAGCTTTGACGGGTTCTCAATACGCCTGAAGCGCCGCAATAGTAAAAACTAAAACTCCCAAGAACCACAGTTGCAGATCAAATATTGAATTTGGGACCAAATGGAGTCTGTGAGCTAAATTTTAAAAAGTTTGGAGCATTTAAATGCCCTAAAGAGCGTTAACTGTGTTTCAAAGACATTCCACTTCAAGGCTTCAATACTTCAGAGGAATTCGACAATTTAATCAACTTTTTCAAATTACGGCCAACAAATGCTAGAATGCGATAAAACTAGTGGCCCTCACATGAATAAATCGTCTGGATGTTGGAGGTAAATTTGTGAATCCACTCTGTTTTTTGGCATTTGTCAAGCAATTCATTTGACTATCGGAAAGTTGGTAAATGTGAGCCATTGGTCGTTTGACGGGTTCTGAAAAATGTTGCACGAGGGTTTATTATTTTTTTGGAAGTGTGTGGAGTTTGATGCGTGGATATCTGCTTGTTTCGTAGGCAAATTGAATGGGCAGATTCGCCCGGATTTTAGAAGGGTTCGCTTTCAATAGTTCAAGCAAACTATCTTCCCTTAGATATTGATAGTCGATGGAGTATATCTCACTCTACTGTATGGGCCGTACTACCAGTTTGGTTCCCCAGTGGACCAATAACAATTTTTCCAGCAATAAGTGAATTTACTGCGGTTAAATGCGAGCGACGAATGGTAGAGAGCAGCTGCACTATACCACATGCTGGGGTTCGGGATCAAAAACTAAAGGAAGAATTTTGATAAGACAATTGTGAAAAGGTTGTTAACTACCAGGGGAGAACGCGGGAAAGCTATCTAAATGTGAGTGTAGATAGGGAGCAATGAAACTGAGTCGCAAACATTAGCTAACATTTAGGTCTCATTCCAGTATCAGAGATCTACCTTCCGCTAGGCTTAGCCGCTACTTTCTTGCCACTTTCATCCGATATTTTCTTGCGGGCTCCCTCACCCTATTTACATTGCATTACCCGTCCTACCCTCCACGGCAACTACTGTCGCCAACGTCTTTAGACCTTAAATGCCACCAGAATCTTCTCAAGTCAGGACCTCAAATATACGACTCAGATGAATATTTTCCAAACATACTGTTCGTTATTTAAGATGTTTTCTACAAGTCATTGTCATTGTCTGAATGAGTTTTTCGGTCGATGAAAGATAGGATATGTTATTTATTTATTTTTTTTTTTTTTTACAAGTTTTGTGTAACTATTCAATCAACAGCCACCAAAATCAGGGTTTGTAGAGTGTCATTGTTAAAGAACCTCCTCCTACGTTAGATGTAACCGTAGAGCAGGGCTTACGGGTCCTCATCTTCTGAATTAGAAGGTAATTTGGAAGATACGGTTCGGAGGGTTAAGAAAACAATGTATTAGCTAGTGGCAATTGTGTGACTTAATGGACATAACCAATACGTAGCAAAACAACTCGTATCTCCCTCTGCCCACTAAGGATAGTCCGCTTTCTGTTTGAGCAAGTCCATAGTCTCAGGAACAGGCTTGGCGGGGCGGTACTAGGCCCGGGAAGCCGAAGTTTATGGAGACTCTCTGGTGCCACAACACGCAATAAAAATCTTTGTCTCGGACCCACGAAGGGTGTGTTTTGTATTTTGGATAGGCTGGCTAACTTCCCCTCCCATAACCTCACATCCCTCAGCCAGGAAACAAGTACAACTCCTAGGGTGGACGAGCTGGGTTGGGCTCGACGTGAAGGGGCGAACGAGGGTGGATGACTGGTGGCGCTGCAGGGGGATGAGGATTTCAAAAAGTGGGCTACACTGAGTCCAAAGAAGATATGAGAGGTCGGGTGAACCCCTTGCTGTATGTTGTAACTTGACGGCCCGTTTACAAGTTATCGTCCTCGGCGCTCAGCTTCCACTTCTTCCTTCAATTCGTCATCCTATTCTTCTGTCATGACTCATTTTCATTCAAAGGAGCCATTCCAGAGCTTAGCAGGTCCTCTATGTTCCTTGTTTCAACCTTTTACTTGGGAAAAGAAACAGGCGATATTATTCAAGGCAAACTTGAAATAACATCTTGATAATCTAGGAATACCTTATATTGTAGAAAATAATTTCCTACAGATTCGTTTTTTGGTGTTCTGCGGAACGCACTCTGGTAAGATGCATTTCAGACCAATCGGCCCACTCTCATATAATTTAGCAGTCACAATTTCCTCCACTAGTAAGACGTACTAGTTTTTACAGGTTTTGCTACATTATCAGGAGCAATAATTGTTTTGGTCAAGTTGAAAAACAAATACGCAGTTATACGTGTATTTTTGGTCGTAAACCTTGTGTGCTACCAAATTTGAGGGGGTAGTATGAATTTACCCTTGTTTTTCTGCCTTCTTTGCCTCTGTCTATGGGCAACGTTTCCGGGTTCCTCTCCGTAAAAAGGCGGGGAATGTTAAATATTCAATAAGCTCGTATTATCTATGACTAGATTTTTATTATGGGTACTGATTACTTTATTTTACTTAGTTATTTTGATTTCTGCTTTATTTATCCTTTCTTGAAACATAATGTAGATTGTCGCATTCGTTGAGTAAATTTTAAATAATTTAAGGGTGGGTGGAAAGCTGCAACTAAGGAGCATCTTATCCCAGATCGGCTGCAGTCGCCCCATCAACGGTTTCGATCTGTATCCATCTCATATTCTCATCTTCAGCAACGGGCCCCTACAGCTGTTTGTTGTTCCTATCCTCCCTTTTTTCCTTGGTCAGATATAAGCTTGAAATATGGAATCGATAAAACGGAGAGGGCCGTTACTGAAGCAAATAATACTTGGAGAGGCGCCACCCAACCCCAGTGCTTCCCTGCTGTTTAATCCCAACACTTCCCTCTCCTAAACCTTTCATTCCGAGTCATAACAAAGTCTACGATTACCCTATTTCCTGAAGACTCGTAACTTATAAACTAATTACGACTGTCTTTTGATGAACACTTCGTCATCCTTCTCATTAATATCATGCTAATTAAATTGTAATAATTTGCATCTTGAAAAGTGCCTTAGATCTCAAAGTTTTTTCTCCACAAGAAAATTGTTCTCAGAGTTAATTCTTTTCCGGCATCCAGGGGGCTGCTCCAAGATTTCTCTTGTTAATTCTTCACGATTTGCGTCATTATGTGACAACCGTTTGTGGAGCGAGGGGGAATAATGAGATCTTATTGCTTCTTCGTTAGGATACTTAAGGATTGTCCTGAATAGCCTAAAGAATGTTTTTAAATTAACAATTATCCTGTATAATTTATGGACCACGAAGTCACCAGACATTTTCAACTCGGCCCGCAATAAAGAGAACAATAATACCCCTGCCTGGTGGTGTCAATGCTACGATATAAATTTTTTCTGCAATACTGTTGTTCATACCATATCCGAGAATTTCTGAGGGTATTTTATTGTTCCCAATATGGTTGCAGGAGAATGATTGTATATACTCATATAATGCCATAGGCTGCGATAGGCCTCTCAAGACCTTTAAGCAAAACTCTAAAGATGTAATAATCCCTTATTGGCAACAGTTTTCGTCAGGAGGTGTAAGATTGAAATCCGAGCAATCCTGGTTGGTAATGAGTTTCGTGTTGCGGTGATCCTAGCGTGCGATGTACGGTAGATTCCAAAACGCAGAATTGGAGAGTCTTGAAAGAGGTGTCTATCCGATGCGCCGGACCTTTGCCCCTCAAGTGACTACTTTCGTCTCCAAAGAAGTAGCTCACGGTTGAATAAGTTAGACAGGTACATCAGGTAGCGGTAGGGTGGGGTGGGGTTAATAATTAGTAGTTTATGTAAAAAGCAGCCATTTCAGCCTGCTCGTGACGTGGTCAGCCATTCTCTCTTGTTATGACCATTTTGCATATGGTTGCATCATTGCCACATCGCATTGGGTTCTGCCTGCAGTCAGTGTGAAAATTGTGTGAGATGGCTGGCCCACTCCCCAATCGTCATACAATTAGTAACCACACCCGGTGTTTGCTTAACATTGAAGATCAATTAGGAAACGGTTCTTTCACCATCCTTCTAGGTCTTAGGCCAAATTCAAAACCTTGAAATATAGAACAAACTAGAGGAGACCTTTAGTATCAAGGAAATAATTTCCTCCTTACCGCTTTCGGTGAATTGATTAAACGGATAGGAGTGTTGGAGAATCGACTGAACTGGCAATTTTCATACAAGTAATATAATTGTAATCGACAACCTGCATATTGGATGCATTGATAACCAACAATATAAAAATAAGAATGCCGTCATTAAATATTTGAATACATTTCAAATTTCATTTTGTAAAAAATTGATGCAGATCACAACATCATAAAAACTTATATATAAAACAAAAAATAATAAAAATAAAACCATTAAAAGTTGTCCCACTCTATTGCTGTCCGTCCGGATTAGGTGATTGAAAATCATATTGAATGAAGTTGAACTCTATTCTCCAATCTACTTGCTGACTGTTTCGCTACATATTACACCTTGAACAAACTGAGGTCAATTCAATCAAAACCTTTGATTTACTCCCCAAAGTCGTGTTCCTTCCTATATCATGTAGGAGATCCTAAGAGGCAAAACGAGGATTGAACCAGGAAAAAATCTGCAAATTCTTACACACGGGTTGGTTATTCCTCGAATGGGGGAAACAATGGGTGTGGCGGGTCCCAGACCCATTCCAATCGACAGGGATAAAACATTTAGTGGAATATGATACCCCACAGCCCTAGGGCACCAGAAATCCTAACCCTTTCACAATGGGTAATACTACCCATTTTGACCCATAACTTCTTCCGGTGGTTGCAAATCGTCTGGACAAACATCATTGAATTCAGCGTCAAACATTAGTGGACAACTCTACCCCCACGCCTAGGTAGCAGAAATCCCGAAAACACATATTCAAAATGGGTAATAAATACCCAATTTGACCCATAACTTCTTCCAGTGGGTGCCGATCGTTCTGGGACCCATTTAATTGGATTCAGTGTCCAAAATTTAGTGGAAAACTATACCCCACACGCCTAGATAGCAGAAATCCCGAAAAAACATATTCAAAATGGGTAACAAATACCCAATTTGACCCATTACTTCTCTTGAACTTTCTTGGTGAGAAAATGGGAATTATAACTCGCGGATCACAATTTGAACAATATATTTTCGTACTCACTTTCTTACAACTCTAGAAGAAGGAGTGACTTGAGACTTAAATGAACAGAGCTGCAAACCCTCATGACCACTAACAGTCTAAGCAGAGCAATATGTAGTTCGTATGTTACATGGAATGTATAAGATATTCCATTAACTTTCTCCAGTGGGTGCCAATCGTTCTGGCACCCGTTTCATTGGATTCAGCGTCCAAAATTTAGTGGAAAATGACACCCTACTCGCCTAGATCGCCCAAAATCTCGAAAATCCATTTTTCAAAAAACACATTTTGACCCCCCCCCCCCCCCAATTTGGTCCGATCGGGCTGAAAAGTTTTGAGGACCCATCTCGGCTGGGAACAGACCCCTGACCCAAATTTCAGATTTTTAGAAAATTTTCTACTACCAAAAACGGCGCCGATGATGGACGGCGTACGGCGGACGGACATTGACCTTTTTTGATCAGGACATCATGAAACGTCCAGAAAAAAAGTTTGAGCCAAATCGGAGAGGTTGACCATTATCATGAAAACATAGGTTGATTATTCGAGGAATAACCAACCAAAAATCTGCAAATTCTTACACACGGGTTGGTTATTCCTCGAATGGGGGAAACAGTGGGTGTGGTGGGTCCCAGACCCATTCCAATCGATTCAGGGTCCAAAATTTAGTGGAATATGATACCCACACGCCTAGGCACCAGAAATCCCGACACATACAAAGTGGGTGGCTACATACCCATTTTGACCCATAACTTCTTCCGGTGGGTGCCAATCGTTCTGGGACACACAACATTGAATTCAGCGTCCAAAATCTCGAAAATCCATTTTTCAAAAAACACATTTTGACCCCTACCCCCCCCCCCCCCCCAAATTTGGTCCGATCGGGCTGAAAAGTTTCGAGGACCCGTCTCGGCCGGGGACAGACCCCTGACCCAAATTTCAGATTTTTAGAAAATTTTAAAAACTACTACCAAAAACGGCGCGGACGATGGACGGCGTACGGCGGACGGACATTGACCTTTTTTGATCAGGACATCATGAAACGTCCAGAAAAAAATTTTGAGCCGAATCGGAGAGGTTGACCATTATCATGAAAACATAGGTTGATTATTCAAGGAATAACCAACCAAAACATTCTAAGTGTGCGATTTGGAAATTAAAATTACAGAGTCGACTGATGGCAGAGGAGTATTTCGTTGGAAATAGCAAACTTATGTTGGTATTGAGCAATAAACTTGGACAAATATCGAAGTTTGTGACAGCCCATTGAGGTGACAGACATCGGAAGTGTAAAAAGACGACTCCAACTATGTTCATGGCTGGACAGACATGACGATGCAAAGAGTGATATTGGCAGAGTTTCGGATGGGCACGTCAAGAGGGAGGCCGGAGAGGGAAAGTGAGTTACCAGGCCAAGAAGAGACGGTCGAGGGGCAGGTCTTATCGGGGTGTTGGCCCTGGCTAGTGCCTGTAGGAGGTGGCTCACATTTAGGAGGTGGCTCAGACACACCCCCAAACACGAACCTCCCTTCACATCGAGTACGCCCCCGATCAGCTGAGTCGTTCTCACCACCTACGACAGAGTGATCCACCGTACAGCCCATAACTCCCCCCCCCCCTCACACACACAAAACCATCCTGTTAGCGCTTTTCAAAACCTAACTTTTTTGTGAAAGGTACTCGCAACAGTAGAACCGCAGAACCAAATCGCCTGAAACGATGTATACCTTGGAGACACAAGTTTGAATGAAGGATGAAAAGAACCTTGAAAAGATCCCGTTCAAAATCTTGGTCTAAGCCAATTGCAAAAATGAATCAAGTGGGAACAAGAAAAGAATAATTTTCATCTTTACATAGACCGAAATTTAATTAATTAGTTTTTCTATTCAAGCACCTCATTTCCTGTATTGAGAGGCGGAGGAAAGAACCTCCAATCGATCATCGTGATGGTGCGTGACATCTCAATAAGCAGAAGCCAAACTACATAGTTTTATTTTCATCCATTTGTAATCATTTATCATCAGTTAGGAATTGATTCTCTCGATCTCTCTCTACTTCTCACTGTCAAATCCTTTCGATGATAGAAGTCCCCTTTTAGCGGCCATAAGTCGAGTGCCAGCCCTTTTGTGTCTGCTAATATCTGTTCATTTGCCAATGTTTCTGCGGTAAATTCACTCATATTCCTCCAGTAATGTCCCCTTCTTCTCAGAAATACCCACTCACTGAACAAAAGAGGGGCGTCTGTAACCTACTGAACCTACATAGAACTTTTTTTTTTTTTTTTTTTAGAAATTGTGAAAAATAATTGTGTTTTTTGTTGAAGCGCACTGTTTCAACGCATCAATGGATCTCTGAACTGATCCTCTTTTTGTTGAAATGAGTACTTCAATCTCTGGTTGTAGGATTTTCTTCCTAATCACTGACCGAAGGTTGTTTGTTTTGTTAGGATACGCTCACAACCCGTACAACGGTGTCGTGTGTAATGATACCATACTAGCGACTGGAGTATTTTCCTCTAAGGAGCTCTGGAGACTGTCTAAAGGTAAAATTTTTTCACGTTATCCTGTATGAAGTGTGGATGGCTTCCTCCTCAGAAAGAAGGGTATGTTCTCGTATTGGTCCCACTTTTCCGGGGAAACGTTCCGGCAGGACGGCTGTGGTCGGTATCTTGTCACTTTACCGGGTTATACACTTCATCGTTTACGTACTGATTCTCACTTATAGCTCCATACATTATCAAGTTAACATTGCTGGTAAATAAGGTTATCCTTCTAACACCGCTAAAAAAAAAATGAGTCTTCCATCCTTCTAATTCGCGTTAATGGGCATCCATAACATTTTGACATTCGTGAATGTTCGTGTTTCGCGGGAGTTTACGGCATGGAAAAGTAAGTTTTTATAGGGAAAAAAAATCTCGGAAGGTCTTATGGGGGAAGTTTAATTGAATAATACCCAACCTAAAACTCTAAACCAATTTCGTACCTCGTCGTCGACCGAAAAGCCGTGGAGTTACTTCTCTCATCTGCAGAGTGCCATCAAAAACTGTGTCGCTACCGTGTAAGAAGAGAGAAACCACTTTGACACAGGGACCGTCCTATCGGTGTTGAATGAGCCACTCATTCAATGAATTTCTGTACATGTTTCTTCTGATATCCTCTCATTGATCTTGAAACGTGGATATCTCATTTGAACAAAAAGGGATTGTGCGCATTGATTTCAGTTGTTCTCTTATTTTCCCCTAAATGCCATGAGCACAAAAATGTTCAAGTTTGCATACATCTGAAAAAGTACATGTTTTGTTTCTCAAGTCGACTGAGATTCGGGAAATTTTTAAATTAGTATTATAGTATTGTTCGTCTACAAAATTATCACTAAGGACTCTCAGGCTGATGGGACAACAATTATACGAAAATCTAGTTTCCCTAACCACTCTCCAGTCATTTTCCTCACGCCATTTCCAAAATTGATGACTTATGGTAAACTCAATGCCAGTTTTTTTAAACGCAGAAAGTAGCTCCATGGCTTTATATTGAACTACTCGAGGCTTTGTTATAAACGAATAAGGGGGAGGCCTCTAAAGGTTAAAATACAGTTTAACGTGGCCACAACTAAACCTAGCCCAAACCAAGAGGTCGTATACGGTTTTCATGATCCCCTTTTATCTAGAATATATTCGATTGTAAAGGAGGGAATCCCTCCTTCCACGTCCCCCTCAGTTTGGTATTAAATTCAGTAAATAATCCGCATAAATTCAAATGATCAATATCACTGCATAACCGATTAGGTGTCTCTGGCCTCGCATTAGAAACACAATCTGAAAACTGAATATTCGTAGTTGGTTTTTACATGCGAAGCCGGTGTCGGTTATTTGAATTAATTCCACTGTTATTTTCATCATTCCGGTTACGACGTGAGTCATTGCTTTGAACCTGTCCAGTCCCCCGTATCTACTTGAATGAATGACAGCATGGTATGACTGAGTCCTCCTTTAGTTCTCATGTTTGATTTAACAGTTTGATAATGAAATTTTTCACTCTAGTGGACTTGCGATGATTCGCGAAGTGTGAAAAGCGATAGTTATCAACGTAACTTCTATTGGCAGATTACACCCTCATTTTCAACATCTAAACCCAAATTTGTAGACGTAAGAAAATTTTTTAATTCTCAGATTGGTGTTAGCAGAAAGAATGTTCAATACTGGAAAATGTGACGCTTTATGTAGACAACGCAGCTTAGAATTCTTCCTGATATAGTTAACGATTTTGGATCGTAGCCTTCCTGAACAATCATATCCTTGTTGGCTGAGTTCTTCTATAGCTAACTTGCAGTGAGAGTCAGTACACAAACGCAAAGAAAACATTACTTACCCGCGCTCTAACAAAAAATCAAAACTTTAAAATCATTTTCGTTGATATTTTTGATATTCATTCAATTTCCACGAGCATTATTCTCATTAAAATAAAATCATCACGATACCTAAACGGAATACCTATTTTACAAATCCATTTCCTGAACTCGCACGTGTCAGCAAGTCCACCGTATACAGTGACCTTTATCATCTAATGCTTTTCAGTTTTGCAGAAGTTAATACTCAAATTTCGCAAATTTGTTTCAGCATCTATCGTCCAAAATTGCAACGGCATGCAACCTCCTATAAATGTGATTAAGATAGAAAATCCCGGCTACTATTGCAGCAGCTACACACCCCCGGGTCAAGACCACACCACTATGATTCCATCGGCACAATACAGTGAGTACGAACTGCCGTATTCTCTTTATTCGATCGTATCTATTTTTTTTAATGATCGCTTTGAGAATAACCTGAAAATTATATAATATCAAGAGTGGCTTTTCTTTCATCCAAGTTGAGCCACATCAAACTCAATACCTCAGATATTGAAAAATACTTTTTTTCTCCTCTACTCATTAGATTTGCGTGTGAGGTGAGAAACTTCGGTAAAAATAAACTATTGTATTCGAGGATCGACAAAAATACGTGAATTCAATGGTGGGATTGCCAATTTACCTAATGCGCATAAATAATTGAGAACGAACTTCTATCTATAAGGAGTGCAATGGCAGTTAAATGATAGAAAATACTTCCAGGACGATTTCATCAAAACTGGTGGGCGCCAATTGTTCGATCCTAGATCGCCGAAAATCTCGAAAACCCATTTTTCGAAAACACATTTTGACCCTTGTTTACCCTCCAAATTTTATCCGATCGGGCTTAAAAGTTTCGATGACCAACTACAACCGGAAACGGGTCGCAGACCCAAATTTCAGATTTGAGACAATTTTCTACTACCAAAATCGGCGTGGACCGCGTACGGCGGACGGACATTTGTTTATCTTGATCTAAACACCTTGAAACGTCCAGAAAAAACATTTGAGACGTATCAGGGAGATTAAATTTGTGTATAAAACACAGGTTGGTTGTTTAAAGAATAACCAACATAAAGAAGATGCTGGATGAAGGCAAACTTCAGGAAACATTGCAAGTTTAAGTAGCTTTTGAACGAAATGAACTTTTTCTATTGGTTTCATGGAGAAAGCCAAGTTTGAATGCGGATAAAGTAGGGGTTTCTCCCATTTTAAAACCAAAATTATACGCACAAAGTGTCCAAGTCGTGTCTGATCTGGACAAAAAGCAACGTTACTTTTAGCATCCTGCATAAAAACTTCAAACCACCTGTACTTCAGTTAAGTGGTATCTCAATACGCGAGGTGCATTCGTATTTATATTTGAATACGAGTATTATTCATAAGATTGTTGCAATTTTTCGTCCCAGGTCCGCTGGGATTGCCAAGGAGCGGTCAAAGCCCTGGAGAGCCTCGGTCCAAGAGGGTTCGGCGCCTCAGTTCGGCCGAGGACGACATCGAGTTGGGCGGCGGCGGCGGTGGCGGCGGAACGAGCTCGTCGCGTGGGGGAGACAAGAGCCAACCCACTGACGTCACTTACTACGGACAGAGTCCGGCCTCCCTTTCTAGTCAAACCAGTTGGCATTCTGACGTCGAACACGGTAAGGCCGTCACACTGTCAATTTCTCGAGAGAATTCCGCTTCTTCCTAAAATTTTTCTGTTTACCTACAGTACCACAGCTCTACTGTGAGTCACGTAGTCTCGAGGTTTATCAACAATTTAGCGTTACATAATGTACCTATTCTTTCCCTAGATCGTATAATACCATCAAGGCATGCTAATTATGGTTGTAACATAAAATTCCCTCGAATAATTGAGCCATTTAGAGCCACCTCTGACAGATGAACCCTAAAAAATGAAACCCGATTCGGTTCCTCTAACATGAAAAATCATAATTTTGTTGGTGGTATAAAAATGGTTCGCTCCCTACATGAAATGGAACATCCCAGGGAGAGTCAAATTACCACAACGGAAAATCCCGGGCCGATATTTTTTCATCTATTACAACCACGCGAAGCACTGTACTAAAGATGGCAACTGCAGCAATGAATTGGGGGGGGCATTTTCTAGTTCGGATCAAGAACATGCCTCAAAGTTGCTTGGGACGCGCTGGTACTGAGGACAAAACTATGCGAGTTTAATATTCCTGTCTTCCACATCTTCAAACTCGTCTTGTACTAGTAAAAACCCTGAAACTTCCAAATATAGTGTTTTTTATTATTATATGATGAGCTAACAACTTCCATTGGGTCGTTTCAATGGTTGTATGAAACGCAACGTGTTTGAAGAGAAGTTTCGACTGATCATTTCATTGAACCATTTCCACGATTAGGCCATGCACCTAAGACGGTCAAAACCATTTTATATGCGTGGAGAACCGACAGGCAATGTCACTTTCAATGTTCTTTTAATATGAGTACTTTGGAAATCCACTTTTCCATTTCATCTCAAGTAAGATCCTCCTCTGACTTATGCATTTTGAGAATCTATATCTCGATTATAAACTGGATGTGTATGTGGATTGAAATATTATGCAAGTACCAAACCAGTACTTCGTCCCTTGATGCCGCGTTCTCTTAAATGTTCTTCACATTGTACGTGAACTACCTGAGAACGAGGTCATTAAATCTGATTGCCTAGTAATGGCACCCCTATCTTGTTCGTACTTCCAAACAGGATTTCATTGGATGTAAAGAATAAATCCAAGGAGTAGTCATCTCTGTTCACAGATCTTCCGTTGTAGTTTTTTTTCACTTCTATCCCACTTGGTCACAAAAACTGATTTTTATCAGACCTGGGGTGAGATAAATTATAGCCCTTACCCGTTTGAAAATCCTCTTTTCAAACATTATTGCCAGTTTAACTATGAATTTATCCACCTATGGTTGTCCTAAAGAGGTTAGGCACTAGAAGAGTGGTAGAAATTAGGTTAGGTGAAGTAGGAAGTAACAGCAAATGGTTTTGTTTCAGTAACCTCCTTAAATTGCATGATGTCTCTCCAGTCTAACCAGGTACTAACTGTGTGGATGTTATTGGTGTTATATGTATATCCCTACACATTTTCTTCCTTACCAACTGTTCAATTCATTTCAATGTTTTTCCATTTATACGTAAACATAGCAAGGCATTTTAGTGCTGCTTTATTTTGATCAGGACTTATTTTTTCAGTTTTGTCCATTTTTTGTAGTTGTTATAAGTACCGTCTTCTTCTTGACTCGTTACCAACCATGCCCAACGTTGGGAAAAAAAAAATTAAAAAAATAAAATTTATCCTTTTGTTTTCTCTCCCACGGCTAGTTTCTTCTCATCTTTTTCAAAAGACGCTACAGCAAACTCAATGGTCAGGCTAAATGTTCTGCTTTTTCCAAATGTTTCTTGGTATGGATGGATGTTCGTCATAGCAATCTTCGTGTTGATCATACAATGTAATTTATACAACCCCACCACACCATTCTCTTTAGTCCTCTCATCGTCAAATTTTAAGCCTCTGTCAAAACTCATATCTTGCCTGCTTTCGATGTTTCATATTTGTAAATTTTAAATATGTTAGAACTGTATTCGTTGTTTTTCGTAACTGATTTATAGCAGCATATTAAGAGCATGGTATTCCGATTAGGGTTTCAAATTATACGTGCACATGCCAGTAGCCACCTGTTACGAATTGACACTCGATCCGTGAATATTTATGGAGACCCAATTAAATTTCATTTGAGCATGATCCCATGCAATTTGGATCACCCCCATGCTGTATAGGTATATGAGTAGTCATCAACCACTAGACAAAGAATATACAAAACTTATAGGTTTCAATGCAATTTGTTCACCTAATTTTCATTTTAATCCAGCTTTAAACCTCCTTGAGCCCTGATAAACTCATTTACGTAGGTGGTTAGTTGACGACCTATATTCTAGTGACACTCACTCAGTCTCTCCCAATTTTTCTTGAAGAAATCAAAGGTTGCAACGGGATCAGGAGATCTCCCTCTAAAATTTTTTTTTCCATGAACTAGAGCCATTGATCACCTTTTCAACGAAAATAATCTCAATTTGGAGCGGATATCCCGATTGGGCCACTACCAGGTCTAACGTTTGCTAAACAACGGCTAATGCATTGCTGATTCCACGTGATTTTATTATTTTTATTTTTCCCTACCTTGTTTTGGTTCAAACACAGTTCAGGGTATATATCCACTCTTTTGATAACACCAATAACCACTTCTAGCCTCAGAGCACAAGGCAATAATTTTGGGTCTTATCACCCTCCTTAATCCGTTCATAAGTGTTTTCAAGCGGTTATTCACTCACATGAGTTAAAATATTCCCATGCTACCTACTTGATAAAGAGAGGACTTTGGGGCATGAAGCACATGATATAATGTTCCAATTGGTTATAAACAGTCAGGTTGAGCAAGCCCAAGATTTTTTCGTCTCAAAACTCACTCCTTTCTTCTCATTGTCAATGCGCTCGTTGTGAGAAACACTAGTCTCCTTCCAAACTCCTAATTCGACGAATCGATCCAATTGGATATCAAATTTAAACCTCCCGCCTTAAAAAATAACACGAATGAATGCACCAACTTGACTTGCTTCATTCCACAATGCAAACAATATATGTTATATTCCGAAGTGTGACTCTCGGAGTGAACTCTTCAAAGAATCCCTAAATTCAACATTGAAATAGTCTTCCGTCAATGGAAGGAGTACATCCCCCACACCATTAGGGGAACGGAGTGGGTTTATGGGTTAGTGTTGTTTACAGTTCCTGCAATTTCTTTCACAAAATTTAAATCAGAGGTCTGTATAATGGATCCTAGACCGACTTTTTCTATGGAAATTTAAATAATTTCTATCCATATCGCTAGATTTTTATAGAATTTTACGGATAGTTGGGTACGTTGGTGCTGATGGCTGATGCATCGACACGTGGGCCGCGCAGTCAAAGGACTGAGAATGGGGTCCAACTTCCCTCGTACCAACTTCCAACTTGATTAACGTCCTTAAAACCTAAAAAAAAAAAAAAAAAAAAAAAAAAAAAAAAAAAAAAAAAAAAAAAAAAAAAAAAAAAATTGAGACAATCAACACTTTTTGGTTTTTAGTTTTTGCTAGGTGACTACAACTGGTGGAGGAACTGTTGGTTGAACCCATTTTCTACTCATTTGACTGATCGATGGGTTGATTTATCAGTTCTACTATTGAACTCAGGTTTTGAATTTGTGTGACATACACACGTCTCTCCAATTTCTTTTTTCAACTGCGTACCAATTGCCTCTAGAATATGTTAAACTCTAAACATGTTCAGAGTCAATGAATCAAAAAAGGATACTCACATCTCCAATCCCTTCCCTCTCCCGTAAAAATACGTTGGCTGTATGATAAGTGTTAGTATTTATGTATTCGTCATTGTTAGTTGGTACATTTTTTGTGTACATATCTATATCGATGTGGACTGCATGGCGAAAATATATCAGTGGGTTCGCTCTATGTTCGATGTTTAGATTTTCATCTTAATTCGTACCCTACCTTCACTGGATATAACTGTTGTTCATTCAAGTTTCTAGATTTATCTGTGTTTTGACTCGGTGTTGAGCTACTTGTTCTTGTTGATGTTGTGTGTCTCCTGGGTGTAGGCTCAACGGCTGTTACTGTTTTGAGTCGTGGTTTTTACAGTTTAATTGTATCTAAATATTGTTCAGCCTCCTTTGGCTATTCGGTTCAAAAAAGCAGATAGGCTGATATACTCACGCAAGGCTACTAAAGTTACCTTCGTAGATCTCCCTGAGACTGAGACTGATGTTTATTCGAACAAGTTTCTTCGACTGATATTGGAATCACGCATTACACCAAACTTCTCCTTCGTACCTAACTGGCTGAAATTCAGATTGGATAGAGACATGAGCTATCTGGGAGGAACGGGCTTCCCATTATCTCGGTACTCCGGCAGAGGTACCTCTAGGCTTTTCAGCAAGTAGCGCTCCTATAGCAAGTAAAGCACGGGGCTGGGATTCGAAAAGTAGAAAGGATTCTGAAACACAACTTTCACCTCAGAGATTTAATTTTTCATTATGGACCGTAGGCATTAGCCTACTTAGTGAATTAGTTCGTTTTCTACCCGACTCACTGTTTGTTCCGTTTTCCACAGGGTTACCTCCACAACATGGTAACGTGGCATCTTTGGCAGCTGCAACGTATTACCAGCAAAACGATCAGCATAGCCCTGCAAAATACCCTGAAAACGGCCACGACACTCTTTCCGATTTTGTGACTTTCGTTTGTCAGGAGGCTGAAAACGCTCAAAACCAGGTACGTATCGGAACATTTTTGTATTCACAGAAGCCCTTTTTACTGTGAGTATTTGGACTACCCGCGTATTTGTTCTACGCTTAATTATTTCAGGCGGGTCCATCTCGAAGTCCGAACAAACTATCTCAGTATTATCCGAGCTCTATGCTACCTCCACCCCCTCCTCCACCAATGGCTCGACCGGTTGCCATCATCAGGTCAACTGGTAAGTGTCATTCAATAATACTCAAACATCAAGTTCGTTAGCACCATTTGCCACTGCTTCGTTTTTTTTTTTTTTTTTTTTTTTTTTTTTTTTTTTTTTTTTTTTTTTTTTTTGCGTAATAAATGGATTTTATGAAGACTCGTTTCCATACCATCTGTAGTTATCGAAGTTCATCCGCAGAAGCTCTTTCCTTATTAGCAGCAGCATTATATGGGATAATAATAAGTGAAAAGTTCAGATAATTTCAAAAACCTGGGGAAAACCCATGTTACCGTTGGGTAGTCTCTTATAGGTAACGAGTCAGAAGGGAATCATTATTGGATGAGTTGTAATGAGGTTATTAGTTATTGATAGGGCGTCGAAGTTTTTCCAGAACAGTATCCTAAAGGCAGATGAAAAATTAACACGGCACCCAGTACCGGATATTTAGTGGATATATCGGTATATTGCTTACCGGTTGGCGACAGATCAAGTTCGAGGGTCTGGTACCACCTATTCACACCCTTTTGCTATCTTCCTCTGAGATTCAGTCCAATTTACTAACCAAATTGAAGTACCGCTTTAAAAATCCCTCATTCAAGGTTGAAACTTAAAACTAGTCGAGGGGGTAGGGGGGCTAAGAGTCCTACTAACCAGTGCCCTATTCTCGGTGCACTGCATGAGAGGAAAGATTGTTTTACGTATGGGTTCGGTGGGGCACGGAATTTTTTCAAATGATTTTATTATAATCTTCTCAACAAAGGACATCGCACAGTAGACAGGTATTTTGTTTCTAGACATGCGAAACGCGCGAGCTCTGCTTTTATTTCCATGGAGAATATTTCTCCTGTGTCCTGTGGGTCTTTTGGCACGTATGGAAGTGTCACTCTGTTGAAGAGTTGCTGTCGTCTTATGAAGCTTAAAGACCTGTGTGCTTTAACTCGTGGCTTTACTAACGTTGACACTCCGAAAGGTTTCCGCGTCTATTTGCTCATGCATTCACCCGGAATGAAAACGAGCCGTTTGTCAATAATAGTAACTGAACAGTTTTATTCAAAGGTGAGCTGAACGTGGGAGGAGGCGGTGGCGGGGGCAACGGGGGCTCCTCGCCCCCAACGCCCCCGGGAGACGGATCGCCCCCTCGCTCGCCCCCAGGACCCAGCCAGGATGGGCCGCAGCACTCGAGGTCCGTGGGTTCGAGTCCTTTCTCTCGAGACTACCCCGTCCCTTTCACGCATATTCACACTCAGCCAGCTCAGGTAAGTCGCCTTTTAACCAACCACATTGGCTGATACCGCGTGCCTGGGGATGGGGCTCTCCAATGTGTGCCTGCCTTGTGTTACCTATTGTATTCGTGTGCAATGGTCATGCAACTGCGTATTCTGTTCGGAACTCTTTACATCCTAAACCAGAAGACTCCCACATGACTGGAAGAAACTAGACGGAGAACATGAAAAATCGTTGGATTTTAAAAACGCTGACAAAGACAGTAACGGACAACAGTTCTCATCATTCCATTCAAGAAGTTCCTCCTCTTTTAAATGAATAGCCTAAAAGTAGAATACAGGCCGTACAATATTCCATCCATGATTTAACGACCTTCTCATTCTTGCTCTTCACCTTACACATGCACTTTTTAACCCTCGAACGACAAGGTGGACCAGCCCGGCGTGAATGACAAGGTTGGGTCGTATCCGACTCAGCTAGGTTTTTTGGGGGGAAAAAAATCTATCATTCTTAAAAACAGATTTTTATTGAAATAAACTTCGTATAAACTATTTAAGAAAGGTTCTTTACTAATAATCACGTCATTTGATTGGAAATAAAGGGCCAATAACAATACAAAATGACTTTTCTTGTCTTGGAACTCATGACATTTGGTAATGACATAGGAATCAAGTACCAAAAATGAAGTTGGCATTTCTTAGATTAGGATAGTAATAAGGATACGTTTAATATAAGTTTAATATATAAGAATAAGTTTTCTTTCAAATGACATCTTGAATAAACTGGGAAAAAAAATCTGCAAATTCTTACACACAGGTTGGTTATCCCTCGAATGGGGGAAACAGTGGGTGTGGCGGGTCCCAGACCCATTCCAATCGATTCAGGGTCCAAAATTTAGTGGAATATGATACCCCACACGCCTAGGCACTAGAAATCCTGACACATACAAAATGGGTGGATACATACCCATTTTGACCCATAACTTCTTCCGGTGGGTGCCAATCGTTCTGGGACACACATCATTGAATTCAGCGTCCAAAATTTAGTGGAAAATGATACCCCACACGCCTAGGTAGCAGAAATCCCGAAAACACATAATCAAATTGGGTAATAAATACCCAATTTGACCCATAACCTCTTCCAGTGGGTGCCAATTGTTCTGGGACCCATTTTATTGGATTCAGCGTCCAAAATTTAGTGGAAAATGACACCCTACTCGCCTAGGTAGCAGAAATCCCGAAAACACATATTCAAAATGGGTAATAAATACCCAATTTGACCCATTACTGCTTCAAGTGGGTGCCAATTGTTTTGGGACCCATTTTATTGGATTCAGCGTCCAAAATTTAGTGGAAAATGACACCCCACTCGCCTAAATCACCCAAAATCCCGAAAATCCATTTTTCAAAAAACCCCTACCCCACCCAAATTTGGTCCGATCGGGCTGAAAAGTTTCGAGGACCCATCTCGGCTGGGAACAGACTCCTGACCCAAATTTCAGATTTTTAGAAAATTTTCTACTACCAAAAACGGCGTGGACAATGGACAATGGACGGCGGACGGCGTACGGCGGACGGCGTACGGCGTACGGCGGACGGACATTGATTTTTTTTGATCAGGACATCATGAAACGTCCAGGAAAAAATTTTGAGCCGAATCGGAGAGGTTGACCATTATCATGAAAACATAGGTTGATTATTCAAGGAATAACCAACCAAAATGGACTAACCTCACACAAAGCCATCACAGAAATACAAAGGAACTTACCAGGCGGCTTCCACGCATTCTTCACTACCGACTAATAGGGTACTTGGCGTTACAGCCGCCTGGGATAGAGTAGGGGGAGTGGGGCACCTGAAACCCCCATCTTGGGTCGCATACTTGCCTTGTCGCATACCGCGCCTTGCATACCCTTGTCGTTCAAGAGTTAATCACGAAGCGACGAATAAAAACGCTGCATATTCATGCACAGGGGTTGGTTATTCCTCGGACCAGCAGCAAGGAGACTCATTCGAATCGATTCAGCATCTAAAATGTAGTAGAAAATGATACCCCACACGCCTAGGTAACTGAAATCTCGAAAACACACATTCGAAATGGGTAGATAGACACCCATTTTGACCCATTACCTCATCCAGTGGGTGCCAATCGTTCCGGGACCCGTCTCGTTGGATTCAGCATCCAAAATTCAGTCGAAAATGATATGCCACACGCCTAGATCGCCAAAACTCCATTTTTCGAAATACACACTTGGACACCTAACCCCCCGCCCTGATTTGGTCCGATCGGGCTGAAAAGCTCCGACGAACAACTAGATCCGAAAACGGTTCCCTGACCAAACTTTCAGAATTTAGAAATTTTTCTACTACCGAAATTGGCGTGGTCGGTAAACTGACATTTTTTATTTTGATCTAGACACCTTGAAACACCCAGAAAAAAAAAATGCTCCGAATGGGAGAGATCGACTTTTTGCATGAAAACATATGTCGATTTTTCAATGAATAACCAACCTAAATAACTTGCAGTGACGGATATTATGGGCTGCACACTGCTAAAGAAAGAATTTAAAGATTGTTACGGTCAATGCAAACTGACATAGGTGACCAATATTTCGTTGGTACAGGTTATACAGAATAACTTCCCTTACCTATTACATCTTCGTATACACTAGGATACAGTAAATCATTTCATCTCATTTACTATGGGGATGCCTGTTGGGCCCAGTAGAACGAACAAAAATTACAGAACATGATTTTTGTTGCCTGGAATTCTCACAGTCGGATTCAATTGAATTACTGAGGAAGTCAATATTTTTGGTGGAAAGGAAAATATATCACCCAAATGTGTACCTGGATAAAGGGTTCTGACTAAGACTTTACTAAGGCATTTTAGCGTGACGAGAAAACTGATGAAGTAGGAAGTTGAATGAAATGGAAATATAGCTGATTTGTTAACTTTTCACCTGTACTCACAAATGAACTCTGCTTTCTCGGGCGTCAGCAATTTCATTACAGCATTAGTGAGCAAGCCCTGTGCGGCTTGAGCATAAAATAATCAACAAACTAATCTCGCAATACTTTTGATGTGTTAGCAGCTATTCAGCTACCCAAACTTGAGTCCAATGGGAGGCATGTCGGGAGTAATCAGCCCCACGAATCTCTCTCTCTTCTCCACCCCGATAACAGTTGGGTCACCGAGAACCAACTCAAGGGGGGCCCTTCCCAGGTGGACTCCTCCGGGCCCCACGGCCCCCCCGCCACCAGGCCCTGGGCCACCCTTCATTACCCTCGAGGAGGACTACATGATGACTCCTCTGATATCATCTTCCAGTCATGAGACTGCTGCTCTAATCGATGATGGTAAGTAAGGATAATTTTGAATGGTGACGTTTCCATAAAAATACTTCCAAGAACATACGAATAAGTGGATCAAACACATTTATCACTCCTACGAGACAGCTATCATACCTAAACTTGACAAAATCATGTGCAGATCGATACTTTAACGTCGTTCAAAACAATGAAGCTATGGATACGAGCTTAGGCCCAGGTTCGAACAGCTCAGGCGGCGCTACCACACCTCCCAAAGGAGCTGGCACATCACCAAAGTCATCGTAGAAGAAAATTCAAATCATAGAGTTAGTGAGTTTTTGTATGTTTTGTAGAGTTTTGTAACACTTAGCTTATTTTTATTTTTTAAACCCAAGAAAAAAGATGTGTACCTCTATGAATATGTAATGCCAAAATGATTTGTCGGTGGTCGTGTACGGGCTTACTCCGAAAATTATGTCACATAAAGTTTGAACCCTTTTTGAGCTCCTCCTTTGTATACCCACTGTTTCTAAGGACTTAAGGAGCACACGGCATGTGACTAGCAGCGAATTGTCTTAAATGTTATTGAATTAACAGTAATATAATATGAAATGATTCTACTCATTTCTGCAAGTACAAAATTTATATTGGAAATTGCTTTATAATACTCGACAGATACAAACGCATGAAACGTCGCAGAGTGTAGTTTGGCGGACGCCAAACAAAGGTGGAAATGTGTCTGGGTAGAATGATCTCATTTTTGCTTTGGTACAGCAAGCCCGTACTAGTCTGTTCCTACTTGATTAACGGTGAAGATGCATAATTTTGAGTTATTCTTTTATTGTTCGCCGTTTGGTGTTCGGAACCTGAAGATGTGCCCGTCAGAAAACAATGGGCCACGTGCAAAGTCTGAAGGTTAGGATTTTAAGCTCGGTAGGCCTACTATCGTCAACTCACCCCTTCACTTC
Source organism: Cyrtorhinus lividipennis (assembly GCA_019603395.1). NCBI lineage: Eukaryota > Metazoa > Arthropoda > Insecta > Hemiptera > Miridae > Cyrtorhinus > Cyrtorhinus lividipennis. The sequence goes on from CM034007.1 coordinate 5,994,531, forward strand.
ATTGAATTGTAATTTATTGAACTTGGCGCTGTGACTGGCACGAGAGCTAATTTAGCCGCGTATTTTCGTAAGAACCATAGATTCATCTTGATGCGAGCTTATAAGCGCTTGTTGGGACAAAGGAGATATTCAGTCACTTTCCCTGGGAACTAATTACCAAATGATGATTTGATTCATATTATAACCGTTTAAAAAGTTAAGGTGTCGTTTTTTAGAAACAGGGAAATTGATCAGCCTTGAATTCGGCCGACTCCGAAGCAATCAGTCTGTTATTCAGGCTAGTAGCATAATATACGAAAATCTGAAGGCTCAAGCGTTTCCAGGAGTTACAATTGCTCAAATCCTTTTTGCATTACAGTCGGACCCTGATTTCTGACATCACACTCTCACTAAACTTAAGCAACGGTCATCAAACAACAAACATTTTTTTTCTTTTTTTATACGATTTCCACTAAAATAAATTGAAAATTCGACTATTAAGCCCTATCAATCTAAAATTCGGGAAATTGAAAATCAACGCACCTAGTTTTCATACGTTATGCCCGTCTCTTGAAGGTAGATTCAGTGACAAACAAAAAAGGATATTAAGCCCCACCGAAAACCCTGTAAGTCAAGTCAATTGATGAGACCGTTGTCCTGGTGTACTTGTATCCAAGTACCTACCTAGTTCTAGTTACCTTGAACTCTGTTCGTTCCAAATTAAAACGACGTTCCTACAATTCACCATGCCACTTCATAGCAATAATGTGACACTTGCAGCAAGGCAGTGAATGGAAGCAGACTTCAAGACAAAGCCCCCGGGAAAACTACTGATCTTGGTGGCTACTGCTCATATCTTTCTCAGTCCGAACGCACCTTCCCTCAATTTTGCCTGTAAACGAGGTTTAGGGGAAGAAGGCAATTTCGTTGAACAATCCATGCCTTAATTTTTTTTTTTTTTTTGTATACACCATTATCACTACTTTGTTCATTTATTTAATTTTTCTTTGGGGTAGGAAAGAAAATGATGTACCTAAGTATGCCATTGAAATTTGGTCTCCTCTTAATTACCTACCATGCAGCATTTTTTGGATTTGGCAGTGAATGTGTGAATAGATGGAAATTTCGACTACTTTTAATCGGTCTCCCGAATTGAAGTTTTGTGTGTAGTAGACAAAGCGTAATGGCTGCAAAAAATTCTAAGGATCTTTGAAATTTTGAAAAAAGTGGCATGGAAAGACAATACTTTTCTATCCTGCATGTTCCTAGATCAGTGCGTATAGGTGCCAACCAAACTCGACCCTGCAGAACTGGATTTACATGTACACAATAATTACAAAAATAAACCTCTTCAATGAGATTTGAAACAAAATAAAATGGTTGGCTTGCATCCATAAATACATGAAGCGTACTTTGGACGAGGTTCTGTCCCAATCCCATATCACGACTACCTTTATCTTTTCTCCAAAAATTCGCTTAAAATACCTTGGCTCGTTGATGACATTGCTATGGCACACATTATGTATCCCTCCCGAGCCGGTAAGCGTCTTTTCCCCTATATTGTGACAAAACACGTGTACTGTATGTTGTGTAGAAGAAAAAGTATTCCCCAGGTATGTTCATACGTATCACATTATTTTGTAAATCGTACTAGTTAAGTCCTGTCACTGGGCTAGGAAAACAACCCACTATAAATAGCTATAAATATTTATATTTCACCCTGTAAATTGCATTCTGAAAATATCTGGATACAATAATATGACACGTATGAGTGTGTTATAAGAGTGCGTAATAGCAATAATTTGTTATTAGCATTGAACTGAAGATGTAATTAGTCATAAAAAGTTGTGTTTAATATTATTTATTTTAACCAGAATGTGATACATTTCTAGTTTTGTGTTTATGCTTCATATTGTTTTAATTTAATTTGTTACGTCATTATATTTTACCTACTATTATAATGTCTGCTCTGAACAAAGTCGAGCTGTAGATATGTTAAAGACAATATAAATTATTTAATGTTGTTACTTAGAGAAGAAAAGTTGAAGTTTTTAGTCATTTTAATTTTCTAGTGCGAATAAAATTCAATGGTACTTATTGTTTTTCTTTTTTGTTTGTCTTTGCGATATTTTATCTAATATAATACTATTACCTGAATAAAGTTTTTTTTTTCGTTCATATTGGAAGATATAGCAGATTCTTGTTAGTGTACATAATGTTCAATGCTCAAGATGTAAATTATGTAACGATGTTTATAACGAATTGACTTAACGGCTGGATTGCATGCAAAGAAGAAAACACTTTTAAAAAGTATTGATCTTAGCGGTTACTACTAAGTCGAATTTTGCAAGGTATACCTAAATTAAAGAATTAAGAGTTGTACTTATTGCATACTACCTACATCAAAACATGGTAAACATACGTAGGATGGAGTTTGTGAATTGAACAAATTACGTTCGCGCGTCTTGTGCTCTAATTTTGGCTTTTACTTAAGAAAACGCTGTTATCTCGTTTTTCCTCGAAAAATTGCTCTCTATTACGAATCAGAAGGCACTAATAAAGTAAATGATCGTACCAGCTGGAATACGTCATTGTTCAAGACTTGGCAGGTTAGAAGCAATTCACAGAATAATACTGTAACATTTAGTGTATTGTTTTCTCAACGGTGTGATTATTTTTATCGTTACAAATGATTAAGTACGTTTTATACCTATGGGTACGGAAGTATAAAGACATGCTGTTTAGTTTTGAGGCAACTTTCTAATAGCTGTACAAAGATATTGTCATTGCCCACAGTTTTTGGACAAATAAAACTTCAATTATATTTGTTATTACAGAAGAAATGTCTTGCCTTATTGGACATAAACTCAATTTCCAAGTGTTTTCAATCAAATTTGAGTTCTCTTAGATTCCAGTTGTTTCCTCATTTGCATCTCTGTGGAGCTGAAAAGAACAAATACAGCTTGCTTTGAATCTAGCTTCTGAGTGACTGCTTGGTGGATTGTAGCAATAAAACGTGCGTCCAATGGACGTCTATCAAAACTCAAGAGAGAAGAACCTACCCCAAATCACAAATATTTAGTTGACACCTTCCTTTTTTCTAGTCTCAATTATCAAATTTGTAATTTAGGATCGGCCGTAGTGATCTCGGTATAACATGGTAGTATAATAGAACTGATGCTGGTTCATTGGGGGAGGCATAGGGTTAATGAGCAATACAAGAAAAGTTTCGAAATCCCAGTTTAGCCTCGGATGTGTCCACTCATACTCATCTGCGATGACATTCTGCTAGATCATTGGGTGGCAAATAAATTAATAATGAAAATTAAAAACGCCAATTTAGTGTTTTATTAATAAAATAATTTACTCAAATTGAAGAGATAATCAAACTAATCCACATGATTATCAACTAAAGACAAAATTATTTTTCCATGAAGTATAGGCGAATAATATCTACTTTGATATACATTTATCGTGCTTATCCAAAATTGCACATTAACATCGTCATGTATGACAACTTCTCACATTTTATCTTTGGCAAACAAAATACTCATGCATTTTTACAGATGTTTATAGGTAGATCATCGCACAGTTAATTAAAATTATTAAAGCTGATAACTCATAACAAAATGGTAACTCATTCATCAAACAGAGAATGAAATCAAAGAAACTTTCAGGCACTGGGGGACACACAATGCGGTCTTCCAACCAAAATAATGAATAGAACAGTCGTCAACTATCATCACACATTACCTAAATTCTTGCTCTTTGTATTTTGCTCCCATAAGTAGTATGTGTTCCCATGTCAGAAGACTAAAATGAAGATAGCCCAGTTTACCAACTTCAATCATTAAGTTTCGTTTGCTCATTTGGCATTTAGTAGGCGAGTTACAAGTGATTCCAGGCGTAAAATTATTCGTACACCTGTTCCTTCTCCAAAGGAATTGTATGCCGTTTTGTGCTCAGAGTGATAGCACAATGGCTGAGTACCTACCTCACTCCTCACTCCTGATAAGTGACGTTAAAATTGCTGATTGTTTAAAAACCAATGTCTCTTAATCTAGGTATTGAGTTGAGTAGTTTTATGAATTTTCTAATTTTTATTTAAGACCTGAGCCCTGAAGATGCAAGAAATACATTTTTGACAAAACCTTGACAATATATATATAACATCTGGGGACCTAATACACCAAAGCTTTCATTCGCCTAAACAGAAAACCAAATGTAAGACTCTTGATACACTTCAGATACCCTTGTCCTTGATTCATGTATAATGTTTAGAAAACTGAAAAACTTCACTCAATTTGGTAAATGGCACCATTTATCGTGAACATAACATATGAACTAGAGGTTTGGTTATCAATATCAATGGACTGAGTTAGGTGAATTTTAATTTCTAGAAGTGGGCAGTGTCCCCACCCTAACCTCGAATTTAATATTTGGAATTGGTCACAGCAGTGCCTGAGGTTCGAATGCCAATTTTATTCAACATCACTAACAAAATGAGCCCTCAAGGAAACAGTTCAGATGGACTAGTCAGTTATTGACTGAAATCAGTCAAAATGCATTGTTTACAAGTTATGAAGGGGAAAGTGAGGTGGACTGCGCAGGGATCTCTAGATAAGGAAATCAGACTTCCCTGCCTGTGAAGGTGTCATTTTGTTGCACAGCATGTGACCAAAATTAAGAATAACTTGATCATTCACCATCAGGAAAATTATTGCCCACTCTACCACTGAGCGTATTATTTTGACTTCTGTACATCAGAGGAGATTTCATTATTGAGAAAAGCCATTCCTATAAATCATAGATATTGATGAAAACGACGTGATTCTTCTTTATAGACACTTTTGACTTGGGTACAAAGGTATGCGTACAAACAAATAGGAAACCTGGGGAATGTCAGGCAATTAGACCACATGCGTCGCCAGTCCAGGACTTTTACCCTGGAGACTTCAACGTAGTTCCTCTCTCTGTATCACTCGCTACTTCTCCAGCCTCTAGTCCAAGATTATTTGACGAATGGTACAAGACTAACGATCCATTTTTGGCTCACATGATTGGTCGATATGATTTACAATGTCCATGGATGAGATGAGAAACAAAAATATTAAATTTACAAAAAAGGCGATGTACTCATGTTCTCTGAACAAAAAGAAACTTCATCTCTGTTCCATATGATAGGGCCCCATATTTCTGCTGTATGATGATTGATGATTCAAGCAACTCAAGTCACGATGCTCGAAATAGAATTTTCCCCCGCAAATGATAATTAAGAAAGTAATAATCAATTTCAATTCAGCCCAGCGGTCCAATTAAAACACAGATACCATGAAATGAAAAGTATGAAAAATATTGTCATGTAATCATCAAAAAATACAAGTCACAATTCTCGAACTAGAGTAAGAACACATCGTCCGACATTGGGTACCTACATCAAGTGATTACAGAGCAAAATCAGTAAAAACTTGGAGAGTAGACTTTATTTGACAGACCAGTACCTCCAAGTAATCATTCCAAAATAGAAAATAAACCGAGAACAAAAGTAAGAATCTAAGTTGCAGATAAACTGAAATATTCTTATGAAATTAAAATGGAACTACCATGATAGTGTTTCAAGGAAAGAAATGAAATTAGTGCTCTGAGTACTCTCGCACTACAATATGAAAATTAACCATTCTCTCTGTTAAATTAAACTGAAAACTAGAAAATAAGAAAACTAAGCCAATTGACCATTAGGACACGAAAAAAATGGAACTCTGTAGAACTTAGAGTTCAATTTATGTGCACTATATGTACACAAAATCAAATAGGAACGAAATACAATCAAGACAACTCAAACCTATAAAATTTGAAATGATTTGAGTTGTTCGCAAGGAGGAATGATCGGGGTGTTATCGGATGTTGCCAAACAGATTCAAAACTGATTTGCACTCCTGAAAAAAAAAAAAAAAAAAAAAAGAATAAGATGATCTATTTGAAAGAGAACTTGCGCTCAGAAGAGGAACCATGCACAGTTCCCAGAAGAAGAAAATTGGAAGTTTGTTGCTTGAATCTCAAGAATGAACAAAATGGAGACAGCACTCAGGAAAGCTTTGTAATTATCAATTTGTAATTCCAGTTTACCATGACAATAAAGGTGATGGGTATCTACTTATTTTCAGCTGTCATACTCATGTTTTTATTCATTTATTTTCATTATAGTTCTTAAGATGACTAAATAGAGAACCCAAAATCTATGCAATGCCTACCTACCCCGTTTTCAGAAAATGACCCCACCGCCAACGACACCACCACCCCCACCACCACCAAAAAAGTGAGATTTTGGCCAGTGACTCTCTTTGGCTTTATTTACTTACTTGATCCTCAACATTTTCTCTGGGGAAAAAACGTGGTATAGGAGAAAATGTGGATTTTGATTGTGTAAATATTGTGTTTTGATTTTGTGCGATTTTTTTTTTTTCTTTTTTTTTTTAGTTTAATAGTAGTTTTAGGTTTAGGGGCAGACAGACGCATGGGATATCATTGAATTATTAAATTGTATTTTTGTCAAATTGTGAATGCCAGATCATTTGAGATTGATCCTGGATCAATAAAGTTTAGTGGAAACACTCCATGCACTCACGACCCACCGGAAGCTCAAAATTCTGCTTAGAAAACAGTAATTCTTTCCCATATTCAAGCCCTCTGTGTTAGGCGACAGGACTGAAAAAAATTAGGCACAAGGACAATTTGGGATCCCCCCCCCTCCCATTTATGAGGTCTATTTTGGCTCTGGCGGCAACTACACATCTACACACTTTAGAACGTAACATAAGAAGGTTTGAGGGCAAGACACTTTTTTTCAATAAGAATAAGTACGTGGTTGTACAATTTATCAAGAATAACAAACCAAAACCAGTAATGGGGTTTTCAAAGGATATAAAGTAACACCTAGAATCAATTTTCCAAATTCCAATTTAAAGTAAAGAATTTTGTGTCAATTACCATATTAGCTACCAATCACTCAAACACAAAAAAAAAGATAATTGTAAGATTAGCCCCCCCCCCCCCCTTGATAATGGGAATTTCATTGGGATTGATCCGTGAATACAATCCAGAACGTTCATGTAAAACATATCAATCAGTGATCACAAAGTAGATCTACCCATCATAGAAGTTGACGAGGAGATAGGTGACTTACCCGATGAGATCTGACTTTTGAGAAGACGTTCCAAAATCTTAGTGTTTCGTCACCAGCACCAGTGACAATGGCTTCTCCATCCGGCGACATGGCAAGATACAAAACTCGGTAAGAGTGGCCAGTAAGTTTGGCCACTTGAGTCAATGTGGGATATTTCCAAACTAAAATTTGGTTCTGGGAATATCCATGGGTGCTCACCTGCAAGCAAACATGACGCTTATTTGATTCATGTTCTGTGTTATAGCTTATAAAGGAGCGTTGACCAGGATGTTAGGTCATTGTGAAAAAACTTACAAGTTCTGAAGAGTGTTTGGACCAAGCAAGATTGCACACCTGAGACCCAGTGTCAACGCATTGCATTGGCTGACCAGTCAAGGTGTTCCAGAATCGAATGCAGCGATCAGCTGTTCCTCCACCACTAGCTAATAGCCCATGATGATGAGGTGACCAAGCAATAGCTGAAATGATTTAAAAAAATTAAAGGAAAAGACATGTGTGTCAGGATGAAAGGATATATTCTACATTAAGCTATTCTTCATGTTCAGCTCTTAACAAGGACTTTTAATTCTCAGTAAAACAGTTACTAAGGTACTAGATCTCCCGATATCCCAAATCTCTAGGGGACATCATTATTGGTAATGCACATAATTCTTTGAACTGTAACACAAAACCTGAATCTTCTTTAGTCTCTTCTAGCAAAGAAATTGTATGCAGTTCAGCGAGCGAAATTTCATTATGAAGAACACCTTTTTATAGATGAACGCCATTCATTTGGAGAGTCCTTATAATTGTAGCTCAGCCTACATTATTGGATAGGCTGAGCTGGATTATAGCTAATGGACGGAGAGAACGATTTACTGATAGCAGTAGCTCCCAGCTACCTCGTTTGGCGCACTTTTTAAGACTAAAAAACCTAAAAAGTAAGGATCCCACCTCAAGGTCCCTTGAACCCCCGCATCTCTTCCTTGTGACACGCGCAGGTTACACCCTTGCAACCTTCCCGCTCCACTCCGTTGACAGCCCCAGATACATTTGAAGCGTCTGTGCGAATGGGTGGGAGTGTAGGCCCAGGACGACAGAGTGTAGTCCGGCCGTACACCTATGGCGAGGGACGTAAATCGTTCTCTCCGTCCATTAGCTATAATCCAGCTCAGCCTATCCAATAATGTAGGCTGAGCTACAATTATAGTACATGGACTACAAGAACGATTTACTGATAGCAGATGTTTCACAGTCTCGCGCAGGCGCGGAAAAATAGTCCGCTGCACGGCGACGAAGCCCGTTCATGGCCATAAACCAGCGCGAAGCAAAATATGGTTGACCGACGAAGCTTCCTTTTCATGCCTGAAAAGGTGATTGGGCTCTAGTGGTGACCTCTCCCCCCCCCCTTTCAAACCCTACGTTGCCATGTGAACTAGAGCCACAGGAACTATGAGCTGGACAATTGAGTAATTGATCAGAAGTCCGGGCTACTAAGCAGACTAAAGAAATGTACAGAATCTGACAACCCAAACATGAAACAAGGATAATACCAAAAACATCCTACAAGAAAAATAGTTTATACTGTAAAAAATTCAGGTCGACACGACAAAAATGTATGTGAGGTTTATATTGCAAAAAATTCAGGTCGACACGACAAGGCCCCTGGCAAGAACGTCCCGCGGGGTAAAGACCAACGCCGGACGGACGCCATTCCATCGCCGGAAAATTCAGGGAGGACCAGCGCCATCCGAATCACCCAGTACCGCTGAAGCGAAGGCCCCCTGTGAACAGAGGGGTCGATTGTACACTTGAGCGAACATGGAGGACGAAGCGGTCCACCCAGCAGCCTTAAATATGGTGTTCAGAGGAACGCCTTTCCGAGCCGCCGCGCTAACAGCCGCGTGACGGACTGAGTAGGCTGAGTACTTCTCCACGCCTACCCCAGCTTCCTTTAGCAGGGAAGTGACCCAATACCGCAAGGTGACCGCGGAAATAGGCCCATGGGGGACGCGGGTCGACACTAACAGTTGGCCAGACTCCGAGGCGGCGGAAGTGCGGTCCAAATATTCGCGCAGGACCGTGGGTACGCACAAGGACGTATCACCGTGAAGGACGGGAAAAAAGAGAACTGGCGCCTCACCCTTAAGGCGGGTGGTCTTGAGGAGCGCCGGCACAAAAATACGAACTCCCACGTCTGAAAAGCAAATATTGGACCGCACTATCGCCAGCACCGTCTGGGGCCGGGAGCCTGAAGCTAGCAGAAGAAGAACTGCGAGCTTCTGGCTTAAATTGCGTAATTTGGCCGTAGACAACGAGCGCAAATATGTAAGCACGATGTTGGGATCCCATGAAGTCTCATATTTAGCTTTAGGAGGCCTTAACTTAAAGATCGCGCGCATGAAACGGCTAAGTAGCCTGTCCGCGCCGAGATCTGTATCCGCAAGCCAGGATAAGGCTGCTCTGTGGGTGTTAAAGGAACTAAATGAGACTTGAGACTTGTCGAGAAGGTGTTGAAAATAACATAGTACTCGAAAGGACGTGATTTGCAAGGGATCCCAACTTCGCGAGGTACAGTAAGATGTCCAGAGTGAAAAAGACGACAAATACTGTTTATATGTCCCCGGCGCTACAGACCTGCACAATGTGGCTACAATTGCCTCCGGCAGCCCTTTTGATAGTAGGGCCGAGCGGATAAAATCGCCGCCATTAAGCGCAGGGTCGAGGCCTGAGGGTGCGGTTCGTTGCTGTAAGCAGAAAACAAAAGAGATGAAGAAGGCTCAAATGTTAATACCTCTGAAATTGCGAGTTGATGAAAAAGTGAAAACCAAGGTTGTTGAGGCCAACATGGTGCCACCACTATGCCCCAGGCCGCTTCCCTACGAATTTTTGCCAGCACGCGAGGCATCAATACAAAGGGGGGAAAGCAGTAGAAGAAAAAACCAGACCAAGGTATGGTGAATGCGTCTATCGTTACCGCCCCTGGGTCGGGCAGAAAGGAGACGTAACGCGCACATTTGTGAAGGGAGGAGGAGGCAAACAGATCGATTTCCGGTTCGGAAAAGGCCTGAACTATAGAGTCGAAGGCGCACTGTGCCAGACCCCATTCCCCTTGTGAAAATTCACGACGCGAATCTTCATCCGCCACTATATTGTCAGCGGAGGCGATGTAAGAGGCTCGCAACCAAATGTCACGTTCCTCACAAAACTGCCAAATTTTACGAGTAACTGCATGTAGCCTAGGGAAGGAAACCGAGCCCATCCGATTTATCAAGGCAATGGCTGTGGTGTTATCCACACGTAACAGAATCGACACGTGAGACCAAGAATGAGCAAAGTGAGTAAGGGCTTCCCAAACTGCCCAGAGCTCGAGCTCATTAATATGCCAGGTAACCTGAGCCTCCGCCCACCAGCCATTGATCCTATGAGGGGGACAAAATGCCCCCCAGCCAGATAACGACGCATCTGTCCAGATGCAATGACTAAAAGAGTCTGTTCTAATGGGGGACGGGGGTCGGGATGGTACCATCGACCACCACGCTAGCTCTAACTGAGCGTCTTCCGAAATGTGACACGTGGCGGAAAAATTATTATCGTGCGCAGATAACGCTCGAACCTTATCTCGTTCCAGAAAACGAATGTATAGCTGACCATAGCGGACAGCCGGCAGACAGGACACTAGGTAGCCGATAAGGCTCGCCAGGTCCCGAATAGAGGTACGAGAGGAACGAAGAAAGGCAGCAATGTGCTTAACTAAAGCCCTATGCTTATCGTTGGGCAGAGCGATTGACATTTCAACTGAGTTGAATAATAACCCCAGGAAAATAAAGGATTGACTCGGGAGGAGAACACTCTTAGAAGCGTTAATAACAAAGCCTAGTCGCTCAAGAAGCTGGCAGGTTGAACGCGCGGCAGATTCACAAACCTGAGGTGAACTCCCTAGTACCCCAAAATCGTCTAGGTAATTAACTAATGACACCCCGGTCACGCGAAGAGCCGCCATGACCGGCCTCATGAGTTTATGAAAAACATAAGGCGCCGATGCTAAGCCCATAGGAAGAGCCGTCAGAACGTAAATTCGTCCTAAAAAGGTAAAGGCGAGATAAGGCCAGTCCTCCTGACAAATGGGAACCGTAAAATATGCATCCGAAAGATCAATTTTAGCTGCAAAATCGCCCTGGGCTAAGAGGGTGCAAAGGGCGCGATAGTCATCCAATTTGAAATGAAAGGTCGTTAAACAGGTATTGAGTCGCTTGAGGTTAAAAATGAACCTAACGTCACTTGAATTGTGTTTCGGGATTAAGAAAATCGGGGACAGAAAACAAGGACGGCCCTGGGGCCAGTCCTGAATGACTCCTAAATCTCGTAAACTCGTCAGCTTAGCCGCCATAAGTCTTACGTCATTAGACATATGTAAGTTAGCGGCTGAGGCTAAAGGTGGCTCAGTTGTTCGTGCCACTGTCGAGACGAGCGGGGGCCGAGTTGTCCCGAAAGGGAGGCGGTAGCCTTCCACCCACTGTAATAATAGCGGGGAGTCAGTGACTCGCTTCCAGTTAGAAATATAAAAACGAATACGGCCTGCAAAGCTAGTGGGAGCAGCCATGTCTACCCCATGACCCCACCAGGGGACAAATGGCTGTTGATTAGAGCAAGAAAAACTCACCTGTGATGATGTTAATTGTCGGTTTTGTACGGTTGCCTCGCCTGTAGCCGATTCCGCCGACGTTTCTGGGAGCGTGAGAGCGAAGGGAGTGAGCCGGTTTGCCCTTTGTGCCCCGACGGCTGTTGGCGGGGCGGGCGTCGGCCGTTTCCCGAAGCCGCCTCAGTAGCCGCTACTACCGAACGCACCTGGGGGGCAGAAGGCGCCGCTGGCCTCTTAGGGGGTGCTAGTGGGGTAGCCAAGAGCAAAATCTCCGTTTTGGCTACATCCGTCGCCTCTCTGGCCCAATCGTCTGCCGCACCTCCAAAAAGGAGCCCCTGCCGCACCGACTGTTGACGGGCGGCATTTTGGAACTGCGGGTTAAAGAGCTTCAGTAGCCGAGTTTTCCTCATCGCTGTAGTGCGAAACAAGGAGGCTGAGAGCATCTGTGAAGTGTGCAGCAACTGTGTACAGAGTGAGTCTTTGTCAAGCTCACCTGCCGCTAAAACCGTGTTGAAAGCCGCCGACACCGCCACAAGGGATTGAGCTGTTAATAATTGTGATTTTTGTAGGCTGGTGTCCAAGCGCTCCATTTGAGTAGCTTTTTCCAAACGCCTCCTCAAAATGGGGTCCACGAGTGGGGGTGCAAGCTCCAGACAATGAATTTCTGGGTTGTACAACCTTGCCAACTCTTTAAAGGATTCTGCATCCACCCCCGACGACGACCATTGCGTCCATTTGGGTAAAAGACTCGGATGCATTGGAATGGGGTCTGGCGGAGCGACCGTCGAGTCTGCCAACAAAACTCTTAGCGCGTCAGGGAGTGGGGCCGCTTCCGAGGCCTCCCGCGCTGAGGAAGATTTGACAGGCAACTCACCCGAGATGGCCGACGACGCCGACGAGGAGGACGTAGAAGACGACGATGAAGACGTCGACGAGGAAGAGGACGAACGTCGTCGCCGAGACGAACGCTTCTTTCGTGACGAACGACGCGTCTTTCGCGATCGTCGACGCCTAAGCGAACGTTCGCGCCGCCTCTTTAGCCTTTTGGGCTTAGAAGGCACCTTAACAGGCTCCGGCCGGCGACGACGCACCTCCGGCTCCGGACTTTTAAGCGATCCTAGATCATCATCGCCTATATCGAGAACGATACCCTCCTCCTCCTCATCGCTAACTGGCTGAGGGGCGTAAAACGCCGATGGAAGGCGCAGGAAGGGCGGGACAAATCTATCCACCGCCGCTGATCCCGCTGGAGCCGGAGCCGTTTTGTTCGACGAAACGCTCGACGGACACGACGCGGCCAAATCCAAGGCCTTTGAAGACGAAGCAAGACGCTTGGTGGCCGCAGAAGTGCCCGACGGCGCGTTTCGTGTCCTTTCGGCAGCACAAACTGAAGAGATTTCAGCCGAACGGCCGGCTACAGGGCCCCCCACATCCGGGAATGGAGCTTTAGCCGGCCGATTTCTGCCCGAGAGGACCTCCCGAGAGTCCTTTGGGGGTTCAGAAGTAGATAAAACCTCCGAACCACCCTCACGGGGCCGCGAGTGAACATGAGGTTCTTTCCGACCGGTTTCCGAGATGGACTTCCCGGGCCGAACCGACGCTGATGGAGATTTCGGCATATCACGCACGGTAAACACAACCGAAAAAACCAAAAAGGCGAAAAAATTAAATCAAATTTCGTACGATGAATCGCGGTAAAACTCGCGAGAGAAAAAATTTGAGAAGTGGCCAAGAACGGGCGAGAGAAGACAGTGGAGCGGGAAGGTTGCAAGGGTGTAACCTGCGCGTGTCACAGGGAAGAGATGCGGGGGTTCAAGGGACCTTGAGGTGGGATCCTTACTTTTTAGGTTTTTTAGTCTTAAAAAGTGCGCCAAACGAGGTAGCTGGGAGCTACTGCTATCAGTAAATCGTTCTCGTAGTCCATGTACTATAACGTATATCTGACACTAAACTAACGTAACTGTCCTAATCACATACCTTTAACAGCAGCCAAATGTTCGGTATATGCTTGGACTGGAGTAGTTGAATGCATATTCCAGATGTAGAGGCGGTTGTCATTGCCTCCAGAAGCAAGGTGTTGATTGTCTGGAGACCATCTCAATCCACAAACCTGTTACAAAACATATCAAATAAGTTGAAAATTCATCAAATTCATCACGGCAATGTAGGAAACTCAGACATATTCTTCTGAATTTGGTCAAGTCTTGAATGGACATGGACAATCCACCAAACAATATGTGCAAACAGCGGCCACTGAAGACCACAACCCAATGATCCACCCAGTCAACCAAACAAATTCTTGAACTGGATCAGGAAGTAGTCCAGACACCAAATGCGCTAGTTGTAATAGCTTGAATGAAACTATGGAGTATACCTTCTAAATAAAGAAATTATTTGTGACAGGCCCTTAATTAAGAATAAAACATTCATTCTGAAGTCTTACCTCTTGTCGATGGCCCGGGAGCCTCCTTTCGGAATTGGAGCTGTTGACCCGTACGTCTCTTTGCAGGATCATACGGTCACGGCTCCCCGAGGAAAGCACATCTCCACTCCATGCCAACGCCCCCACGCGAGCATTATGTCCAACAAGTTTAGCCACCTGCTTAGTCGATGAGACATCCCAAATTTGAACATAGCCGTGATGGGTCCCAACTGCGACAAGATTTCCCTTACAGAGAAAAATATGAGAATAAGCTCGCAATTCGTCATTAAGAGTTACAGCTTGTTACAGTTACAGCCTTGTTTCAAGGTGACTACAACAAGGCAAATATTCTACTGGAGAAACACACAAGCAGGAAAACAAGCCAACTAATCAGTTTGAGTGTCTGTACCATTCACACTAACTCTAGTGGGGGTTCCCTGCCAGGGAGGGGGGGGGGGTAAAGCAGTGGGACCTCTTTTAAATAGATGCCTTTAACAGGTAATTGAATAAAACTTCTCTCGAAGTCTGTACAACAAATAATAACCTGTAGTGTGGCACAAATTTAACCACTCCTCCAAACAATGAAATGATAATTTCCTCAGTTGGACACATAAGGTTTTTGCTCATGGGACAGGGCTAAACCTCAAGCAGGAATATGTTGTTGCCCACCTACCTACTATTCCAACCACCATGTAGATGAATAAAACTACTAAAGAGACTTTCAAGGAAGATAAATTGAAATCACAAAACAAAAAGTTTCTACTCACTCGTTCATTCCAGGATACAGATGTGACAGAGTTGGCATCTGTGGAAAGATCACAAAGACGAGTAACCTGGCTAGTACATGCGGACCATAGATACACGCAGCTACCCAAGCCAACGCTAAGAACGTTCTGCGACGACCAATCCACCAGATTCAAGTAGAAGTCATCTTGGAGTTCAGGAGCATCCAACACCTAGAGTGGTACATCAGTATATGAACTTCGAAGTTGAATTTCTATCCTAATGAATCAATTAATGGTTACTACCTACATTCATTATATCTACAACCACCTAGAGTACCGTAATAATTAGAATATCAGGGGACCAACCTCCGAGGAGAGAGAAGGGTTTCAAGTTCAAAAAGGAATGATAGTTGAAATTTGGTGGTCTCTAAGTTGTTGAAGCATGCCATTTTTCTATTTTAGGTCCTTTACATCCCTTCAAAAATCCCTAACTCTGGCATGGAAAAATCAGTTGAGATACTAGTATTATTAAAATGGTGAGCAGCTCTCTCCCTTGCAAACTTGCAAGGCAAGTTTTAAACAGAGAGGGAACGACTAAGTTTTGTAATGTTTCGTGATTGTAACAGAATTATCTTCTTTTTTTTCATCAATGGAAGTATTTATTCATTTTTTGTTAAAATGATGTACGGAATCGGATAGTTTTCTTGCGCTCAGGGTTGATAGAAGAGTGGAAAACATGGTTTCCCCTCCTGATGTTCCAATAAATCATTCATTTCATATGTGTGTGATGAAAAATAAGTGATAAGTCCCACAAAGATTAATGCCGCTTACTTTGAATGGGATTCTCGAAATTTTCCGTGTTGCTTTGCGGGGCGATCGAAGCAACTTTTGGCTGCTTGGACCAACAGGAGAGAGTGAATATGGAGCAGTAGCTTCAATGTTGGATTTTACGGGATTGCGGGAATGAAACTGAAAAAAAAAAATTGTGAATATAATGAATGTCATACGTAACTTACATACCTGTACATAACATAAGAAAAGGTTTCTGTTTCTACTAGCCATCTATAACCACAGTACCACAGTTCAAAGTGGCAGTGGTAGTAGGTAGTGGTGTGTGTAGTGTTATAGAATTGCCTACAAAAATAGCACTACATGAAAGCACTGACAGGTCTGACAGTTAGCTTGAAAATGAAATAAATTTTAAATAAATAAAATGGTCGGGAATGTTCGCAAATGTAACGGAGACAACATAACTCAACTTACTTTGAAGAGAGTGTTTTTGTCTTCGCGGGAAGCCACATTACGCTTTTCCTCGTTTTGGTTCTTCAATCCACATATGTTCATGCCGAGGATCTCATTGCGCAGAAGGCTAGAATAAGCAACGCCGTCCCGATTGTCACTGGAAGTACCAGTTGCATAACCGTCACGATTCCGACGATGACGAGTTCCAATTGGCCTGCTATCCTGCAGAATCAGTTCATTTTTTAATCCGATTAATATGCTTTTATTCATTATCGATTAGCGTACCGTCACTGTGAGTGACTAATTCCAGAAACGTACTGGCAATAATTGAAAGCGTGTATGCCAATTGGTTCCACAGCGCAATGGAATAAAGCGGTCGCAATCTGGGCTGCTAAGGCTCTCTGGTTTCAACTTCCTTACATCCACAGGCTGGAAAACAATTACAAATACAGAGACAGTGTAGATTAGCAGACTGTAAATGAATCAATTTATCATCATGACAGTGAAAATAGACAATAATACCGAAGTGAAATGCCATTAGAGCAGGGACTACACAATAATGGCTGAATAGTCTCATTACATCATTGGTATTTATTGCCACGAGTGAATAACCTTCAACTCCACCTGTCAAGGAATGAGATGAATAGGTTTTGTTACCTCGAAGTTTTTGTTGACGAGAAGGTTGTAGCGCCCAGTTTCAGAGGGTGGAGGAGACATTGGGGAGTCATACAAATTCTCGTTATTTTCATTTTGGAATGTAGGAGTTGAAGTAACATGAGGGGCCCGAAGAGACCCGCGAATATCTCCTGATGAAGGAGAAAGTATGAAATTCGATCCTTTCTGCTGTTGGTGCTTTAAGCGCCGAGCAAAAATGGCGTTGATGTCACAATCGTCCATTTCAATGTCGAACTAAAACAAAAATAAATCAGGAAACACTACAGGTTACTGAACAAAATGTACCTCCTTTGTAAATAATATGTATAATTCAAGGCCCAGTACATCTAGAAAAACTACCTCTCCTAGTGTGAAACGCAACATCGAGTTATCAAAAGCACTCAGCATGTAAGTGGAGAAACCAGGTTACCCTGCCGATAACTCTCAAAGAAGTTCACATTGTTTAAATTATCTCTTCTTTTAGGTAAGCCCCTGAAGCGTAGATGTCAATGTTGAAGAAGAAAATCGGTTATGTGCCTAGAACTTCTTTCTTCGGAAATGCTAAAATGTATGAGGACCTACTGGTCCTTAACTACTACCCGCCGGTCCAAACTTAAGCTGATTTTCAAAAAACCTGATTCACCCAAAAGATCAGGTTTTTTGTATAATACAGAAAAAATGTGGATATTTTTCTACCTACTTTACCGCTGATGGGCTACGTCTACTTATAAACGAAGGGTGTAGGTCAATCAACCTACTAGACGCCTAGAAACACCTCATAACGAAATGGGGATCATCACTCTACTGTTCATAATAATACGAAGGATGAGGTCGCAAACATCAGATAAAAAACAAACAAGATTACGAGAGCGTATTTCCTGGCCTGAAGGAGCTGAGCCACGGGAGGAACGACGAGGTGTGGACGAAGATTAGTAGAGGGTAAACGATGACCAAATATCCACACTCAACTCCTCCAAATTGACGTATGGGTATGAACAGCGGACTAATGAACTAGGTAACTCCCGAAGTGAAAACAAGAGTTCCTGTAACCGTATATTCATCTGACCTTAGCGACCCCACATGCAAATATTCTCTGCGCTCTCAGGCCTTGACAATAAACGCAATGATCTCATAGATCCCAGGCAAAAGTGTCTGATCGTAAGTGATAAATAAGTACATCATGGAAATCAAAACATTATGTAAGCGTAGTTGCCCATATTAATGCAGAAAAACGCTGCGAATTCTTCGAACTTAGTTCAACATTCCTTAGAGCAAGAGTACAGGGAAAACAATGAGTATCCAGGACTCATTCCATTCAATTCAACATCCAAATTAAGCAAAAAAATCGAGTCTCAATAAACACACATACCCGTTTGGCCGATCGATCTGAAAAGACTTGAGGACCTCAAGTCGGTCCCAGGCCAAAATTTTCTACTACCTACAACCTACAACGGCGAAGACGGCTGACGGACGACATTACGGTTCTCAAACTAGCCTAGACATCTTGGAATGCCAACCGTCAAAATTTGGGGCAAAGCGGAGGGATTGATCACTGACATGATAACAGGTTGATTATTCAAGGGATAATGAACCAAAAGAAATGTGAAAACAACCTAGCGTAGTAAAGAAAAGGGAGCAAATAAAGGAATAACTTATGTACTCACGAATTATGAAGGAAAACGTTGAAGATCGTTCGCTGTCACCCAAATCAGAATTCACTTAGCATCGCCTTCGGATCGTCAAAGAAATCAACTATCGATCGACCTCCCGGAAACGGTGACGTCGGAAAAGCTGTAGAATCTCGAAACAAATGGAAATTTCTGGACAAAATTCGTTTCAAACCCAGCAAGAGTCGACGGCCGAGGACGAGGACGAGGAAGGGAGGAAGCCAAGCGAACGAACTACACAGCTTCGCTTGGTCTAGGGGTAAGACGCAGTGTTGTCAATGTGGATATGTCATTCTCCGCTCTTCTTCTTCATCTCCTCATTTAAATTATGTCGAATTGGAATATTTTCAAAGGAATTAATTATTCATTATTGATTTTTATTCTATCGGTTTAACTGAGTTAAAAACTAATTTTGATACTGTTTACGTAATGGATCAAGTTGGCGTTGTCGTCCACTTGCGCCTCACTGTCGAGAGTGTGGACAAGCAGTGCGCTCTAATGGCGACTGAAGGAAGTAGGCTGATCACCATAGACGCGCTCTAACTCAAACATCAAAGTTTATTATTCTGTCGTGTGCATTTTTGTATTTGCGGTTTTGTCCTTTTAGTTTTACTAATTCCGACGTATTTTTTTCTAATTGACCCGGCTTTCTTACTGATTTCCGTTCTGTTTAACGATTAGGTGTGGTTTTGTTCGTCTGAATGTATTTTTCTGCTTTTGATCCAGCTCTTCCATGGACTTCTCAACCATTCAGCTTCTTCGTACGTGTATTTTGGTTTCATTGATATGGTATTTCGACCCCAGTTGCTTCTGGCTATTATCAACACCCACCTGGTACTTCTTTATTCCACACATCTCTGAAAGTTCATGTGAAGAAGCAGCCAACTCACACCAATTTTGAAGTTGACTACGCCTGTGGTCTCTTACCAGTGATTTTGAGAAAATCACCCAAGGGTTGGCCACCTTGGTAGGCAGATGTAAGCTAACTGGATGGAAAAATGGAAATATATTTCTATTACCAGTGTTGTTTTTTTTTTCTTTTTAAATATTTAATATTTACACAGGAATGTTGAACACTGAAGCGCATTGCCTTGATTGAAGCTTACCTTCAGTGCATGTAGCTTCGGAGGAGCTGGCAAAGGACAGGTGGCAAAATTTGCACTTCAAATGGATACTTATGTGCCTCTTCGGTGTGGAAGGATCTCGAGCTTCGTACACAAAGTCAGAGCATTTAATTTGTTCATATGTTTGTCTAGACATTTTTCAAAAAAATTTTACCAGTCTGTGACACCAGGAAGCTATGGAAGTTACCCCGGCGCATGTCAATTACCATAATATTACTCTGTAGCCGGCAAACGTTGTGTACATATAGAATTCAGCGGTAAAAACGACCGCAGCATCGGGGGCTGTTAAAAATGCCGTTAAAATAGGTTTGTTCGCACAAGCTCCCCAACTCCACCAGAGGGGAGCGATGGTGGAATGGACTCGGCCACTGCCGTTTGCACAATGCTTGAAACCGTTTGAAAACCGTCAGAGCAGTCAGAGGTTTTTCCCGCTGACTGCTTTCAAACTGTTTCGCCCCCTCCCCCTTCAGGGCCGCTCGGCCAATCAAATCATTCCATCTACATCCGTCTTCTGCAGCGTTCCATCTGAATTCTCGCGGTTTGCCGTGGATTTCTTTCGACAAAATTATTTTTGGTAGTTGCAATTTTTCAAAAAATCTGAAATTTTGGTTCAGGACCCGGTTTTTGCTTTAGTTGGCCCTCGAAACTCTTCAGCCCGATTGCACCTATATTATAGGGGGGGGGGGGGGGGGGTGTCTCTAAATGTCTTCTCCGAAAAATGGATTTTCGAAATTTTTGGAAATCTAGGGGTGTAGGGTATCATTTTTCACTAAACTTAGGACGCTGAATCGATTGGAATGGGCCTGGGAGACTCCACACTCACTGCTTTCCCCATTCTCTTGGTCCGAGAAATAACCAACCCATGTGAAAGATGTTAGTCAATTTGTTTACCTTCCATTTTGCACGTTGTTAGAGAACGGATTTTTATAAGGGTCGGATGTTATTACGTGCTCATTTTATATTTTCTCCGACGTGCCCGGGCCAGCATAATCAGGATGAGCAACTCGGTCTCCCCTAATTCTAAAGAACATACTGAGCCATTATTGGGCAGGTCGTCAAGAATAAAAGGTGGTATTTAAATGGAAATTTTTCGAGGCAGATACACACCTAATTTAAAGTGTAAACTACGTGATTTAGTTTAGTGTGTAAATTAATTTCGATCCTTTATTTTGAATCAAGGTGCGGACAGCATCTCGTGAATTAGTGTTTGAAAACAGTGAGAATTCAAGTGTCATACATTAGATTTCACCATCCTTCACTATTTGACAATTTTGGGGTTGCGCAACTTTGCGTGCTCGCTGAACTGGTTGCGTGCATTGGAAAAAATTGTTTGAGGGATCAAATTTTCATGAAATTTCTAGTAGAATGTGAATCTGCAAACAAAAATTAAAGTTCCCAATTGAAATAAGGATGTTTGATTTGAAAAAAAAAAAAAAAACAATTTTTGTTTGCTCTCATTTATGAGATTTTAGGGAGAGAGGGTGGGGGAACAATTTGTGAGACACTCTGTATAATGAGCATAGATATAACGACCGACCTTAAAATTCTATTCTATCCCCTGTGATAGAATTTGCAGCGTGTTGTGATCCATTCACCTCAAAACGCAATCGGTAAAATTTTGGGGAAAAATGAGAGGTTGACCTTCATAAAAACATGGGTTGGTCATAAAAGGGAAACCAACCAAGACGGCGAGAGAAGAAAAGAGGCGGAGAGAACGGCGGTGGCTGAGGGAACGCGGGATCGGGTCAATCGCGTTCGCAGAACACCTTGGTTCCAACCAGTTGGAAACCACTTGAAAGCTGGTAGAGGTCGCGCATGCGCACTGCCCAAACTCTAACCAGTTTAAAATCGGTCAGCAAACCGTTGGAAACTGCTCCCACGAACATACCTCCTGGTTCCAACCAGTTGGAAACCACTTGAAAGCTGGTGGAGGCCGCGCGTGCGCACTGCCCAAACTCCAACCAGTTTGAAATTGGTCAGCAAACCGTTGGAAACTGCTACTGCGAACATACCTAACGCCCCGACTTTTGACGGGGAGACATAGGTTTGTCGTCTGGTGTGATGTGGTAGGGTCGCCAGTCGTCTTTCTCTCCCCTTGTTCTTGAGTGTATTATGTGCTGGCGTCTCTGTTTGTGGTTGGTTATTCCTTGAATAATCAACGTATGTTTTCATGCAAAAATTCAACCTCTCAGATTTGCCCCAACATTTTTTTTCTGGGCGTTTCTAGGTGTCTAGATCATAACAAACAAGTATCCATACGCCGTCCACTCGATTGGCGCTATGTCGTTATTTATTTCAAAAGTGGGTTTTCGAAATGTCTGGTACCTAAACGAGTATGGGTATCATTTTCCACTCGACGTTGGACACTGAATAGATTGGAATGAGTCTGGGACACTCCACACTCACTGTTTCCCCCATTTTTTTCATGCTCATGGTCCGAGGGGTTACCAACCCCTGAAAAAAATTTGCAGCTTTTTGTATCTGATGCTGGATTTCGAAATTTATAGAGCCGTGTTCTAGAACTATACATCGACAGTTAGCTGAGTCAGATTATGTTGAAATTATTTACTGTTAGACATGTGTGGTAGCACAGAGTCTGATCTCCTGTCCAAGGACGAGTGAATTTGGTGACGCTCAACGTTCAGTCTGCTGCAGGCTGCATCCGCACTGATTCTACCATCATTCTGGAGAGTCGAAAAATATCACGACTTGAACACGATGACGCATGTTATGTGACGTCTATATAATGCGGTCGTTGTCGCGGTTCAGCTCATCAAACAGGCGCTAGAGCGCTCTAGAAATTCCTCGTCTTCATGGCTTGACGTGGTTTGCAGGGAAGAAGACAAAACGAAGGTGAAGAGGGATGTTCTTTTAATTGGTTACCACAACATAACCTTACTTTCCACCCCTGGCCCTTGTTCTGTAAGGGTGTACATGGTGGTATTAAATTATCTTATATATAATAATAGTCACGTTCTGATCGAAACGATGACTGCCTGTTGTGCATTAGAGTCACTGTTTTTGTTGTCGTTTTGAGCCTGAAAGTGTGGAGGGTATTTCTGCTTAAATCAATATTATTTGTCGTTGAAACTTTTGCAATGGCTAATTCCGCCCCTGCTGGAGACAAGACCGTGAATAAAGTGGCATTATGCTCGGCGATATTCGCTGGTTTCGCCTATGTCGGGTATTCAGTCGTGCGGACTGCGTTTTGCAGGAAGCTTGGTCGTCGAGAGGGCGAAGGTGGTAATAACATAATAAAATATTGCATGAGCGTATTTCGCTGAAACATAATTTACTGTGTCGTATCAATTAAACGCGGAGGAGAAATTAGGTCTTTACCTTGAACTCTTTATTAATCGGGCCTAATTAATTCTGTGACCTAAATAATCATGTTTTCATTTACCCGGTGATGTGCCTCCTGATTACCAGATATTCCTACGCTAATCAATAATTTTTTAATTCAAGCTTTTTGATATTGTACCTGTCTTCCCCCCGCCAGAATGTGCGGTTTTTATGGAAGTAGGTACTTATTCAATTAGTTGGAAATGCTTCGTGCAACTCTAAACTGGGCCTTGAATAATCAAAATTTTGAAGTGCTTAAAATATTTGGTATTGTTGAAAATTCCCTCCTATCATATTGCTGCAGGTTGACAATTTAAATTAGAAGACCGACCCGTGCACACTGCGCTAAATTGTATAGGTTTCTAGATACTCCCTCATTTTTTCTTTTCCTTGTTTCAGTTTACCATGACGAGCATAGACTGTATTTTAGGCGGCTGTCTCAGACTACACAAACTGACGTTCTGTTGGGCAATTTGGATCTATCGGGATCAGGAAAAGTGATATTAAGGCCAATGACGGTTCAAGATAGAATACGGGAATTGAATCTCCAGGCCAGGATGTTCACAGACACTATGCTAGCCATTCAGAGCACAGCTGGAAACTCTCCTCGACATTTACCTGGTCATAGAAGTTTACAGGTTGGTTTTAATGACAACAATGACGCTGAAAGAATTTTCATAGCTGAATTTCAGAAACTTGATTATAACATCTGTACTAATTTCAGTGCTCACCGTGGAGCTCTCCCAGAATTCTCTCGCCTGTAGATATGCGGCACATTCTAACTAGTAGATCAACTGAAAATTTATCAAATTTGTCGATTGGAAGAACCGGAGAACTGACTTTGACATCGCCGGTACGAAAAAAAGGGACTCGCCGTTCCATGCGTCGACGGGGTCAGTCACGCAGTCCTGACCCCCATGGAGATTTCAACTGTGAAACAGAAAAATTGATGGCTGAGAAAGAGCAGCAACTAAAAATACATCTTGATAATATTGCGCACAGCCAAAGGTAAAACCTATCTCTCGTATTCTATGTTTTTATTTTAAACCTATTCACAGTATCCATCTTAAGTGTTTTCTCATTGGTTTTTTTTTTTTTTTTTTTTTTTTTTTTTTAATTCTAATGTTTTGAATGTGTAATCTTGGGCTCCTTCTCATTTACCATTTGCCTGTAGGGAAATACCGCGGCACGATGCCAAAAGTCTTGTAATACTCCTTCAAAGTAATGATACTGCGTTATTGGAGCGGACTCTAACAACTATAGGCAATGGAGCGACTAATTCTGCAAATCAGGTATGTTATTATGCGTATGGCTGTTGATGTTACTTTTAGAGTATGGAGTTAACTCAGTTGATAAAATAATTAGCTCTCTAGTTTATTGGTTTCATTGGTTATTCCATGAATAATCAAGCTGTTTTCATGCCAATAGTCAACCTCTTCGATTTGCCCCAAAAAATTTTTGTTTTCAAGTTGTCTAAAACAGAATAAGCAAATGTCCGTCCGCCGTTTTACGGGTAGATACATACCCACTTTGACCCATAACTTCTTCCGCTAGGTGCCAATCGTTCTGGGCCCCACTTCATTGGATTCAGCGTCCGAAATTTAGTGGAAAATTATACCCCACACGCATAGGTACCTGAAATCCCGGAAACACATATCCAAAGTGGGTAATAAACACCCTATTTGACCCATAACGTCTTCCAGTGGGTGCCAATCGTTCTGAGACCCACATCTCTAGTGGAAAATTATACCCCACTCGCCTAGATCGCCCAGAATCTCATAAATCCATTTTTCAAAAAACACATTTTGACCCCTACCCCGCCCAAATTTGATCCGATCGGGCTGAAAAGTTTCGAGGACCGTCCCAGGCCGAGAACGGACCCCTGACCCCAATTTCAGATCTATAGAAAATTTTCTACCCCCAAAAACGGCGCGGACGGGGGACGGCGGACGGACATTGACCTTTTGGTTGGTTATTCCTTGAATAATCAACCTATGTTTTCATGCATGAGGTCAACCTTTCAGATTCAGCTCAACAATTTTTTCTGGACGTTTCATGGTGTCTAGAACAAAAATGCCGTCCACCGTCCGCGCCGTATTTGGTAGTAGAAAATTTTCTAAAAATCTGAAATTTGGGTCAGGGGTCTGTTCCCGGCCTGGGACGGTCCTCGAAACTTTTCTGCCCGATTGGACCAAATCTGGGTGGGGTAGGGGTCAAAATTAGTCTTTTGAAAAATGGATTTACCTTGTGTACTTTACTTACTTACTACTCTCATTTATTGTCATTTGAATCAATTCAATCTTGGCAGGTAACTTTGAGGGAAGTCGGGTGTTTGATACGTGTGCAGAGGCTGCTGACACACTACAAACCTTCTGTCCAATTGGCGGCCCTTTCCGCTCTTGGGAACCTCGCGCTCAATTCGGACAATCAGAAAGAGCTCAAAGTAATTATATTAACCAGGAATCTCACTACCTTGTCTACTGAGTAGCATGCCATTCCCATTTTTCGTGTTCTTCCAGGATGCCATTCCTGTGCTGAGTTCAATCCTCCTATCTCAGCCATCGGAGAAGATAGTATTGCAAACCCTAATCACAATAACCAACATTACTGCTTTGTCAGACTGGCACGAAGAGTGTTGCCCAATTTTGCATCACCTGTACTACTTAGTCGACACTGGCGTTTTCCCCGTCAAACTTCAAGCTTTGAAAGTTCTAGTCAACTTGACTTGTAATCTGGACATGGTTCCCAGTCTACTGGCTGCTCAGGTATTGTTTAATCGATTGTTTAGGTCGATTCTCTGTCACCTAATATATTTACTGCATATGCTGTTTCCCACAATTTTTAAGGCTCCCAAAAAGCTTCTGCACCTCTTGGACATATCAACCAATGAAGAAATCTTGCTGCGTGTGGTTACACTGTTGGGAAACCTTACTCAAGGAGTCAGACAGCTTAATATTGACCCTATCTTGGATTTACCGCTTGAAGACAAAGCGCCGTCTCCCGATACGATGTAAATATCATCACCTTAACTTGAATGCATGTTGAGCTAATATTATTTTAGCACACCATTCTTATTTGAGAAAACAACTACTCTTCTTCGAACATTGTTCTTTTACATGTGAAAATTTTAATTAATATGGCCAGTCAGCCACCAGGTCTTTAGATCTGTTTGTGAGTTTATAAAAAAGAAAAAAAATGGAATTAAGCTCACAGACCTCTTTTAGGCTCTAATCAAAGGCCTAGAGCAGCTAATTACTCTCATCAATGTAATGTGAGGATCGCTGTGTTCGATTTCTTCAAATTGTTTTTAGAGCTCCAGCCTCTTGAAAAAAAAGTGTACAATTATCACGTTTTTATCTCATCCTCCACAGGTACGCTGCAATATACGGAGTCAACGTGCAGGATAAGATATGCAATAAAACCTTCACTATCATGAATAACCACCCTAACGAAGACGTAAGAATTCAGTCAAGGAAAATCGTCGATGCATTAAAACCGTGAGATCCCTATGTCACTTTTGATATCTTGTCTCAGTGTTTTTTCTTCATAACCCCAAGCGATTATTAAGCTGAATGAATATTGGCATACTCTATAGCTATTGTTAGGGACCTGCATTGATGAGCTAGTTGAGAATGAGGAGTGATTTGCAAATGTAGGTAGCATTACTTGTATTTTTGCTAAAAGAAATTTATTGAGAGACGCCACTCTCTTCTCTCTTGCATTCATGCGTCAGTTTATTCTTATAAAGAGTTAAGTACTAAGTCACATGGAGCACGACTGGGTCAAGGCTTTTTGGGTTGTATGGTTCAATGTACACCATTTTGAAACTGTCATCTGTAGGCACTTTAAATGAGAACACACTACTTTACACATTACTTTAAGGCCAGCTTTTAATAAATAATTTCGCAGTTCAAAAATTATCTTGCTCGCATTAGCTGGAACTAACTGTACACTGGGTTAATCATTCACATTTTTGTGGTTTTGATCTTTGTTATCATCATTTTCCTGTGGTGTATATTAGGTGGCAATGTTAGTTTTGTTCCTTGAGCGAGAATTTCCATGTTTCTAGTGGTAGAATGGTTATTCTTGTCGTGTTGTCGTCATTCATTGTTATGGATTTTTCCATGAATTTGCCAAGAAGCTGAAGAAGATGGAAACTCTTAAATCCAATGTGTGACAACACAACCGTCACCTGCTCGCTTTTCCAGACCATGCCATGCATGGGGGCAACCATCGCCATTCTTGCCCACGTTCATGGCGCACCACCCACATTTTTATTATTCCCGGGAAGTTTTCGTACGTATATGTATAAGATCCAGTACACGCCTTACGTGTTATCTACGGCATCGAGTTGCCTACCACTGGCAATCAGTGGTATCGTGTGTTACCTGGTTGCTCAAAATGTACGGCTCACCTTTTTATGTCTTCTGAACTGGAGACAGTCGTTCATATGCATATTTTTCTCTTTTGATGTGAAGTTCGTCATTGTAGAGATAGGTGGATCAAAGAAACGTTGATTTCATGTCGTTGAAAAAAGCTTCAAAGACATCCAACTGGAGTGATCTCCACCATTCTTCTATAAGTTGTCGTTCAAGAAGTTGACGTACTCCTGTGCGGTTTACTTTATATTTTTGCTTGACGTGGTTTCACAGACATTCTATTTTCTGAGTGTGAGCACCAGTGGTGGGATCGAAGAAATGTTCAGAATGGTTGACCGTTTTGTACTCGTTGTCGTGATCCCCTAAAGTTCTCTCCACATGTCTGAAACGATTGTCGTACCCGGTGCAATTTCATTTTGAATAATTGGGAGCAGAGTGGCACGGTCCCTCTTTTCTCCAAAAAATATGCGTTCCAACAGCCCGTTGGAATACGAGGATGGAAGGTGAAAGGGCATCGCTCGTAGACATCGCTTATTTTCGGTAGGCAAAGGGGGAGGCCGTAGTTAACACACGCTACTTCCAATCTTCGCGTAGGTGACACATAAGACGTGTACCTAAGATCCGGGGACTATCGGATGAGGTGACGAAAACGAGGTTCAAGAAAGAGGTTTATTGAAAAAAAGATTTTTAAAAAGATATTTAAAACGAAATCGTTTTACGTAGTAGAAGGCAACAAGTGTTGTTAGTTGGGTTGACTAATCACGACTTAGGTGTAAAACGATATGGGACAGAGCTGATAAATGGAGGAGGGCTAACGGGAGAGGCGAGGAATCTTACATGTGTCTCAAATTGTATGACATCCCGTTGCTTGATGCAGTTGGAAAAATGTGGAGCTGGAAGTGGTGTAGATAAGGGAGTGGCTTCTTGTGACTTCATTGCTTTCTCCTGTGATTTATATAGATCAATGGCCAACCTAGTATTTTAAAAGGAAAGAATAGATTGTAGATGCTGTTGGGTTATAGAAAAGGTCTACCTATGGGCTTTGTGGGCTGGTGAATAGTGGGACAGTAATTTTGTTGTTCTTGGAATCACAAGAAGAGATTACGCTAGGCGTCGTGTTAAGACATTTAAACATATCATTTGCTGTTCCGTGTTCAGTAGCCTTTTCTCTTGTTGAGTATAACTTTGTTTCAATTCCTTAGCGCAAATTTTGGTGTAATTATTCCTTGTAATTTCTTGAGTAAGTCCAATTATTATAGAGAATTGCCAGAGTGATCTCACTGCTTTAAAAATGTTATATACAATTTCCGAGGTATGTGAGTGTAACCTTGCTCATTTTTTTCAATGTAAAACGTTTGATTATAATAATGTCGCTTCGATTCCTCTCCAAGTATCACGAGTATTGTTTGGGTCTTGGGACTTCGAATAATGCAGTATCTTCTAAATACTGGCATTGTTGGTATTATAAATGTTCAAGATAATGAACAAAATCTATATTTAAATCAGTAGAATCAGTACTTTACCTCAACAACTAAATATTGATTTTTGTATAGCATACACTTTTCACTTTCTTTTTCCAACATCTTTTTTTTCAGCTTCAAGTAAGTTCTGTTGAATATCGTTTCCACTTTTTTTCATCCATTGAATGTATGAGTTTTCCAGTACATCTCAACAATATAAAATTTCAGCATGGTTGTGAAAGTCCGACGACAGGAACTATTTATGGCATCTTCGAATCAGTAGGGAACAAGGGGCTGCAAGTCATATAAAATGTATTCAGTACTACTAATAAGAATGAAATAAAACCATAGTAATATATATATAGGAGAATAATGACTCTCGCTTTGTCGAAGAAAATAGTCGTTAAAACCATATTTTCAAAGCTGAGACCCTCCCTTCTACTTTCATTCCGATGTTCAATGATAACTTCCCATTGATTTCCATGCTGTTTCTTATTGTAGGAATTGACGCACAGAGGTACTAAAATCTTAGAATGTATTCTTTCTTTGTACTTATTTGCATTTTGAAATGGATTGATACTTTCATAAGGTGCGCTTTTTCATTGTTTATTATTTGTCAGCTTGGGAAACCATGGTGCTCATTGTTGCTTAGTTCTTGAGAATCTTTATTTTTATTTTTATTATTGTTGTTCTTTGCAGTGTATTATAGTACAGATGCTGAATATCACGTAGGGTTGAATCATCTTTCTAATATAAATGTCTATCTACAAATCTTTAATAATCCCAGACCCTTAATTTCTAGTCATTAATTTACCTCGGCCTAGACTGCTACGCCAACCATTCATCCCAAAATCTATGTCAGGTCCCTCGCAACTTATAATTGACATGGTAAATTTTCGCGCTTAATTGTCGATTATTAGGCGAATGTGTTTGTTGAGGTATATATAATACTCGTATGTGTGTTTGAGGTATATCAACTCACCTTGCGTATTAGTTAATGATGATACTTTCGTTTCTCTTCAATTGTGTGCCTATACCATATATGTTGTCTCATGTGTTCTCTGTTTTACTAAGGGAGTTAAAACATCAGACATGCCAAAACGCTCAACTCTTGGTCTGGCACAAGTACCTGCAATCGGGAAGCTGTTCATCCTCAGGGGTCCGATCCTCGTCGTAGGTATTGCAGGTATTGCCCAGGAGTTGATTGCCTTTGTGAAGAAAAACTAAACGGTCCCAGGCCAGAACCCATCTACACATTCCTCAGAGTTGCCGTTAACGGAGAATTCTTTACACATAGTGGTGAAAGTAGTTTTCTCATTATTTAATCCTAAGAAACGGATTATTATCAAACCGCGTTTTTCATATTCCCTATATCTGCTGATATCCAAACTACCCTATCTATGCTTCATAAATACGTTCAGCATCCATGTTTGTGTCCTCACAATTTCAATTTATTATTCGTATCGTACCCTGATCCCTTCACTGAATAGTCGCACACCTCTGCTATCACAATGTTTTATTAGCTACATTTCAATAGTTAATCATTGTACTCAGCCCAGAATTTCCACTGATAACCTTCAATGGTGCTGTTGTAGTATAGACAGCCGTGTGATTTTAAACAAGGCCTTTGATGAGTTCTTTAGGCTCTTTTTATTATTAAATTGACTGTGGTATTTTAAATTATTTTCTTAATACTGAAAGTCTAGTCGCCCTGGGGGATGAACCTGCACAGGTATCTTATTTTTGTGGTTGCTATTTTTGTGGAATGTAGACCATACCAAAATTTATGAGATCCTTCTATACGCGTCTATGAACATACGGATATAACTCTTAAACATAGTTTTCATTGAGTCAAAATAGGGCCCTCACCTTCATTTGTTCATGAATTTTGATATGAGCTACATTTCTTGTTGCATTCAAACTGTATATTTGTAAGTATCTAAAGTAATTATAAAGTATGTTGACTAATCTTAAGCAATCCAAATTTATTTTAACCTTGGCGTTGATGAATCATAATTAGAAAAGAACTAACTCTCTAGTAAAAGTTGTAATGATAATGATAATGGCATTTAAGTATTACTGAAACTCCTCAATTGATGGTAAATTTTTATTTGGCAGAATAACGTGTACAATATTTTAATAAACATTTCAACGTTTCGACTTCAAGGTAATAAATAATGCAATTACGAAAATTTGTTTCATTATTCTATCTATGTTTCCGGTTCCGCTTGAAAAAAAAAATATATAAGGTTTAATAGAACAAGGTTTAAATAGAACAAGCATGAAAAAAAAATCTCGAACGTCCATATGTGTCAATGATGGAAATATTCAGTGTTCGCAAAATTTAATGAATGCTCGAAGATATGAAACCGAATCAAATTTATGCAAATAACTGCCCAAGTGGGATTTATTTCAATTGAGATGGAGAATGTTGATACCGCCCTCTGTATGTAGGACGGCATTGGAGCCTTGACTCAGCCAATACTCTCATCCTTTTCCTCATTGGTGAATCAATTCCTTCGGGCGCTTTTTGTACATCATCTGGGGACGAAAAAGATAGGTAATAATTAGAAAAAATACTATTGAGAAAAATCTCCTAATGTCAGAACGCAGTATTATTGCGTGACTGGCATGGAATATTTTGTTTTGGTGTTAAATTAGTACATGGAGGCCAATGGGTTGAGAAGCCAATGCTGCAACTTCATTTTGGTTGCCCATCCTCTGGATAATGACCCTGCATTTCCTTGCCGAGGTCGAGCTCTAGGTTTTACCTAATAATGTGACGTTTTACGATTCAAGATGCCCAGACCGAAATGTCGCCACCGTTTCTACCAGTAGGATTGAGTCTAAAAGTATGGAAGTTTGGTCAGTTCTTTCGGGCTCTGCTAGTTCTCTAAATGGCTGAATATGGATGAATGATGATGGGTTATCGCTGAATCTATTCCACTGGGTCTTAAACCCATTGCCGCACACCAGAGTATGTAGGAGGAGGAGTGGGTCTAAATGGTTATTGTGAACTTTAATGCTTGATTATTTACCTGGCATTCGGCGAATCAATCTTCGGAAGAAGTTTCTAACAGAATCCAAAATCAGCCCTCCGGATTCTCGCTTTTCAGGTCCTACTGAAGATGAGAAATCGTGAGACGTCAATGGGGAACATTCTTCTCTTTGCTTCGACACCACATTACCAGGCGTCAAACGCACCGAGAAGCAACTTCGTGCAGAGTAGAAGGGAGTACTCGACTCTCGCATCATTTCAAACGTCCTTTTCGCCAAATGATCTACGGGCGTTGCTAGTGGACTTACCACAGCAGTCAATCTTTGGGACTCGTCGGTGAGTTGTAAATTACTCGGTCCCCCCTCAGATCCTCTTAACGTTTCATCCAAATCCCTGGGTGTGCTCGTTTTGAAATTTTCGACTAGATGTGGGGTCAACCAGGGTGGAAGCCTCACATGTTTTGATGGTACCTGAGTTCTGAGTCCCGATCCCGACGGAGTAGCAACTGGTTGAAGGACATCAGCCGGCGGTTCAATATCTTTGACTGGATTCGGAGTGCTGGTGCTGTCGCATTTCTCCCGTAGAGAACCAACTACTAGTTCGTTGCCTTTGATCGCTTCAATCGGGGAATCTTCAAGCGTCCCTCTCACGAAATCTTTGTATGCGTCTGAATTTTTCAGCACTGATTCAATTGGTTTGGCAATCTGTGTTTTTACAGAGGTTTCGTTGTTTAAATGTATCACTGGGCTTTCATTGAACCTTACTATAGTGGCCGAATGTTGATTGTCACAACCCTCTTCCTCCTCCTTGATTGACTCCAATGTTGGCACTTTCTGTGTGGCTCTAAATTTGCCTCGTATGGCGACTCTAAATTTTCGTTGGCTGAGGGGCTTTGGTGCCTGTGGTGAGTGGGGGCAGATATTAGCCGGTTGCCAGAGTTTACGCTTCAACATTTTGTGTCGGACTAGGCATGAAGCTGCAGATGTACCTGCGAGAGAATGAGGTAATTGGTAATTAAGTAAAACTATTTCATAAGTAGATATTATGAAGAAACTACTATTTTTGCTCACGACAGAGAGGTCGTAATCTTATGATACGTTGTCTCTTAGAGGTTCATCGAGTTTTGAG
This sequence comes from Cyrtorhinus lividipennis, assembly GCA_019603395.1. Lineage (NCBI taxonomy): Eukaryota > Metazoa > Arthropoda > Insecta > Hemiptera > Miridae > Cyrtorhinus > Cyrtorhinus lividipennis. The sequence goes on from CM034007.1 coordinate 6,027,455, forward strand.
AATTATTATTAATGATGGGTACCTCTGTGATCTGAAGAGCTGCGGTGTTCCGAGTTGGCTATGCTAAGGGTCAAATCATCAAATTTTTTGCAGTGTTTTTGGTGAGCCCTGCGATGAGTGGTGCAGCAGAAAGTATAATTACAGCCCTTACAGCGTGCCTGCAAGTTTTATTCTGTTTTTATGTTCTAACTTAAATCAGGATTTAGTTAAAAAGTTATTTAATTGGTGGAAAATAAGATATATTTTTGTCAAAGGCGGTGCTCAACGTGACTGGTTCCGTGAAAAATGGCTCGGATCGAGGTATTAAAGAGCTTTGAATTACTTTATTATAATCCCTATCCCCTAAGTCGGGACACCTAGAAAACCGTGCAAAATTTACAAAAAACAGCAATGCAACGTTTCACCAACTACTTACCGTTACAAGATCATGGTGTTGGAAAACATTCTACATCTGAAGAAATCATCATGCACTCTCACATTGGACAGTCTCGATCAACTCAATTCAATAATTCCTTTTCGGAGTGATGTAATACGTTAAAATTGTATTTACTTACCGAGGAGAAGGTGAACATTCTTGAAACGGAAGATCTACGCCGTACTCTGACGATCACCTCCGATTATGACCACGTTGACGATGTTGCACTATCACATAATGGACTTTTCTCCCTTGACATAACAAGACCATGTAGTCTCTTGATGGAAAACTGATCGATTGGGGTAATAAAGCCTGTGTGAGACCCGAATGATCCTTAGTTCATTACCTATGATGAACATGCCCAAGCTCGCTCGTCAGTATAAACACAGAAACACCAGCCAAACCCGGAGAATTAAAAAAATAAAATAAAATAATAATAATAAATAAATAAAAAAAAACAGTGATAAAAATTTAATTGCCACGTTTTGTTCTGGACTGAGGAGCTTGAATTTGTTAACCTAGGGAGATTTAAAATGGACCTATCTAGCAACTACATTTTTTAAAATTCTTACTTTCCGATGGTGAACCCAGGCTGACATAAATTTAGAAAAACGCTACAGATTAATCTGCTTTAGTTTATTATTCTTTGCTATATGTCTCCAGCATAGGTAAGCACTGGAAAAAAAGTGGGCTAAAATATCCATTATCATGAGTACCCTGCCACCATTGTAGGCAATCTGTTTGAAATCTAACCTCAATCGACTCAACGTCCGAAGTTCCATGTATAATAATACCTTAAATTATGAGTTAAAACGCTGCAAATTCTTTCACACGGATTGGTTATTCCTCGGACCAAGCGCATGGAGACTCATAGCATGGGGAAAATGGAAACAGTGGGTGTGGCGGGTCCCGGACCAATTCCAATCGACTCAGCGTTCAAAATTTACCCCACACGCCTAGGTACCAGAAATCTCGAAAACACACATTCAAAATGGGTAAATAGGTACCCATTTTGACCCATAACCTCATCCAGAAGGTGCCAATAGTTTCGGGACCCATTTCATTGGATTCAACGTCCAAAATTTAGTTATTCCTCGGACCAGGCGAAAATTATACTCTACACGCCTAGGTATCAGAAATCTTGAAAACACATACACAAAATGGGTAGATAGATACTCATTTTGACCCATAACTTCTTCCGGTGGGTGCCAATCGTTCTGGGACCCATTTCATTGGATTCAGCGTCCAAAATTTACCTAGTAGAAATTTTTCCACATGCTCAGATCGCCAAAAATCTCGAAAATCCATTTTTCAAAATACACGTTTTGACCTCTCACTACCCCTCCCAAATTTGGTCCGATCGGGCTGAAAACTTCCGAGGACCGACCTAAGCCGGGTACAGACCCCTGACCCAAATTTCAGATGTTTAGAAAATTGTCCACTACCGAAAAAAAAAAAAAAAAAAAAAAAACCCGGACGGCGGATGGACGTTTTACTTTTTTGATCTAGACACCGAGAAAAAATGTTGAGCCGAATCGGAGAGGTTGACCTTTTGCATGAAAACATAGGTTTATTATTATTCTAGGAATAACAAACCAAAAGACCTATTTACCACACAGCCTCCACAAAAACGTCGTGACGCCGTTTTTTAATGACCCACTTTCGCTTTAATTTAAACCTGCCTACTAAGTCCAAACGGAGTCCGTGTGCTAAGCTGAAAAAAAAAAAAAAAAAAAAAAAAAAAAAAAGAGAGCTGATGAAAAATGTCCGATGTTGAATCTCCTATATCTTAAGAGGTGAGCTGTTTGACGAAAAAAAATTCACTGCAAGCCATCGTGAACTAATTTTGCCCCGTTCATGTATCTAAAACAACTAGAGTTACTAGAGCTACTAATTTTTTGAACGGTTTTATCGTCGACTCTCAGTAGAAATAATTCTTCCAAAATTAATTATTTTGCATCTTATCACTTTTAAGGAATTAAATTATGAGCGCACTCTACAAAAAAAAAAAAAAAAAATCTCACCTCGTTGGTTGCAGAGTGTGGAGATTTCTAATCCACGATGTCCGTCATAAATTGAGTTGTCAATATAAAATTATTCTATTGTAAGAGGCGACTTAAGGAGCTGACCGTCAACAAGGAAGATCGATTCAAACAATGGTTTGAATTTAGGCGGGTCGACAGTACGATCTGCTAATCGGTGCATGCATTAGTTTGAGGAATTGCCGCTTACAGGCGAGCTGTCCTTGTGTCACAGAGTACTTCATATTTATACCTTCTGTGTTCTATGCTCTGTAGGTATGCAGGAATGATACCTGGTATCCTTTCTGCCTTCTGTCAAAACCTCATCTGAATTTTGATCGGAGCTACGAGCTAAAAGAGTGAGTTAATCGCGGTAATGTTTTTTTTTCTCGACTGGCCTTAAGCTGATACTCATGTTATTTGGTACATGATAATTTTAATCATATCTACCTGTGAATCGCTAGTTTTCTGTGAAAATACGAATACAGAACTCTAAGTGTTATCATTATCCTGATAAAACACTTCAGTGATCACGTGAGTAACTGCTGTTCAGTTAGTAATTAAATGATATTGCGGTTGTTTGTTGTGCGTCGATGGTGCTCAGTTGTGTACGAGGTGGGGTTCGTGACTTCTTGGGCGGAAACGACTCATCTAAAACGATTGGTATAGATTTATGCCTCTATTGGTATAGACTTATGGTGTCGTCTGGCTGTGATCTCATGCAAGGCTTTTGCACTTTCTTTCACCGCGGTGATTTGGTACCTGCCATGCTCTGCTAATCAGTTATCAACAACATTCTCATGAGTATATTGAAAAAGCTCATGAATAAATCATCATATAATCGCGGAAAATGAGGTTTCCAACGATTTGAAGTTTCCGGCTAGCCCAAGCTGAGAGTTGCTCTGACGGTTTTTCTCGTCTTCAGTGTCGCGTTTACATCTCTTATCGAAGTGAATGTGTAAACGAGAAACGAGAAACTATCGGTTTGAATGAATGTACACGCAGCCCAAGCTAATCTCATTCGTCGCTCTCCTCGTCAACCCACATCAACTCAAGCGCTATCCACATATTTCGAGAGTTGTGAATTCATTGAAAACTAGTTTCATTTGACGCGTTTTCGTCTGTCAACAGGATTAGATAACAAAGATCCATTGTACAATGTCCTGTTATTATCAGATGGAAGGATTGGAAAACCGGAATGAGCGATTTTAAAGGAAACTCCGGATCTTTCAGCCACAATGACTATCAGCAGACAAAGGATGAATCTAAAGAAAACAAAGGCTTGCAGTACCTCAAAACGCTCATCACCTCGTCGACGTCGACGCTCACACGTAAAGGTTGGTACTTACCTTCCTCTAGAACTGAGGTCACCCATAACAGTAGAGCACTTCCTGTTAGTCCGTCTCCTGATCCGTCATTATGTATCTCTGCTGGACACAGTCGGGAAATCTATGTCTACGTAGGGGTTAAAAAAATGAATTCATTATTTTGAAAGTCATGAATGAAGAAGAAAGCATAACGTCATTATGCATTGACAGCCGTATCTTGAAACCAGCAAAAACTCACGGTTTCATGCGCGCTGTACTCATTTAAATGGGAAGGAAGGTTTACTGATATCATGATTTGGGAGCTGTGAACATTTTGTATTGTATATTCATTCTTGTTGAAGGTAAACAATCTTACAAAATCGAATGCCTCTTTCTTTTTGGAATTGTTTGTGTGAAATGGAGGCTTTGAAGGTCTAATATCGTGGATCATATGCAAATTCACAGCTAATACTCGTAACTTCAATGTCAGTTTTCCATAATAGGAAGTATAATAGACTATATGCTTATGCTCTCAGCTGGTGGGCCGAATTTTGTTAATTCCACCGTAGAATGTACGGTAGTACTGTGACCTGGAATTCACACGTTCGCTACTTGACGTTAGTTCCTCCAACGAGTGATCACTATTTCACTAAATCCATTGCCGAACCTTCTATTTACACTGAAGAGAACATTCAAATTATTATTACGTTGCGAAGGAGTTGGATGGTGGTAGGTTCTACATCACACGTGTAGCTGAATTTGAATGCAGTCGTTTTTTTTTTTTTTTTAATAATTAATGAGCGTTCTGACTCATCGATAAGACGACGATTAGGTTCGGTGACCACAGCTTTGTAAAATCCAGTGTCCATGAAGCGCATCATAACACTTTCTAGTCTTGAAGAAGCCATGTAGCTTGGGATTCTGTTCCTGGACGGGCAGTTGGACGATCATCCGAAATGTAGTTTTGGGGCGATACTTCAACCGACATGAAAATGGGTCTGCCTTTCAGGATATCTCTCATGTTGCAAAAAGTTTAAATGACTGAAAATTGGGTGGACCCGTTCTTATATTAACGATTTGAAGACTTTTAACTAGACTCAAAAATTCATTGTAATTTTGTGGCAGAGTTTTAATAGGGCGATACATAGTTCTCCTGACTTCACGTTCGTCTCATTCTCATTTATTAACATTTCCTTGGTTTGAATGGTGACAGTCAAAGCTTCACGATAAAGTGGTAATGGTCTGTTGAGTATGACGAAAGTTGCTTAGAGATGGGATTCATTCCACAATAAAATCTATTCTCGACGTTTTAATTTTCATGCCTGTGCTCCTTTCGGTATAAATTTTCGCAAATGATCAGTAGTGCTACGAGTCGTGTGATCAGGGTTAAGCCTTTGAATCTGGCTTGTCCGCATGATGCAATAGACGTTGCCGATTGTTTAAACGTAGTGGGTTTGATTCCTTCGTTCGTAGACAATGTGGCTGATTATGTTGTGTTCTGGTCGTCATATCTGAAAAGCATTTTTACGTAGACACCGGTGCGAGGAGGGGGCGGTTGGAGGCGGAATGTAGGGGGGAGGATTTGTCATGAAGGAGGGCGGGAGGGTGTATTGATTGAAAGCACAACCGGCGCACTGAGCATGCTCGTCGTCCGTTTTTCCTGCCCACTTCCCTACCATTCAGTACAGGAACCCTCCTATTTCGGATCTATTGGGTGAAATTTCACACGCGGGCTTTGTTGTTCTCACTTTTCTGCCCGATTTATTATGGAAAATATCCTTAAATCCGGAGACAGTCTCTTTGTTGTTATGCCGTGCCGTGTGATACCGTACTTACCAGTGTCCACCTAGCCTACCGCTACAAAGTACAATATAAGGTCCTTCAATTTGGTTAATCTCATGCAAACCCTACGCAAGAAGACAAGCCCCTGCAAATGTGAGTTGTTTATCTTGTTGCTTTTTCATATTGTGTCCAAGTTGACCCTTGCTTTTCCTCAATTTTTTTCTTCAATAGCAGATTACTTTGCTTTGTGTAAGCGAGGTAATAAGGCTCGAATGCCAAGATGACCCTTGTGTGTGACGGTTATATTACGACTAATGGATATCTTAAACAGTTTCACATTGCTAGAATTCTACCCAAATTTGACCTGTGGTTCCAAAACAAGTCCTTTTTGTTCTTTGCGAGGTTTTTTTTTCATTTTGAGGACAAAAGCATAAAGCAATTTCGTTCGTTGTACGACAAGTTTTTTTCGGGAAGATGACCCTGCTGCAGATATTGGCAGGGACTCGTCAAGCGAAGCAATGCTGAATTCTTAGCCCAATGATGAATTCATATTGAACATGAAGACTTGCCCATGGTACTGATTTGATAAGTGCGCATACTAATCCTTCCGTGCGCTGTGGAAGGGGGGGGGGGTTAAAATATTTGGCTTGATGAGGCCTTCTTGCATATCGAGCACTTGCTTCGTGCCAACTCCAAAATGTTCCTTATGTGTCTCGTGCTAGGCCTGCACTAGGGAATCACATACGATTTGATAGTGATCTCGATTAGAAAAACGGAATCGAAGCACCAAGGCATTTGGAAAGCAATTGAACTCAATGATTGAATCCAAGTAATAACCTCTTTCGTGTTTTGCCGTGTTGGGCTGTGGAGAAGAAGGAGACAAATAATTCGTCAAAATTGAAAACTTAAGCGAATCATACTTTGGCTTATGAATGATCAACCTAAATGTTTTCATTCTAGAGGTCGATCTCTCCAATTGGCCCCAAAATTAGGCAGTTTGTGTTTCAAGACATTTATATCTAATAGCCGGCCCAAAATTGTATTGTATCGGGTATGGGTGAAATGAGTTTTTTAAAACTCGATTTTCGTGTTTTTTTTTTTTTTTTTATTGAACTAGGCATCTGGGGTATCCACGAATAAATGTTGGATGCTGAATCGATTGAGATGGGCCACTGGCCGAACGCTACTTACCGCATGAGTGTATGAGTCTTAGTAGGTATTTTAAAAGTGGAGTCTCACGTGTTTTTTTTTTTTTTTTTTTTTTTTTTTTTTTACTTACATGTAGGTAAGTACATATTTACTCCGAAGACCCCCAAGAAACTCTTTCCCACAAAGATACCCCCAGATTCAGAGATAATAGTCAACCATTGTGAAATAATTTGCTGCGTTTTTGGTTGGTTATTCTTTGAGTAATACGCCTATGTAAAAAGTAAAGTAAAGTAAAGTAAACAAGGACTTTCACCTTGGATTTTCGTCCGACTACCTTGGTCAGGTGTCGCGGACGTCGTCAGCCGTCCTCCAAAGAGGATCGTAAATTGATCTGACGATTTCGCTCGTGGCTACTTATTGCCTCACCCCCTTAAGTGAAGAGGACGAATATGAGGGTCAAGACAAACAATTAAGTTGCTCTAGCCAGGATTCGAACCCTGGGCCGCTCGAAGTACCACACCAATCCTTCGTCTATTCCACTAGACTACCGAGCGCCCTTTAAGGGGGGAGGTCCGATGCAGCCGTGTGTCACCACGTCAGCACTGACAATGTTATAATGATTCATCGATTTGATAAAGTACCTACAGCTATGCATATAGTAATACGCCTATGTTTTCATGCAAAAAGTCAAGTCTGATTCGGCCCACATTTTTTTTTCTGGACGTTTCAAAGTGTCTAGATAAAAAAAGTCAAATGTCCGTCCGCCGTCCACGCCAACATTGGTAGTAGAAAATTTGTTTAAAAATCTGAAATTTGGGTCAGGGGTCCGTTCCCGGCTCTAGTTGGTCCTCGAAACTTTTCAGCCCGATCGGACTAAAGTCGGGCGGGGTAGGGGTCATAATGTGTTTTTCGGAAAATGGATTCTCAAGATTTTTGGCGAACTAGGCGCGTGGGGTATTATTTTCCGCTAAATTTTGGACGCTAAATCCAATGAAATGGGTCCCAGACGATTGGCACCCACCGAAAGAAGGTATGGGTGAAAATGGGTATCTATCCACCCATTTTGAATATGTGTTTTCGATATTACTGGTATCTAGGCGCGTAGGGTATAATTTTCCACTAAATTTTGGACGCTGAATCCAATGAAATGGGTCCCGGAACGATTGCCGCCCTCTGGATGAGGTAATGGGTCAAAACGGGTACCTATTTACTCATTGTTTCTACCATAATATGTTTCCCCCATTTTCTCCATGTTGAAGAAATGAGTCTCCATGCGCCTGGTCCGAGGAATAACCAACCCCTGTGAAAGAATTCGTAGCGTTTTCGTTTTTGTGCATCGTAATGACTATTATTTCTTTTGCAGATAAAAATGAACCTGCACGATTCTTGGGAGATGGGGTGAGCTTCAAGGCGAAACTAATTGGTATATTAGAAGTCAGCGAGGCTCGTGGTGATAGGATGTGCCAAGAAGCATTAGCAGACCTGAAGATGGCAATTAGAGCGGCAGGAGAGCACAAGCAGAGGATTAACATCAACATCGCTATTGACGGCTTGAGGTTGAGGGACGAGAAAACTGGGGTAAGAGAAGTTATGTATTTTTCGTGGAAATGAGGAACAGTCATTTTCATGGTTTCATGGTTTTTCTCAACTAATTTTCCTTAAATATGGAAGCCAACGAAGTATAAATGAGACAAGGAAGGAAATCCTGCATGAAAGCAATGAAAAGTACACAAAACATCATGTATGTGTTTCAAAATTATTTGAGGATAATGTTATCCTTTTTCAGGATTGCTTATACCACCATCCTGTTCACAAGATCTCCTTCATTGCCCAGGATATGTCAGACTCACGAGCATTCGGTTACATATTTGGCTCTCCAGACACTGGTCATAGGTTTTTCGGCATTAAAACTGACAAAGCGGCTAGCCAGGTAAGTGTATATTTTGTTGTGCTACCATGAAAAACCCATGGAACCTACTGTGCTTTTCCATAGTCTGTTAATCTAAACCCTAGAAACCTCTATGTTCTCTCGGATAGCCGAATCTAATTTTTGTTGCCAGTTTTGATGTTGGTGGTTGATGTTTTGTGTTGGTTTGATTATATTCTTTTAATGCGTCCCTCCACTGAATTTAATTTGCAAGCTAATTTTGTAGGCCTTAGGCTGAGAGTTATTCAGAACAACTTGTAACATTTCAGCAAAGCTGAATGTCTTCGAATAAAAGTTCAAATCTTTTCATTTACTTGTCCGTTCTTATTTTGTTTCAGGTGGTCATTACCATGCGTGATCTGTTCCAAGTTGTCTTTGAACTGAAGAAGAAGGAAATTGAAATGGCAAAACAACACATAGAACAGCATCAAATTAAATACTCATCTCCTCTCTTCTCTGAGGCTAATAGTAAGGTGAGATTCACCTTCATTGGTAGATGTTAGATCGTTCTTGAGTTAAGATAATAGCTGGCTAGGCTGTAGCTTGGTCTGACAGTTGACAGGTATCCCAACTTCAATTTTTCAAGTCAGATAACTTGGAAAGGTGGGTAGGTGTTTGTTCTTCTAAAAGTGGATATTTAAATGCATTTGATTTGTTGACTCGATGTTGTTGAGACAGAGAAAATTTGCTTAATTGAATGCCTCAATTAAACTAAAATTCAAAGAGTATTCGGTCGCATAGTTGACTGACTGACTGACTGATAACAACTAACGAGCACATTAGGCCAATTTAAAAAATACATTTTTGAGCGTGTTTTTGAACTCAAATGTACATCAGAATGTGCTTGGAAAACCCTCCCTCCAGGCTTTCCCTGGAGTTCTAATTTAGATGACTACCATCAAAGATGTCCTGTAAAAATAATAAAATGATAAAATAATTTTTATTGTGAAAACGTTGCATCTTTGCTGTGGGGTTGATCTTCAGCCTCCCTTTTTCATTCTGTGATAAATGATGACCGATCAGACAAGATGGTTCTTCATGCCCCGATTGAGATGAGAAATGGTTTGGCAAAGTCGATATTGAGCACTACAAGTAAATAGAGTTACGGGAATGGTTAACATGTGTATGTTAAAAGTAGACATGATTTCATAAAGTGGCAATTTTCGTAGTTTATGACTGAGTGTCATCATAAACAATGGCCGTGGGTCAAATTCGGCTGCATTTCTCCATCCTATCTGAGTCAATTCAGAGGAGTAGGGATGTTTGTTTTTGTCTGTCTAAAATGAGTTTGTCATGGTGAACGCTTGTTAAATGTATAGTGGCTCCTATGTTATTCACTTTTATTCTTCATAGTATTGAGGCAAGCGACTGGTATTCCGCAATCGTATCTATATATACGTCATGCTCTCACATCTCTCGAGCCTGATTTTCACTCCTAGGCCCACGCTCGTGTTATGCTAAAGAGAAGTTTGCGTTCAGAATAATCTAATTTTACATGTGTACGAATATAATGCCATTTTGTCTACATACATGATTTCAGGCTTCAGTGGAACCCCTCAAAATAAGGCCCATTGTTGAAGATCGAGTCAAGGAAAATCCTAGTACGTCCACTGGGGAGGGACAAGAGCATATCATGGACCTACTGGATCTTGAGCTGGAGCTGAATAACATACAGCAAGGGATCAACCAAATGGATAGGATCACACCTTCAGACCCGTTTGGACCCCCAGTGGCCACCAAAGCTACTGCAGACCCTTTTGGTGATTCCTTCAATCCAGTCAATAGAAAAGGCAAACTCCCTCCTCCCCCAGACTCTGGGAAACGCACCAAACCCGTAGAGAAACATTGGTTTGATCATGAGACTGAGGCTCTGTTTGAGGAAACTGAACTACCCAACACTTTGGCGTCCATACAAAGCAATAACCAATCAAATTTCCCTCTTCAGTCACTTTCATCATCTCCTCTTCCAACTACTGCTGATGTGGTAAGAAAAACAACATTACACTTAAGGTTAGAATTTAACTGCAATTCAGCCCTAATCATTGAAATCATATTAAAAAACTCCCCTCATACTTACTAGATGTTGATTTCTTTGGTCTTTTTGCGTAATATTTTGAAGCATAAATGCTGCATGTGATTCAGAAGAATGTTTCGCCAGCTTTCCAACCATTTTCCAATCAATATCTGGCTGTTGTCTGTTAAATAGTGATAACTCAAGAATCAAGCTTAATTCTTTTCAAATCAGTTTTTTCTGTGCAATAGGCAGGCAAAGGAATAGTGTACTGTATCAGGTATGACTGGGTGAATTTAGGGCAGTCAGGGCTTGAGAATTTGGAAGAAAAAGAGGGAATACAAATGCAGGCGTGGGTGAGTAAATAGCGGAAATTTTAGCATAGTCCTGATGAACGACAATGGTACTTGGGGGAAGGTGAGACAATTCCGAGACGTTGAACATGGAAGGATTTCAAATTGGGGAGGTTGAAAGAACACCCAGGTTCGGAACAGCACACGAGATCAATATTTTACAGGCAATGAAACTAGAATTCCCCATAGTAATATTTTTCTCCCTGAGAAAAATTTCATTCTGAAAATGTAATTATCCATTATTATGATAACATAATTATTCGCAATTTAATTATGCGTGAACCTTCTGGATTTTGGCCTCATGTATATTTTTTGAAAGAATATCAAGTCCATCTTGGAGATCAATAGATGGTCATTGCTAAAATATTCACAACATAGTTTTTACTTGCTTGCATAAATAAAAAACACATTTTTTTCTCCAAGAGGTATAATTATTTCGATTTGAAACACATTGTTGCTCTCCAATCTAACTGCAACTCCTTGTAATTTCCAGTCTGACGATGGCAGCTCAAAGAAAGCCGATCCATCTCGGGATCTCCACGACGTTTTCACAGAACTTGATCCTCTTGGTACGGGACGAAGCAAACCATATGTTGACAAAAAAGACTTTTTCCAAGACCTTAAAAACCCTCCCAAGAAAGTTTTGAAGGACCTTGTGGGTGAGGGTTGCCTCGATAGTAAATTACTTGGTTTATCAAATAATTCTAGGGAAACTGAAAGAGTTATTCATGAAAAAAATGATCAGCCCAGCATTACTAATTCTGGTCAATGTTCACAATTATTTAATGATGCTTTCCAAGACGATCCGTTTGATAAAGATCCCTTTTCTGAAGTTGATTTCTCGCAGTCAGTTTTCACTCCTACAAACAGTGATCCCTTTGAGAAATTCGCCGACTTTGCATCTTTTCGAACGGCTGGTAAAGAATACACAAACGATCGTTACAAACCGCAAGTTGAATCAGAGTCAAAACCTGCTCCTCTAAAGGTGTCTTTGCCCCCAGAAAAACTTGGTTCCACGTCATATGAGAGCAGCACTCTCAGTCCTTCCCTCGCTCGTAAAAGCAGATTGCAGAAAGCTAATTCAGTGAGTTCCGTGTTGATGCCCCCGAGCCCAAAGGCTAAAAGTCGACGGGTTTTGAACCAACACACAACTGATGCGTTTGGTGATAGAGGATCCCCAATAATGGAGGGGGTTAATCTGAAAAACAGGAGTAGCACTTTGTACACATCTTTGGACCGTCAGATTAATGACGTCATTGCACCCGAGCCCCCACCCAGGTCTGCCATGAACTCTATTGCAATGAAACCTCCTCCACTTCCTCCAAAACGTCTCCCAGCTCCAATGTCATCCAAACCTCCTCCTCGACCTCCTCATTCTGACTATGACTACATCGAAAACTATCAAACCACGTCATATGTGGAAATGAATAGCCCTCCTCTTCCAGCTCCTGCTCGTAAGTCCCAAAATAATACAAGGAAACCAACTGAGCCAGAGTACTACTTGCAACCCTTTCCTCTACTACCTCCTCCAAAGAAGAAGGGCGACTTAGAAAAGAACAAGGTGCCAATCCAGGAACCACCTGTAAAATCACAACCATCACCAACTACTAACAAATCCCTTGATATCACGCTGAGCCAATTGACAAAAACTGGGTTTAGTGATCTGGCTGCCATGTTGAACTTGTCTCCCGCTTCACTCTCAAAAATGACCTTGCAAGATCTGACCAAATGCTTGGCTACACTGTCCAGCGACAATGATCAACTGTCCAACATATCATCTGAGAACCGGACTTCAAAAGTGCTGAGTAGTGAGTGTTATTCTGCATTACGCGACTCAATAGACGAAGATACTAGCAGTTTCAAAGCAGAGTTTGATATACATTTCAGCAGTTGTGAGGCTGAGTCAACAACAAAGCATGAAGAATCTCTTTTTGACAAATATGCTGTCTTCCGAGAGCTACTGGAAGAGGAACAAAAACAGAGTGAGAGCCTTTTTGAAGATAATGCTGACAATAGTGAAGCACCATCGCCTTGTACTTACAAAGATGAAGATGAAGAAGAGGAAGACCAGAAACTCACTTTAGAGTCCAGAAATTTACCATCAGGTAGTACACCTCCAACAGAAGACAGGTATGCGGCTCTGCGTGAAATCTGTCTAGACGAAGTGGCTGAAGAGAAATATGAAGATCTGAGTGATAAAGAGGACAGTATCATAGAACCTTCTAGGTTGGAGGAGGATACAGACCTCCTTCCGCAGTCGCGACCTCACAGTGAGAGCACAGAGTCTCCAACAGTGACCATGAAGGAACATCAGTCCATCATGGAAGCTACAATAATGGAAGAGGACATCACTGCTCTGGATGTTGACGAGGAAGAGGTCCCAGAAGAAGCTGTTGATGACAGTTTAAAAGAAAGCAATCTGAACATTCCTGAGCCTACAGATGAACATAAGCAAAAATCCAGCAAGCTAGCAAAAATTGGTGATAAAGAGAGTTTCCCCCTGGCTGAGAAGTTGACTTGTGCTGATTCTAAGTCTTCAGAGCCCTCAGCATCATGGGCAAAGTTTGACAAAGAAAACCCACTTGCTGTAGACAATTCGAGTATTCATAGTGAGGGTCACATGTCACCTTGGTCTAATGAGAGCAAAGACAATGATCTTTCGCCCGCCTGTCGAGACAAGAGGAAGCTGCGCAAATTTCGAAGGCACAAAGCCAATCAGTGGCAAGAAGATGAAGAGTCAGAGGAAGGGTGGGATGGTCGCATGGAAAGGACGTGGAGCCCTTCATGGCGAGAGAATGGATGGAGTGATGGTGACTCTCTGTATGATGAAACACCTCCATATATGGAACGCGATCGTGAACGTGAACGAGACTATCCAAGTCCTAGGAGGGGTCGGAGAAGGAGATTGTCCCCATGGAACTCACGGGAGCAGTCGCCTTGGGAGGAGGACGATCGGGAGTTGAGTGAAGATCAATGGGAGAACCCTCGCTGGCAAGATGATCTGCGACTTCGATCCAAACATCGAGTGCCTGGCCGAGAGGAAGAACGGAGAAGGCACTATGAACGTGAAGAGCCTCGAAAGCCTCGCAAGCCCGTCCCTTGGACAACTGACATTGACCGGAAGAGCAGCCGGGAGTCTTTGGCTTGGGAAGATGATGAACGGTACCAAAATAGGAACTACATGGATCGACGAAGACGGAAATGGGAAGAGGATGGTCACAATCGCAACCGGAGCTGGAGGGAACGTGACTGGAGTGAACAAGGGGTGAAAATGAGTAACCGCTATTACAAAGACCGCATGCAAAGCCACGATCCACATTGGGATAGCGAGTATGGTGACCATGGGGATGACGAGGGGAGGGGATGGTCGCGGCGACCAAGAAGCTGTGACAGGGGCAGGAGGCCCTTTTCTGGACACCATAGTGCGGAAAGCGAGTTTCAAGAACGGCGCTATATGCGATCTAGAGAGCCACCTTTAGAACGAGATCTAGATTACCGGCGCAAAACTCAAACACTACAGAATCAAAAGCCCAGACGCAAACACAGTCAAACCTCACCTTTTGAAGATGATTTCTCCTCTCAGTTCTTCCCTAAAGAAAGTTCAGTTGGTGCCAATGTCTTTGACCCTGACACAAAACAGCCACCCGATGGACCCAAGAAACCATCATCTTTCAATGAGTCCAATAAACCAAAAGATTCAGAATACCCACAATCTCAAGGCAATATTCACAGCTTAGAGTATACATGGGAGTCGCCTAGCAGCAAGGTGTGTCGATCTTATCAGCAATCGCCCTTTGAAGATGACTTTGCACCGACTGACACCAGGCGCTGCAGCGGAAGGAGCGCCTCAAGTGACCTGAGCGATCCTAGAGGCGATGAGGTTTTCTATACTAGACCTGCTGAACCCATCAAGTCCTTACATTCTGATGTTGGCATGCGACGTCCCAAAAGTGCTAGCCAAGCTGACCGTAGAAACAACCGCAACAATAATGTGGACCCTCATCCTTTGAGTATCCCCAGCAAGATCATATCCCATGATGCTGGTGAATATAAAACTGCACAAACTGTTGACACCAAGGTCATCAGTAAAGAACCGAAACCCAAACCTAGGGCTTCTAGTCTCCAACGATCTGACTCCTCTTCTAGTTTGCGGAAATCAGAATCTGTCAATATTTTTGCTCGAAATAACGATCCTTTTGATGACGACTTCTTCTGCGAAGAGAGTGCATCACACAACCTTGATAAGTTTTCCAAAGCCAACAGTAATGAAGCCAAATGGGCTGAGTCATTTGACGCATTCAGCTTTGACAGCGAATCTAAATAGAGTTGGTGTCTGGCCATAGGGACATGCCCAATTCGACAAAATAGTTGAATTAATGAAAAATATGGATAAGGCGTCTGTATCGATTCGAGCGACTTTTTATTTTTAATCATTGATAGTGAAGAGAGAAACAAGATATTGACTTAGTACCTAATTGTGCAAAATTTGAAGTATTCTATGTACGACTAATTTATTACAAGACTCAACATTTGCAAAGCTTTTATATATGCCATTCATAATTGTTATTCTTATCAATTAAACCTTGTCGCTATCTAATTGTAAATAATCAAACGTCTTGGTAATTCGTTTCTGCAAAGTAATGTAGTAAAGTTTAATATTTATTATCGTGTAAATAAATGTAAAATTGAATATTTTTAGTAAGGTTTATAATATATTCATTTTATGAGTATACAAATGTATAAGTTGTTGCTAATGACTTTGTTATTTACAGACTGATGATAGCACTCATTACTTGGATTAAATGTTTAACTGTCTTTGAGGACTTTAAATTGTACTATATTTATATTGATATAGGGAAATTTAAAGGACAACAAAAATATCCGAGTGGTATATTTTGAAAAATTGATTGAATGAACCATAGTAATGAAGTGATTGCAAAATTAGTGGAAATACTGCTTCTGTGTTCTCACTAAGAAGACAATTTCAGCTAACTTGTGCTTATCTAATTGGCAAAGGTTTCACCAGTCAATGGTTGTTTAGTGTGCTGCTGGTCTCCTTTTGAGAGCTTGTGTCATCTACTCAATCTACCTATAGAACCCAATTACCAGAGCTACCAAAATAATGATACTCTCACTTTGTGTTGAGATTATTCAAAAAGCAGGATGATCAAAATTTTCCGTTTATGCAGTCATTTCAGGATATGGTTACCTGTTGGACTGTCCAGGTTATTCGAATTTCGTCTTGGAATTACTTGTATGCTTCATTATAAGTTGTTTACAATATTCTAATTTCTAGTCGTTTATACTTGAGTGATCGATTTTATTTTTTACTTGTGCAAATGAATCATCATGGTCCTACTTCTTCACGCAATAATGAAATGTATAGTCCTCTGTCCCCCAACGTAATGCCAAATAAACATCAGCTCATGTCAGCACTCTTCATGAACCATTGACAGCGCAACACTGGTTGACTGTTTAGCAACATATGATGAATGAACATTTGGACCAGAATCAATGATCCTACAATTTCAATCAATTTATTTTCCATGAATGTCTTTATTATTATATTTTGCAAAACACCTCAATCAATAAGATTTTGGAACAAAAAGGGCTTCGGAGTAATATCGTAAAATTAACTCAGTAACTTATTTGTCATTGGTAGAGAATTAGGAATTCTGGTATCATGACGGCTGGAAAAAATCTGTTGATTGAAAGCATTAGTGATTTAATTTATATATTTTTATTATGCTAAATGCCCTTACTTGAGTTCCGAAGTTACACTTTAGGGTACTGACAAAAATGTGGAACGTTTTCATGTATTCACTTTTCCTAATACAGTAATATAAGATCTTAGTTCAGACGGCTGTGCCGTATTCCTCCAGACGTGACAGCTATGTTTCGGGCACTACCTTAATTGTCAAGGTATCAATGTATTGAAGATGGTGGCTATTTCAGTCTCCCTTGTTCAAATTGGGGTATCTGACTAATCTCATTTAGACGTTACTGAACTGCCATTTCAATTTATTTCTTAAACAATTCTCCCTTTGAGTGAATATGATTTGATTTTGGTGTCTACAAAATGATAATCCTATGTATAATTGTATACTCGTACTTGGCTGTGTTTTCTTGAGAGTCGAGAGAATACAGTGCCCCGATAGATGTCAAATTTTTTTAGTAGCTCTGGTTTGAAACAATAGCAGATTGTTGAGTTATGAATCAATATGATGAAATATTTTTTACATTAAACGAAACATGGCGAATTCATATCTATTCGCTCACTAGGAGGCAATTTCTAATCTCTACAAGTGTAAAGCAGAAGCTGGCCTTTGCATTGTCACCTAAAAGTTAACCATCAAATTGGACTGAATCGCTCTCTTTACGGCTGGCAATGTTTATTTGCACGTTTTCAATCATTGTTCGTTCGTTTTAAATCCTTGTTCCTAACGAAGTCTTAACATTTTTCTCAATGACCTGAGTTTGCCTATTGTCTGAAACCGACAAATCTCGATTTTTATATTATATTTTTTTAATTCTCGCAATTTTTATTTCTTCTAACCTCATGAGATTGGACGCTACCTAATACTGTTCTAGTCAATCTATACCATTGCTCTTGATTGATCATGATATTTTTTTTATTGGGTAATGACCTGAGAACTGAAAATATAATACATCTATTACAGACTGAGACATTATGGATACCCGCCTACTTAGTAGGTACTATCACAAGTGGCTGTAGGAGGGGATCTGATGGTTTCCGCAATGTAGATAAAAGTCATGACTTCCTTAACAATGAATGAATTTCTGATTTTCTGCTTACTTCATGTTGTTTTTAATAGTTGTTGGTGTGACTTCAAATTTGAATGCCTCTTCAACTTGAATGCCTCAATCGTTAGCACTCATGTTCACCTTTCTCATGATTCATTGCTTTGGGCTTTCAAGTAGTCTAACATCAATTTATACATGAGAGGAAGCAAAATAAATAGTGGCTAGAATCTAAGTTGGTTCTTGGGCAGCTTCCCCTCTATTAAGTGGTACTGGATCATTCAATTTTCATTAGACATTCGGTTTTTCTTGGACAAAGTAATTAATGGGACGTTCAGTCTGTATTTTAGGTATTGACTGTTAGGATATTAAATCAAATTCGTTTTAAATCCAATTATTTAAAAAAATTGTGCTGTTCTGTGTTAGGTTATCAATCCTATCTCACTAGGCTGGCAATTTGCCTGCTTATTTGGCAATATTCTCCCTTTACCTCCTTGACTTAGGATGCAAGTCCCCCACAAACATATGCTTGCATGAACTTATGTAGTTGTTTTCATTTGAAAACTCCAAAATTTGCCAGAAATCAATGGTGGAGCATTGTTGGACCTATGCTACACGTACGAAATTCACCCGTCGTTATTGATGTTATCGACTCCAAACGCTGGTTGGTATGCAGAAGGAAATAAAATATAAAATTTCGAGGAAGTCTTACTGCGTTGATGTCTGTGGTTCAATTGGCATTCATATTCAAGTTGATTAATTGAAGAGTGACGAATGAACAACGTTTCACGTATCCTATGATTTCCCCCGCTCTTCCTCGTTTGTGAGAATATTAACCCTATTATTTGAGCTATAACCGTTTAGGCCTGGATCTCTCGATGATACAAGTTTTATAACGCGACATGATGAAACACAGTCCCTCATGGTCAGGCCAATTGGAAGGAACAAGGTGTTGTTCTCCTGTAATGAATTTAGATTCTTGACTTTCATTAGAAAAATACATTATGTACTAGTACTTCGCTGAATGGCGCATTGAACAGCATTGCGGATATTTTTTATATCGTGAGCTGGGAAGATGATGCAGGCGGTAAGCCGCTTGAATATGAGGTGGGATCGTTTTTACCCAGCTGTATCATATTAAAATGGATGTCACTAGCAGTGTCAAGGGAACGTGTTTTAAGCAACACTAACTCCTACCCATTCCATTTATCTTCGACTGATGAACATGAGTTTCATAGTCATCTGAGTAGTTAACACATTTTCTGTAAACCAAGCTACTGATGGCACAATGCGTGATGAACATTTCCACTTTTCAAGGTTTTTCGTGCATTGTAGTAAGCACAGTTTCCCGTCAACTTTTGAGGTGCATTGGCTCCTATATGCTCAGTATGTTTCGCGGGGTAATCGATTTTGTATTTTTGCTTGACGGAATTCTCTTCAGAGTTTTTCTGTGACTGATGTATCAGCAGCAAGTTATGTCCGTTGGTACTTATTTAATTTTTTAAGATGTGAAATGATAGAAGATGTTATACCCGAAAGAGACCATTCAGGTCATTTACATACCTAACAAAGGCTCGTGACCAATAAATGGGCACCATCCTGGCCCAGTGGGTACGAATATTGGGGCCATTATTCTTGTGTATTAAAAAAAGGTGTATACATACCTTGCTCACTTGGTCCACCATACGATGTAAGTCTGGAAAATGTTCATTCAATAAACCGAGTATCGATGCGATGTTAACTGTTAAATTTGTTTCAGCCCTTCAATTCTACTCCACGCCGAGCTTTCCCTAGCTGTACGTAGGGTATTAGAAGACAAGGTTTTAAAACGCGAATTATCGGTTATTCAGCCAATATAGTAGTGCTAATAATCCTACTCGGTGAATTTTTGACTGTACCTTCTACAGTTGAAAATCTCTGCTTTGCAACGATTTAATCAGAAAAAAATCTGCAAATTCTTACACAATGACACCCTACTCGTCTAAATCGCCCAAAATCCCGAAAATCCATTTTTCAAAAAACACATTTTGACCCCTCCCCCCTCCCCCCCCCCAAATTTGGTCCGATCGGGCTGAAAAGTTTTGAGGACCCGTCTCGGCCGGGAACAGACCCCTGACTCAAATTTCAGATTTTTAGAAAATTTTCTTCTACCAAAAACGGCGCGGACGATGGACGGCGTACGGCGGACGGACATCGACCTTTTGGTTGGTTATTCCTCGAATAATCAACCTATGTTTTCATGATAGAGGTCAACCTCTCCGATTCGGCTCAAAAATTTTTTCGGGACGTTTCATGATGTCCTGATCAAAAAAGGTCGATGTCCGTCCGCCGTACGCCGTACGCCGTCCATCGTCCGCGCCGTTTTGGGTAGTAGAAAATTTTCTAAAAATCTGAAATTTGGGTCAGGGGTCTGCTCCCAGCCGACACGGGTCCTCGAAACTTTTCAGCCCGATCGGACCAAATTTGGGGAGGGGGGGGGGGGTAGGGGTCAAAATGTGTTTTTTGAAAAATTGATCTTCAAGATTTTGGGCGATCTAGGCGAGTAGGGTGTCATTTTCCACTAAATTTTGGACGGTGAATTCAATGAAACGGGTCCCAGAACGATTGGCACTCGCTGGAAGAAGTTATGGGTCAAATTGGGTATTTATTACCCATTTTGAATATGTGTTTTCGGGATTTCTGCTACCTAGGCGTGTGGGGTATAGTTTTCCACTAAATTTTGGACGCTGAATCCAAATAAATGGGTCCCAGAACGATCGGCACCCACTGGAAGAAGTTATCGGTCAAATTGGGTATATATTACCTATTTTGAATATGTGTTTTCGGGATTTCTGCTACCTAGGCGTGTGGGGTATAGTTTTCCACTAAATTTGGGACGCTGAATTCAATAAAAAGGGTCCCAGAACGATCGGCACCCACTGGAAGAAGTTATGCGTCAAATTGGGTATATATTACCCATTTTGGATATGTGTTTTTGGGATTTCTGCTACCTAGGCGTGTGGGGTATAGTTTTCCACTAAAGTTTGTACGCTGAATTCAATGATGTGTGTCCCAGAACAATTGCCACCCACCGAAAGAAGTTATGGGTCAAAATGGGTATGTATCCACCCATTTTGTGTGTGTCAGGATTTCTGGTGCCTAGGCGTGTGGGGTATCATATTCCACTAAATTTTGGACCGTGAATCGATTGGAATGGGTCTGGGACCCGCCACACCCACTGTTTCCCCCATTCGAGGAATAACCAACCCGTGTGTAACAATTTGCAGATTTTTTGATCAGGACATCATGAAACGTCCAGAAAAAAATTTTGAGCCGAATCGGAGAGGTTGACCATTATCATGAAAACATAGGTTGATTATTCAAGGAATAACCAACCAAAAAATGTACACCGGAATTCTGGAAGGGATTTTCCTTTTGATTATGAAAAATTACCCCCTTTTGGTTGGTTATTCCTTGAAAAATCAACCTATTATGTTTTCATGCAGAAAGTCAATCTCTCCGATTCGGCACGAATTTTTTTTTTCTGGGCGTTTCCAGGTGTCTAGATGAAAAACACTGCAAATTCCTTCACAGAAGTGGGGTTTTCCTTGGACCGTTGGGAAAATCGGTGAGTTTTGAGTGTCTCGGACTCATTCCAATCGATTCAGCCTTCAACATATTATACTGAAAAACGATACCCCACGCGCCAAGGTACCCGTAACCCATCCAATTGCGTTCATTATTGTTAGAAGGATGCAGCGGACACTAAAGAAGTGTTGAGGATCGAAAATCGAATAGGAACACATACTACTAAATTACACAAAATGATTATAACAGGCAAGTAATAGGGAGTGGCCTAACCACGCATCTGATTGAGAAAAAAGGTTGGTTATTTTAAGCTGAAATTGGGCAATGATAGGTCGGAGCCGGGGATAATGTGCGTAAAAAGCAGGGAACCCGTCATAATCCCATAGTCCAGTCTTGTTCGAGGAAGCGTGCAAGTATCAAAACAACGAAAGGAATATATATTATATTACCTTTAATAGCTGTCAGGGTAGGCCAAAGATTTGCAACGACTCGATCGGAGACTAGTTGACAGTACAGCGACGACATAATACGGCTCAGTCAACAGTAGCCAACTTCCCTTTGGGAAATAAAGTGTTTTTTTTTCTCATTTCTTTTTGCAGAAAATAGCTTTTTCCTTCTTGAATTCCTCTGATTGGATCATTGAAAAGCAGTGGGCAACGGTTAAAGGATTACTGGTATTTTTAAACGATCAAAAATACCGCAAATCGACACTGGAATATGGGCTAGCATGGCCCTCTAGAACAACATTCAACAATCAGCAAGAAAGTACCTCCTTGTTTGCGGTTGGATTCCAATTGGAGCAACTTTTTCCCGCTCTACCCATCTAATTTTAGGTCCCTAATAAAAAGTCTCCGTGAGGTAATACAAATCACTGTTCCGAAAAAAAAAACCAAAAAAAACAAAAAAAAAAAACAAAGAATACATTTTTTTAGTATTCTGAGGTAAAAATAACAAACAACTAATATCGCAAAACAAATTTTTATGAAGAAATAATCAAGACTTCACATTTATAGGATATTTACTAGAAAAGTCACAATTAAGGGTTCTTAATATCAATAGATTCTATTTTCAGTCATGAAAATCACGTAGATACCAACGAATGATTAAAAAGGCAGATAATTTAACTGATATGAAACAACGAAAACTGTTTGATAAATCAAGGAATATTTCGAAGACAAGGAACGTTTTTACATTAGTTGAATCACATCATCATTTTTAACCGTAAGACGAAGAGAACTAACTTATTACAGATTGATACTTACTCAATGTCCTTTGAAGAAGCAGACTCCTATCCTCCACTCATCCCAACAAATACCCAACACAAAAAAACCGTTGTCCAAAACCTCAAGTTTCCGCTATTTTGAGGTTGTTTATTTTCTATCCAGTTACCACACCAAGTAAACCTAACATGCGGGATTGATGATATTATCCAGAGAGAAGAAACCCTACTGAAAATGTATCATGGTACCATTCTGCCCCCCCCCCCCCCCCATTGTGACTGCCTCAAGCCCGCCAGATGCCCGCTCAGCAACGAGTATGTTCTCTTTCACATTTTGATTAACACACCCAGTATGGTATTGACACATTGGCGGGTGCAGGGAAAGGCCATGTAGCGTCCTTGACCCTGGGCGCTTCGCGCTTGTTTGCTCCATTGTCTCCCCGATGAAATGTGTGCGGTTTACTAATCTCTTCTCAGTGGCTTCGCTGATAATGAACGGGATTAATAACAATCGCACATTATCAACTTTTTTACCAGTTACGATGAAAGTGCCGGCCAATCCCTTCGAGCTTCCAACATCCAAAATACACGGTAATTTTCAAAATCATTCCACATCAATAATAACATCCCCGGCGCGAATTCCACCTAAACCTGTTATCCCAGTGTGAGGGAATAATCTCGTATTAATGCCTAAAGACATCGGGCGGGCGAGAGGCATTCACAATGGATGCATGCGTAGCAAATATTCATAGTAAAACCCCAGCGTATCAGTATTACCCTAGTCACCGATGTGTGGAAAGGAAGAAGCTCGTGGTAGAGTCAGTCACAGTGTAATTTATCTGGTACACTCCACTCAAGATACCACATAACAGGTGAATAACAAATGGAGAATCCGATGCAAAACATCGCACATATATGTACAATGTGTTCCTCGTCCCAACGCATGAGTGTGAGTCACAGTTAAATCATCGTAAAAAGGTATAGGCATTCTTCATATCAATTTGCCTTTCAACTGAACGCCTTGAGTAGTATTATTTGACTCTCACCCAGTCGCCAAAGCAACTTTGCCTACTAAATCTTGTCGGATTAGTTCTAAAATTGGAGCGAGAACAGAACGATCACGAAACATGATGTTCTATCATGACAGACCCTTTGCCTCAGATGTTAGGCATCAGTGTGTGCATATGAAGTATTTTCACCCATACCCTGGCTCCGTTCGCTGCAATAGGTTCAAGGTTACATCTCAATCAATTCAGCATCCGAAATGTCTTCTTAGTCGCTCGTTTTAGATTACCATATTACAACCCTATTGTTCGGAACTGAAGCGGCTGTTCCTGCCGAATTAATTCTATCTTGTTTTGTTTACGGTTTAGTGTTGTGTAATTTATTAGAAAATCTAGCCTGTTATCCGCATTAAAAAAAAAAAAAAAAAAAAAAAAAAAAGAGCAAGTAATTAATTCTCTAGGAGCAGCAGACTTGCGTACATCGTTCAATGTGATTTGTGACGTCACTCGGGGTGTGAGTTTTGGAATTGCGTCTTCTCGCTCGCAAGCGTTCTTGTTCGTTTCCACGTAACTAGTAGATTTTAAAGCTGCACTTTATATTGAACTATACTTGGAAAACATTTTGAGGCTTCCCACACTATCCATAGGATATTTAGACTTATTCTCCCCTCCTCGAGTAGTATCCTCTTTTGTTTGTCCTTGGGTGTCCACCTCAAGTGGAAGGATCCCTGGGGCATCATCGTCTTGTCCTTCACTCAACTTCACTGAAACATTGAATGACTGGAATTGAGCTCAATGGGATCCGCATAGTGGATCGCTGGGTGCTGAAGGAGAACTTCTGAAAGACGGAGGTTGAATTCAATTTAGGCACAAATATTTCGGCGGTTTCAGACAATCCAGCCGTAGCAGCTTTGGTTGGAGGGGGGGGGGGGGTCCATGGATGTAGCGTTCACTTGTGGCGAAGGGTGGTGACGGGAAGGACGAGGGTGTAGGAGTGTTGTAACGAGCTGGTCGAGAGATACTCGGCTGTTTTCGCCCAAACTCGCTGAGCCGAACCCTTGGAGGTGGCGCACGCAGGCGGCAGCTCACCTTCCTTTGCCGCCCCCCGTTCGCTCAGTCGACTGTTTAACGTCCGTTTCGAGCGTCGCTCTCGGGCCCAAAAATTTGCGTCCACCGTCAATCGTCTGATTCCCTCCCACCCTCTCGACATTTTTTTTTTCACCGATGGCTAACCACTACCATTAATTGACTCTGTTAACGTATACGGAAATTATTCGGGGGCTGGTTGAACGTCAGTGAGTAGTTTTTCCAGCTGCCGACAGACGTGCGTGGAAACGACAGTGAAACCTCCCCTCTAGCCAGTGTCTCATCTCTACCCTTGTTTTTCCATGATGCTCTCACCACTAAAATCGGTACCCGAGTGTGTATTCTAGCGCGGTGCTCTCGGCCCTACAATTGGAACTGAAATACAGCAGAACCGTAGACGGGTTGTTTTTGAACTTCAACAAATTTAGTGTGGAACTAGAGCGGTGCTTTCATTGTACTTGTTGTTTGTTCCTCCGATAAGGAAACAACTCTCAGCATTCGGCCACCCGGGTTTCTTGCCACGTGTTGTGGCTCAGGAGATTGTTCCACGTTCATGATCCAATCAACCAAGAACCAAGAACCAAGAACGCTGCCTACTTGTGTATACTCTCCTAAGCTAGGTAAGTCATTGTCGAAATTCCTTCTGCAGTAGATACGTTGACAGTGTGTTGTTGTAAACAAACCCATACGAAACCTTTTGCACGAGTAATTATTGTCTTAAACTACCAGTTCAGTGTGTTATAATGTTGACTGTCGCTCAAATGTGACATGCGACCGCAGCCGCTCCAGCTAAGCACCTGACAATGCCGTGTACTTATCTCTTCAATACCATAACTGACGATACCAACTCGTCTTGAGCCGTCAGTTGGTAACTTTCTTCCTACAAGTAATTGATATGGGATTTCAGATGACTGATTCTGAACTAGAAAGTACGTAGTCATAATGCATGTGCTGCGTTCATACGCAATAAATATACACGTTCGTTACAACGGACTAACAATTTTATAAGTCAGTTTTACGAGGTTAATGTTAAAGTTTGACCAAGCACCGTTTTGCAGCATTGATCATTATGATTCCTCATTGTGGAATTGGTTGCCCGAAGCGGCCAATGTTCCCCGGTACCCAGTACATCAAAATCAAACGGAGATTGGGGATCTTGGAAAGCAATTGTTGAGTTGTGCGGTCTGGGTTCAGAACGCAATTCAGTAATGTATTTAGAAACCCCAAAGGTAGCATTTTAAAACTTTGAGCCACCACCAATTCCGTTCACTGGAATTATAAACTATTTAGTTCACTACTAATCTAGCCTACAAGAACATGCATGCATGCATGCATGTAGGAACTGGGTAAAAAAGGAGTGCTCCGCAATAATCAGGATCGATGAGTGGCACATTCTGTGAGATCACGATGAGAGAAATCACCATCTCGTGATTTTCGCAGTTGAGCCTATATCCCGTTGGTGAGAAAATAGATTGCACTTTTCCAGATTAGTTGGTTCTTTCCCTTTAACTTTAATCGGTGTGTTTCATGGTTTCTTAGTCACATTGGATCGTTGTGGTCTATATTACTCAAATGACCGACAGGAAAGTTTAGAGAACGGGAATCGAGCCCTAATGCTGAAAATCCACGACAAAAAATATGAGAATGTGGTCTGACTGATGGCACACACATACACTTTCACACATACACACACACCCACTCACACACATTGCTTCACATTAATAATACGAGGTGCTGAGTGCCTCTCAACAAGCTTTCAGAAGGTAGCATTTCAGTCTGGAGGCCGCACAAGGTGCCTAAGGGATGGTTTGAAGGAGAATAGGAATACTTTATGTTCATTAAAACGATCGCGCATGAAGTATCCTCCCAAAGTCCAAGTTAAGGAACACATTACTTCCACCATGACAAAACGCCCTGAGAGAAGGTAGTTGAGGGTATAAGACATGAAAAGTGTTACTTCTTCAACATGAATAATAACGGCAATAGGAATAAGTTAATCGTGAGCATTATTTCAACCAATATTTCCGGTTATGCAAATGAATACGATCCATAAACGTTACATAACTGATCGAAAACGTGAAGTAGCTGAGAAGAAAATGACAAATTTGAAGTTTTAGCTGTCTGAGCGAGTTGCAACTGCTTGCAATCGATTCAGCACCACCGGAAAACATGTAGAATAACGCATTTACCTGCTACCTAAATTTTAAAATAAATGTTCAAATGACTGACATCGTAACACGCACGGTACAATTTGACTTAGTGAGTTCTAGCCAGTAGGTCAATTGTACACATTTTCTCCCAGAAATGTAATGTTGAATTTTCTGTCGATAATTTGCCGTCACCTTGAACAAATGGTTGAAATAGTTGGGAACAACATATATATATAAATGTTTTTTCTACGGATGATATCCACACCGTATTCATGCCGATGACAACCATCTGCGTTGGATTTGTACAAAAAAAAAAAAAAAAAGGTATATGACTCCAATCCGATTTCCTTCTCACAACACATAGGCATACTCAACAGTATACTGAGATTGGTTGATGGTTAATTGTGTTCCTACAAAATACCATCTCAGTGAGTGTGAACGGGCTGGAAGTGAACGACATAGTTGAGACTCCAATAATAATATCCCTTACCTCCCTTGACAGTACTATTATTATTAATAAGACAGGTGGGTGCGTACATTCTCATATATATATACCTATTATTTTATTATATAATATATTATAGGTGAATAGAATATCAATAACACAGTAATATTCTATAACAAGATGGATTCTGGAGTGCAGCTGATTAAAGTTTTGTACGTCTTTGTGCTATGGGGTTATTTCCCTCCATACCGTATTCTTGTTCATGGACTGCAGGTTTTTCATACGGAATTAAGCCATGATCTATCCTTGAGTGATGCACATTATTAATGTAGCTTAGTAAGTTTTGTAGATAAATAGATAGCTAAATGTCCCCATCGACTGTTCACGGTATTGCATAATTACTAAAAACTTTACCTTGGGCCAATAATACTTCTATTAGCTCCAAGAAGTGTTGTTATCGGATTTAGCAGAAATCTAAAATCGTGCCTTGTCGTTTACATTGTTTGAGTAAACTCCGTGATTACGTAGCATCACTGCTACACACAGTATAGCAGGTTTCTCACCTTGACTAACATTCTCTGGATCTCCTCCTCTACTTGGGATTGCTCACCGTTTGGAGCGGAATCCAAATTCAAAGTGTCTAAAATTCTAATAACTATCAAGTTGCGTACAATAAAGAATTGTCGCTGTTTTATTGTTTGGTAGCGTTGGCGTAACAAGAAAGTTTTCTTCGCGGGTGTGCAGAGCGTACCACTGATTCAATTTTGATGAAATATGATACTCCACACGTCTAGATACTCGAGAAATCTTGAAAACCCTCCTTTGAAATGGGTAAATAGGTACCTAGAAACCCATGCCTACATCCGGTGGGCACCAACTGGTCCGGGACCCATCTCAACGGGTTCAGCGTCCGAATATTGTGGGAAATGATACCCTTCACGCCTATGCACCCCAAAACCCATCCGAGCGGCTTCATTATTGTTAGAGGGATGTAGTGGACACAAAAGGAGAGTTGTTAAGTATTGAGTATCTGACCACCTAGCCAACCATCAGTACCTTCATGGTCGGATAATTTTTGGAAAATCGAATAGGAACACCTAATAAATTAGAACAAGCCTTTTTTCACGCAGACATCGAAAAAAAAAAGATAATTACAGGCAATTCAAGGGGAGAGGCCTTTCTTGAAATAAGTACATAGCTAATCCCTTGAAATAGGTAGATTGATTCCTATTTTGACCCATAACCACTTCCGGTGGTTGCCAATCCTTCCCGTCCCATTGGACGAGAAATTTATACCCCACACGCCTTTATCGCCGAAAATCTCAAAATTACATTTTTCAAAAAACAAATTTGGCCCCCCGCCCTCCCCTCTATTTAGTAAAATCGGTCTGAAAAGTTTTGAGGACCAACAAGAGCCAGAAACATGTCCCCGACCAGAATTCATACTTTTTTTTAATAGTAAAATTTATAGTCAGGTTCATAGAAAGTTGTGTACTGCTAAAAACGCATTAGAGGGCGGACGAACATAGGCTCATCTAGATCTAGACACCTTCAAACGCCGAGAAAAACATTTTTGGTGAAATCGGAGAGGTGGACATTATTATAAACGCATTAGACGGCGTACGGCGGACGCACATAGGCTCATCTAGATCTAGACACCTTTGAACGCCCAGAAAAACATTTTTGGGGAAATCGGAGAGGTTGACATTCTGCTTGAAAACAAAGGTTAACCTAAAATTGGCTACCTGAGAATTGATTCAGGGACCGTCGACCTGAAAACGTCGTGTTTGAACTGTAATGGTAGGTGAGCGCTTGAGCTTGTAATAACAATGTGAAAAAGAGGAGTTAATTTTGTTGGAGACAAGAGTTATGTACTAATCACGTAATGCATTTGCTCCGAGCAATGAAATCACGAGTCGCTGGAATGTGTTTGGTTACTCGGAAGCCGGTTGGAATATGTTGAATGGGACAGAAAACATGGAAGGACCTAGTAGTATGATTAAACTGAGTACGCACATAGGCACCGGGTTTGTTTTTACTCGGTTTGACTCAAACGAGTTGGTTGGATGAATGTACATAATAATACATTTTGAAATTAAAGTAAATATAACAACACCGTAGGAACATGAAGAGCAGTTACAAGAAATATTATAAACCTAACGAGAACAGCATTCAATAAGCAGCAGGGTATATTAAAATTTGAATGATGATTTGGCTTAAAAATGTGTTGGTCATAACTTGATACTCACAAATATTGTTTTTGAACATATATGTACGCCGAGCTTATGTATCCATTTCTATAATTGAGGACAATCTTTGGACGAGTTAGGAACAGGAGAGCAGTTTCCAGGAACGTTTCATTCAATTCATACGTTTTGAGAGCAACGCTCGACATCGCTCATTCGTCACGTACTTGGTGGTTGGCGGTAATGAGCCTAGTCTAAACGAAGAGTTGCGGAGAAACGCTCAGCAGTTTGAATGGAACCCCATGGGATATCTCGCCAAAATGTGATAAGACGAGCTAAGAGCAACAAGAACTTCAAAATCCTATACAACCCTCGAAGGAACCCTGGGCAAGTTTGTTATAATTAATCTTTTCCTATTTCAATTTCTGAAGGGCTTCCTCCCGTGAGCGGAACCACAGACCGAAATTAAATGTAAGAGAAAGGTCTGTAATATGATTCTAAGCGTTCTGTGAGGAAAGACTCATTCTCACCATCCCGCAGGAATTAGACTTCTTCGTCGAGAGGCCAGAAGGCGAAAATTTAAGGCCTCTTCCGAGAAAAGCAATTTGACAAGCGTTTCTAAGCTACAGCTTCCCTCCCAGCTCTTCAGTTTCGAAGAATCTTTGCATCTCCCGGGAGCCTCCCTTTACAAAGTGAAGTGAGTTGATGGGATGCGGGGAAGAATTCAGCTGCTTCGACGCTAAACGGTGGTTGGGTGTAGACCTTTTCGGGGTTTTCTAACAGCAATTTGGACTGTTTGTTTTCGACAAAGTTTCTTCTAATATTAGGGTAGATAAGATTACGTATAATTATTCATGTGTGGACAGTTTGGGGCTTGTGGCCTTCTCTTACAACTGCACAGAATACAGTTCATCTATATTTACTACAAACATAAAACAACACTGGGTCTTATAAGTGAAAAAAATTCGTCTCGAACCTAAGTTTCTGTATATTTTCTTTGACGCTGTGCATAGTATCGAAGGTTTATAGGTTGCGTGGCTGAGACCAGGAAAGAGCTTGTGGTGTTTTGATAGAATGTCACGTAAAATATCACAATATCAGTGAAATGGAAATTCCTACGTTGGTGGTACTGGCTTGGTAAGGGCTAGGTTAAGCTTGACAACATCCGTCCTCTAAAACCCATTCTTAAATGATCATGTTTACAAAGGAATCTCACGGGCAATACCTATAAACGCCATTAAACGCGCAGCTCGATTTGAAGCATTCACTTCATCTAAATTTATGCCGAACGTAAGCATCTCGAGAGCGGGACTGAAATGATCGACACTCTCGTCTTGGTTTTGAAGCGCGTAACTAGATAGTATGAAGTTATAATACATTGAAAAGAATGATGCCGACCGCAGTCGGTAGGTAGGTCAGTATCAAAACACAGATATCTCACACAGTACGGCGGCGAATGCGGTGGGGCTGATCCAGTTGGACAAGAGAGCTAGAAAGGCTTGCCAACGATTAGCGCAGAGAAGGACAGAACCACCAAGGGGCTAAGGGAGCGAAGATTGATAACAGCAAAATTTACATGGATGGTGCACTTTATTTATCTCCTTCTACCCTTCTAACTGCGACGAGTTTGGTTTGACACCCAGCCAAGACAGGCCCCTCCCCTCCCTCCACGACCACACTCTTCCCAGCCTCTCGGTTATTCCCTCGAAACGCCACCTACCAACCAACCTACGCCTCCTCAAAATAAACATCACTAAATCTACAGAGGAACGCCTCATTGTTTTGATATAGGGTTTCTCCCCAATCGACTGGCCAATATAGAAGTCTCACGATTGGCAGAGTCTAATTAGTAGGGAGAAGTAGCTACTTGCGGTTCGTAATACCACTCTAACCGTTCGAGTTTCTACTATCAATCAGTTGGAATTACCAAAAGTACCCTAGGTATTGATTTATTTAACTCATTATTTTGATTTACAAATACAACCTTACAATCATAGAAACGAAGGAAGGTGCGTATGCGATTACCATACGCGCCTTTGTTCACTGATTTCACCCTAGAGGAGAATATAATAAAAATAATATTCTAATGGATTACATTTATAATTTCATCTTGATCGCTCGGCTCTTAGGCTATTTTTTCGATTCAGGGTGCAATATACATGGAGTCTCACCGCTTTTGGAATGATCCCCAAAATTTAGAGAGAAGGCTAAAATGGAGCCACCGTGCAAAATTTTTGAAATTCGGACAGGTTTTTTGGTTTGTGAAACAAATTTAGTTCCTAACCGAAATTACGTTGAATGAACACGATCTCTATCGACCAATGCCACTGCTATACGGTAAGGGAAGACTCTGTTCGTATTCATATAGGTTTTAGATGAGCAAGTACATCGGTCGGACTAGAGAGGAATTTACAACGTTTGCGTGGATTAACCAAACAATAGCGAGTTGATGATTCTCCAAACAATGGATGGGTGATGACTAATGAGGGTATTGCGGGGGTGCGAGCTTCAAGACATCGTTAAAGAAGGATACCGTTAAGCTTTTGATGTAAGTTGTGCTTTCAGTTGAATTTGGTGTGTTAATTTGATACCGCCTTCAGGGCTGTCGCATTAAACGCGAGAAGTGCAAACAGTGAACAATGAATGGCAAACATGTGAGACGCAACCTGCGAATCTGGCAATACAAGGTGGGTCAAGTGATCTACCATTCACGACTTGAAATTAAGTATGGACATTATGGGAAGAATCATGAACGATTCATGAATAGGAAAAAATGACTATTACATTCTTCTGAGTTTCTCTCATTCCTTCAAATTGAAACTTCCGTCTGTGAGCAGTTTATGCACGTTGCCTAAACCACTCAGCACTTATCACTCACTGGTCGCCGTATGTCTTCACATACTTCAGTATGGCCCTGTTCCGTTCCCTCGCGAACATTGGATTAGAGCTGTTTCTCATTTTTCGGGTTACGACATGATGATGTGGAATGTCTCTTTCAGCTTTTCCTAAGACAGGCGAGCTCACAACTTCTGACGATTCTCATGTTTGCCACCCTAAAAACCACCAAAGGAATTTGCTTGCTAGCCACCTACTAAGGGTCACGTAGCGTGACGAATGCCTCTCAATTCAGTTATTTTATGCCACCAATCATATACACCTCCTCTTTTCATCTTCCAGGATATCCTCAAAGTACATTACTGTGCTACAGTATACTCATACAAAGCTGCATGATTGACATACCGATTAATGATTACAGTACGGTAACCACCATTTACGTTACATTAACACAAGAGAACCCCCCATTCATTTTTCGAGTCAATACAATGGCCCCCTCTTCCTTACTCAATTAGTTACTCCGGTTCAATTGATTCGGTGTTTAGCGTCAAACGGGTTGCTATAAAGTTTCCATAGTTCCAGTTTCTTACTGTCGGTGAATATTTGTGTTGACCAATGCGTATTCATCCGGGTTACGCTCCTTATCGTTGTGTCGTAATATGAATTCTTGATTATGAGATCTTCTAAGTGCCGACGGTGTGACCTTATTTTGATTGGTTAGGTTAATCACTAGTTATTCGCACAGATGACGAAGAATTTCTAGACTGATTACAGCTGTTGGGAGGGGGGGGGGGGGGAGTCAAAGGGGAGGCAGTGTGCCAGGCCTAGGAGCCCACCTAGTCTCACATTCTGCGATGTCAACAACCCATGGAACTCTTTAGGCAGTTCTCATTTCACTAATATATCCCCGTTGTCACCTACATCCATTTTCGAGCCTAGTGGAGTGTAAATCACCCTTTTTGTCCGTTTTGAGCCCCTTCCTTCATCCCTCCCACACGTGCTCTTCCAATAGGTAAAGAGGGTCCCCACTATTTCGGGTTATGACGCAAAACAGTGATACGGGTGGATGACAATGTAAAAATATCCCGTTCTGCGGTCTTTTTGTTCTAGAGATCGACGGACGAGCCGTGACTGGCCTCCCATGTCGAGTCTTGCCGAGTGATTTGTGGCGAGGGCACTGTTAGAGAGGGGCTCAAAGGTTCGGCGAGTGTCCCAAACGTTTCGATTTCGACTGGCTCTCGACTTTTCGCTCCCCTTCCGGGTCAGTATAGCAGAATCGGTAAACAACTCGAGAGAAGCAGGGATTACTTGAACGGATGCAGGGACGAATAATTGAATTGGCAATGCCTACCATTGTTTCTTGGACAATAACTATAAATTATCATGTAGTCGCATGCATCATGTAGCAAACTAGAGTGGTTCATATGGAACCCACTATAGAGCCCAATAAGGTTATTTCATACAGCATAGGTCATGGCTATGGTGGTGGACCAAGACACGAATACTCTCGTAGTAAAACTATTTGAAATATGGCTCGATGCTCCTTTGGAGTAAGGCGGGATTCAGGGGAACAGAATGATTATGAACGGTGTGAACAAACAACCAAACCTCATGTATGGCCCGTCACTTACCTAATCGGAAGTTTAAAAATAATCCTCTTCACCGACCTGTCACTTATAGCGCCACCAGAACTCGGTCAATTGTGGTTCTCATCCTCACACCCCCTGTCAAACCCAGATGTGCTTTATCTCAGGTTATTCGGGATCTATACGGTTTCCACTTTTATTTATTCATTCAGCTTTCCTCCTCTCGACAGAATTTTCGTGGTGACGAATTTGCGGGAGTTTTGACAAAAACTTTGTCTGGAGTAGCAGGAAAATTTAGATATCTACGTTACAGTAAGCTGACGAAGATGAATGCAGCAGTAATACTCCTCAACAGCAATACGCGTGTGAACATGATAAACAGCTACAGGAAATGGAGCCATTGTCGTCAGAACTTCTAAATTAATCGTCTTTCTGTGAGAGAACCCCTCTAATACTAGGATGCTTTCATCTCACGCTAGTGACTTCGTCGCTCATGTGCGGGACTGTTTCAATCGATTACGAACGAGTTCAGTTTTGTGGAACGACACCCCACAGTATTTGTTAGTGAGTAACCTACAGAGGGGAAAATTTCACGCCACGAATTATTTATACCGTTATGCATTTCATTAGTTATCCACCAGGTATCGAGGTAAAAGCTCCAATATTTGAGTTTCTGACTAGAGACCCTGCTCCAACGCCCTCAAAAACTTCCTTTCAACAGGTTTTCGGTTTGACAAAAAACCTGGTGAACTATTGCAAGCAAACCCGATCAAATGATTAGAAATTGAATAAAACGGTGCAACATTTCTTGGAGGTGAAGTGGTGGTTGAGTAATGAATCAGGCTGCCCTAGTATCTTGATCAATCTGACTGAGATTCTTCCCCACTTTATCCGAGCAATTAAAACTAGATCTTGAATCAGCTTTTTGCGAGCTTGACTTTACTGGGTTACGTTCAGTGTTGGCATGGGAACCAGATAGGCAAGCATACTAGTGCGAGACGGTTGCCAAATGAGGCTCAAGAGACGTTCCCTTCCATTAGAGGACTGAGTAGATAATTATCGACGCCATGTTCCTCAAGAAGAGCGGCAAGATTTATTAGAAAAATAAAAATTGGAGTTGTCAGTGGAAATGGTCATTTATCAGATAATCGGACCGCTGCGTCATCGCCATGACATTTTGTGTTGCCATACTTTATCATTATTTGCTAGAAGGTTTTATTGACTCATACGTACATCATATGGGCCATACACTTTTTTCCTTCATACCTCATCCTGATACCATAATTTTAAAAATGATGAAATTTCATGCCTCCTCATAATACACTGTATGATCGACCCACGGGATGGGAAAAACCGTAACATTTAAATAACGCTAAAACCTATTCCACAGTATTGCCTAATAATAAAAAAATTAAATGAAGGGGAAATATGCCTAATAGGCATTGGATCTGAATTCGTCTAAGCCTTAATGGGCACAGAACTTTTGATTATTCAAGGAATAACCAACCTATGTTTCCATGCAATCAAATGTTTCCAAATCTAACATTTGGTCTGTTCCCGGCCAAGGTCAGTCCTCGAAACTATTCAGCCCAAACTGACCAAATTTGGGTGGGGTAGGGGTCAAAATGTGTTTTTTGAAAAAAGGATTTTCGAGATTTTGGGCGATCTAGGCGAATGGGGTATCATTTCCCACTAAATTTTGGACGCTGAATCCAATAAAATGGGTCACATAACGATTGGCACCCACTGGAAGATGTTATGGGTCAAAATGGGTACCTATTCACCCATTTCGAATGTGTGTTTTCAAGATTTCTGGTACTTAGGCGTTTGTGGTATCATTTTCCACTAAATTTTGGACGTTAAATCCAATAAAGTGGGTCCCGGTACGATTGGCGCCCTCTGGAAGAGTTAATGGGTCACAATGGGTACCTATTCACCCATTGTGAATGAGTTTTTTCGAGATTTATGGTACCTAGGCGTGTGGGGTATCATTTTCCACTAAATTTTGGACGCTGAACCGATCGGAATTGGTCCGGGACCCGCCACACCCACTGTTTCCATTTTTCCTATATTGAAGAAATGAGTCTCCATGCGCCTGGTCAGAGGAATCACCAACCTGTGTGAAAGAATTTGCAGCGTTTTTGGTACAAATGGCTGACGAACGTTTCAGATCTAGAATTGGTCATGAACATAATCTGTATTCTGTATACTCTGTGTACTAAAAGGTGGTAGATGGGGCCAAACTTATATTAATAATCTATAATAATATAAGAGCATATTATTCCAAAATTAATAGTGAACGAACAACACTTTTAACTCTTTTACGGTACGGGTGGTGGAGTGGAGGAGGGGTGCATGTGTTTTTCCATTGATTCTCTTGGCCTACGTACGATTTGGTAGAAGGAAGTCATGGTAATAGTATGGTGTGATGTAGCTAGTAAGTAGTAATCAGGATGGTAAAAACTGCGTAATTTGTAGAATTGTTGTATCAGAGTCCCCGCTAGCTACCCTGATGGTTCATCAAGCGCTTTTGGCATGGATTATCGGTTATCAGGCTGATTCATACGTAGCATACATTGTGAGCTTGACGTTTGCTTTACAACCATCTTGTAAATGTTAGCTATGTATTCTCGTCTTCCCTTTCTTAGTTTCGGAGAGTGAAATAGGATCTTTCGTTCCTCTCAGAAGACACAAACCATCTAAAATGGCAAATAACATGAAACATTTCATTTTAAATCTTAACGGGGCTTCTTATGCTCTCCCCCATCCCAACTAGCTAAGTTCATTTACGAGCACTATTCGGGGAGTTTCGGTGAACTGGTGAGCTGGAATATCTTGACAGGAAATCTCACTAGGTAGTCAGAGGGTAAGCACCAAACCCGCTACCTGGCCTTGTTAGCCGCATAATTAGAACTTGTTCTTCGTCTGATGGTTATTTATAGACTCTCCGCAACGGGTTAATGCGGCCATCTGACTTCTTGTAACTGGAAAGCTTCAGCATCCGACCATATACACGTGTCCAGACTTGTTTCAAAAACTTATCAAAGAGGGCGTATTACCGGTGACTACCGTCGTCATGAAAATGTGAGATTCATTCGGAAATTCCGCTCAAAACCTGGCCGTAATGAACCACTGACACTCGTTATTTAGGGGCGCATTACCAATGGCTCCCCAAGTTACTAGGGTAACTACATGTAGAAGATTGATGTTGTCTGTAGTCGTACGTGCGGTAAAAAGCAGCGGTTCAGAGTCGAGTTGTATTTGGTTAGCAATTGAGTTTGTTGAGTGGGTAGCAATTGAGGTTAGCAACATTAGTCACCTCCTTGAGGTACTCCAATTGCTCACGAACCAATTGATTATTGTAGTGGTAGTGGCTAACATGACTAATATTGCTGTTTAGTTTTGTTCAATTTTGTCTTCAAACTCAAATAATGTTTCTCTAGTTAAGTGATATTGTAAGTACTAATGAAGTGCCGTGTCCCATGTATTGAATAAGCTGTATGCCATGTCCATGAAGATCTAATTGATTGAATGGTTGATTGAATATAATGGATGCTCACAATGGATTGATTAGTTAGTGGAAGTAACTATTTGAGTTTCGGAGTTATATGTGATGTGCCTCATGACCTCAAAAATAATAGTGAGGAGTCATGGGTAGCACTGAAATCACCCACGAACGTCATCGGCTAAGCATTTGACATTTAAATCCACTACACGAAACCTATAAGAATACGCTGGAAGTGTATTTCTCATATAAGCATGGTCATACGCAGCTTTTTAAATATAAATAATCTAATTAAACCTTTGACGGTTTCACATCTTCATGTTACCTAGATGTGAAAATGTCGAGAGTGAGTCCCAATTCAAATGGCTCGTCCGACCACACTGCGTCGTTTTTTTGTCACTATTGGCGCTCATAATTTAAATACATGAAGCGAGAATCGTCTGCTTTTTGTACTCAACAGAAAATGTACCCTACTATTTTAACGCCAAAAGTCATGGACAATTTCGGGTTTGATGATTAATTAGTGGGAATGATGAGACTAAATCTATGGGTTGTTGAGAGCAGGAGAGGCTTGAAAGGGGCGAATGACGGATGGAGGTTGTCTATGTTCAGAATGACGTGAAAAAATTAACAAGCTTCCGTTGGCAGGTCTGGTGGACGGTTTTGGAAGAGTCATGGGAGCATGCTGTATGGAATCTCAACTTTTTTCTGTGAGTTCTTCTCGGCTGGACTCGCTTTGAGGGAGAGAGAGAGAGAGAGAGAGAGAGAGGACAACTCTGTTGTAAAATAACTATAGTACGTTAGTCGAACTCACATAATTCGTCACATGCAACGTCATATGGTAACTGTGCAGCCATTGATGTTTGGCATTGTTCTGAAAGTGAATTTTTCGCAGTAACTACATGCGAACCAACATACTCATTCCTTGCTGAACTTGGGCTTATCGTGCGTATCTATTCTTCATCCCTAATTCTGTCACAATTTTCTGACAACGTACATCGCTGGGGTTGTGATATCGCGTTTCTCTCGCTTATTTGGTTTAGGTATCTAATTTGAGTTGTTGTGTGTTAAAATTTTGAGCTAGTGAATACGAATGAAGAAATTTCGTGGTGTTTGAACAAATCCGTGGTTTGAAGGGAACTCTTCGAAGGGTGCCTTATTTAATGGTTAACTCCCTGTTTAGGCCGTACCTACGTCATTACGCACAGGAATACGACCATGAAAGTCTATAGGGGTGTGAGATTGCATGTTCTGGCCGGAAACTCGGTTGCTGAGAGACTATTGCAATAACAAGCGGCTATACAGCCCTTGTGATCTTGTAACTGCAAGTTGAGCTTTGGAAATTGTTGGCACTCAGCACAAAGTACTAAACTAATAATGAATTTCAATATAACCGTTAATTCCATGGACGAAAACGAAAATGGAAAAAATGTAGTTAGGGGTTGCAGTTGGGGAGGATTCTCAATAGCACATTTCCTTCTTATAGACCCTTCCTACCATTTCTTGGCTGATCCCTACCAAGCCAATACGGGAGCTTTCATTTAATTATTTTCGAAACCTCGTTCTTCACATTGGCAGTAGGTTTGAAGCCCATGGGTTGATCCCGGATGATGTGGACAGTGTTGACGCGGGCTGAGATTGTCAACCCCATTCCAACTTGATCGTTCGTTCACTTCTTACGCGGAACGTCCGATTCGCAGCCGCTTTTGTAATGTGCCTAATCTGTTTCAAGTTTTCTCCAACGCAATGCAGGCAGAGCATTTGAATGTGCTTGAAGGATGCAATATTTGCCGTTGAGCTCTCACCTCAGGGAGGTTTGTATTGCTATCGATATCGATATGTATCTATTCCTCAACTGCAAGATGCGCAGATATATTACATTGATACGAGATCATAACACCATTGTAATGTGCAATATCAATATGGTCGAAGATGAGTAGGTACTACTCAATACTAGGCTTCCTAAATCATCATTGACCAGCTTTCAGCGGATAAGATATGCCAACAACTCTGACTGAATTCCTATGAGAGGGATTTGAGCAAAGTGCGTTCTGGGGGAGAATAAGAACGACTTCTCCGGATAGGGAATATAGTGGGAAAGGAATTGGTATATGCGACGGCCACATTCATTGGATTGCCGCCTTTTTATGACCGTGGAATCATTCCGCCAGTATGAATATAAGTAAAAGTATAAAGTTATATTCATTTACATGAATATAAGTAAACCAAGTGGACTAGTTATGTGATAAGTATGTCTGGAAGCGCGGAATCTCTCATGATCAGTGCATACTAATTAGTTAGGATGATGTATCTGGGGCTGGCTAGCGTTATTTGATCAACGATTTGGCATGAGATCA
Source organism: Cyrtorhinus lividipennis (assembly GCA_019603395.1). Taxonomy (NCBI): domain Eukaryota; kingdom Metazoa; phylum Arthropoda; class Insecta; order Hemiptera; family Miridae; genus Cyrtorhinus; species Cyrtorhinus lividipennis. The sequence continues at coordinate 6,067,122 of CM034007.1, forward strand.
AAACTCGTCTCTCAATCCTCAGAGTTAAACACAGGTTCTCACGGTCACTGACCTTGGCCGGTAGATTGTGAAGTGCGAGTTTCCTGGCGAATGAGGTGGGGGGAGCTTAGTTGGCCTACGTTTTGGCTCAGCTTCCGAAGTCAGTGCGTGTAGGTGGGAGGAGGTTGTGAGGTAGAGCGGAACTCATTTTCACCCACACAGCCACCATCATTAGGAAGGTATTTGATGAAACCGGCAAGATACATCAAACGGAATTCATTTTGTGAGATAGAAAGAGAGGGAGGGTCGCACAATTTCTGTAATGATGTACATACTGTTCTAATTACCATTACGATGATAACATTTTTCTTAACCAAAGCTTACCTATATCTGGATTGTGATCCATAGTTCCTGATGACTGTAAATATGATCTGGCGAGGTATTCATGACTGATTGGCCTTACCCGAGTTTCTCATCATCAGCCATCCACTAGAGAATTATTAGGGAATTCGGCCGGAGTTCGAACTCATCCATTTAATGAAAACCGAAAGGAGTTCCGAGGGCGTGAGATCTTCTCTGAGGGAGCTATTTTGCGCCAAATTAATTGGAGGAAAGCGCGGGAGAGTTTGTCAGGATTTTCGAAGGCCTTGAGGGAACAAGGCAGCCTGAGGCACTGCGATGGAGTGGTGAGGGGAGGTCTCGAATATGAAGGGATCGCTACTGTACTCCTGTGTTCCTGAAGGATGATGAAGGGAACTGTGGCTGTTGGTCGGGCGGGAACCAGGCGCGCTCCCAAAGTTAATGATCATTACTGCCAACTGGTGTCGCGAAGCTCGCTGTAATTTCCGCTGAGGACCTGCTGTTGATAGCTTAAATTTTTGAAGGAAGGAACAACGGAAGAATAAGGAAGAATCTTCAGAGGGCAGAGTGCAAGGGCAATTATTTTCTATACTCTTCCTACTTATGCTTAGCATTACTTATAATTAGTATTTTAATTACTGTTTCGCTCTATACAGTTCCGCCTTTTTTATATTCTTCCCTTCCACTTATCTACATTGCAATTAGACCGACCCAGAGTCTTTTTAAAAGGTTCAAGAGCTGCCCTTGAAGTGTCGCCCTTCTTCGAACCCTTTGGTTTATTATTCCTCTGAATAATAATCCCATGTAATCGGTCCAAAGAAACTTTTTCGTACCTCCCTCCAACGCAGTTGTTTGACGTTCCAAGTTCACGAGATTCTAAATCAGCAATTTCCGTCCACCCTGCTGAAGTATAAAAGTTTTCCCCTTCCTACCGGCTCCTCTCTCCAGTATTTTTCTCAAGTGTCCAATCTGCCCCGAAAATCTCTCACCAAAATCCGATTCACCTCGCGTTGGATTTCTGTTCATTATATACTTTTTCAGAATGTATAGTCAATGCATTTTTCTCCCCGACATGATTCTTATTTTATACTTTTTCTTGTTTCGTTCTTTGTAGGAATTCGTTCCTCTTGAAGAGAGCCGGTTCAATTTTTGCAGTCTGAAAGGTTTCTTGAGTTTATAAATCGATTTTTTATGTTTCCTACACTAGAAGGCTGTTTTTATTTGCAAGGAAGGGTTAGAATTGATTAAGAACACAATCGGCATGGAACATAATAATCTAGAGTAAATCTTCTAGCCGATAAGATAATACGCGAAAATATAGGAGTTATCGGAAATATTCTTGGAGTTGATGACCTCAATCATCATGATTTCTGTGATCATCTGGGGAAACAAGACAACTAATCTTACTTCAAAGCAATACCGCACCCATCCTAATTCTGAATTCCCCAGTCTGAAAACAATGATCTTGACCATATATGCGTATTGTGGGCAATGTGTATGCAATGCGTTTAACCATAATTACGAATGCGCATTTAAATTATTCTGAAAATGGGTTACACTCGTGCTAGTCATCATTTTCCATGTATTGCGTAGTTTCAGGGCCGGAGATGACGGAACTATTGAAATCTAGTAGGTCTTCTAAAGAATGATAGCAGCACTTGATCGCATGTTATACCACAACCATTATCATCAGTTATATCAACAACCATTATCAAAAGATGTTAGAAGAACAAACAATGTCAATTGTATTATGTTCGTCTGTCGCAAACAATATCCTTTCCCTTTCCGTCGGTTTAGAGCACATTGTGAACAAACCTCGCACACGGGCTAAAGGCTGTGGTTTCCCTTATGGTTGGTTACTGAAATATTAAAATTCATACAAAAAAGGGGCTTCCTGGTATGTTTATTAATATTCTCAATGGAGTTACGCGAGGGCTCGAGCAAGGGGGCGATTTTTTTCAGATAATTCCCGCTTCTACCACTCAGCTCGTTCCTTTACACTGAGTTTCATGAGTAGAGAGATGTGAGAGACTCATCACATAAAAAAAAAAAAAAAAAAAAAAACCATTTAACTCAAAGGCTTGATGATCTTTTCCAGTAATATGGGCATAGAAGGAGCCGAGGAGTACGCCCTTTTCTTCCACACGCCCTTCATGGCTCACGGCTATCGATGCCTGTTCGAGGCAGATGGCTAGTAATATGGGCCGCGTTTACAAATTAGTATTGTACGTAATATGAGCATTGTCACTCAGCCATAATAAGGTTTTACACTTTCTTCAATAGAACATACGATTGATCGCACCTATTATCCAATTTTTCCATCAGAGTTCTTTGTCAGGTTCTTGTCAGCCAACCCACTACAACTACTTTTTTTTTTTTTTTTTAAATTGTCTGGACGTTTCAAGGTGTCTCAAAAAAGTCCGTCTGCCGTCCGCGCCATTTTCGGCGTCCAAAAGACGACTTGTCGACGCAGACGATGATTCAAGTAATCGCTAACTCTTCCAACAAACTCAATTTCGACTGAAGCCTGCAACCCGTTCGAGTAGTACAACAATATCCTGCGTTGGCACCATAGTTTTATGAATGAATATTTATGTGTCTGGCGCTCTTATTGGTTGTTACGATGGATCAGCCTCAGCGGGTATGACAGAGAGGAATCAACCCCTATTCCTCCGCCACTTTTCCATCTCCAAACGCTAATCTATTCACAATACCCCCTTTCCGCCTGTATTCCACCCACCGAATTCCCAATGCATGAATATTCAACTCCCTCCTATATGGAGGAAGTTGGAGTTATTCGCCATAATCTTCAGTTCAATATTTGAGAACTGCTGTGCTCGAAGGGTAAGAAGCGATTGAAATAAGGGATTGAGATCGCAATTAGGCCAGTTCAAAATGTACTTGAATTCATTCAAATGTTCCGAGAACGCAACCAAAATTTAGCTTGTTTGGAGAGGAAACACACATTATAAATTTTTTGGCTAGTTTTACATAGTTTCTTCCTATAATAATATTTGTATATTATCCTGGTTGGGATACAACCCGCCTGTGCTCATAACAATGCTATACTACTAATAATAAATGCTAATAACGTTTTTTTTCCTTCAAATTTTCTATTACTTGAAACGTGTGTAGATTGAAAATACTGTATTTTGCCTTCAGACATAAGTTAAAAAGTCTGTGACAGCACCAAACCAACTGAATGGGTGCTCCAAGAAACGGAGGACGTCTTGAACGTAAAACTTTGCACATTCTTACACACGGGTTGGTTATTCCTCGGACCTGGCGCATGGAGACTCATTTCTTCAACATGGGGAAAATGGGGGAAACAGTGGACCAATTCCAATCGATTCCGGGTCCAAAATCTAATAGAAAATGATACCCCACAAGCCTAGGTTCCGAAAACACACATTCGAAATGGGTAGATAGGCACCCACCTTGACCCATAAACTCATCCAGGGAGCGCCAATCGTTCCGGGACCTGTCCCTTTGGATTCAGCGTCCAAAATATAGAGGATAATAATACCCAACACGCCTAGGTATCAGAAATCCCGAAAACACATATTCAAAATGGGTAATACTCGTAGATACCCAATTTGACCCATAACTTCTTCCAGTAGGTGCCGATTGTTCTGAGACCCATTCCATTGGATTCAGCGTCCAAAATTCAGTGGAGAATGAGGTAGTAGGCACGGTTACATCGACGGTTATTCAACAGTTGGATGGGAAGTTCATCATTAGCTGTTTTTTTTTATTGGTCCAGTCAGTTTATTGTGCAGTAGTTTTCCCCTTAGTTGGCTAGGTAGATCGTTGAAAACGTGAAGGCCCCTATATTTATAAGATTTCTGAGCGAAAGTTGTGCTTAAGAAAGGGTTTTACATTTTCTTCAATAGAACATACGATTGATCGCACCTATTATCCAATTTTTCCATCAGAGTTCTTTGTCAGGTTCTTGTCAGCCAACCCACTACAACTACTTTTTTTTTTTTTTTTTTTAAATTGTCTGGACGTTTCAAGGTGTCTCAAAAAAGTCCGTCTGCCGTCCGCGCCATTTTCGGTAGTAGAAAAATGTATAAAAATCTGACATTTGGTCTTTTCCCGGCCAAGGTCAGTCCTCGAAACTTTTCAGCCCGATCGGACCAATTTTGGGAGGGGTAGGGGTCAAAATGTGTAGTATTTCGAAAAATGGATTTTCGAGATTTTTGGCAATCTAGGCGTGTGGGGCATAATTCTCCACTAAATTTTGGACGCTGAATCCAATGAAATGGGTCCCAGAACGATTGACACCCACCGGAAGATGTTATGGCTCAAAATGGGTATCTATACCCATTTTGTGTATGTGTTTTCAAGATTTCTGGTACCTAGGAGTGTGGGGTATCATTTTCAAGTAAATTTTGGACGCTGAATCGATTGGAATCGGTCCGGGACCCGCCACATCCACTGTTTCCATTTTCCCCATGTTGAAGAAATGAGTCTCCATGCGCCTGGTCCGAGGAATAACAACCCGCGTGAAAGAATTTGCAGCGTTTTTCATTTTGTTTCCTTACACAACCTGTATTGATATTGTGCGAGCATTGAGAGATTACAATGGTGTAATGTTCAAATTACGCTTTTACCAATGGAACATAAATGGGTCTGAGTACTCCTTCAATATTGAGACTTACACTATGGTATTTTGCCAACTAGTCCAAAAAAAAAAAAAAAAAAACTTAGTATCAGAATTGGGTGGGCCCTCCTCTTAACCCTTTTCAGCATGTAGTGAGCCCATCCAAGTTCGGCGTGAGCAACAAAACCCTCTGCGTGTCGCCCCTAGAAACAAAAACCACCGGTCTGTAGTCGCGAAGTGACATCAAAACCGACGGTGAGGCGGGCAGGGCAGTAAAGGTCTGCAAGAAATGAGCGCCAGCCCGTGTAGAGGGGTCCGGCTTGCATCATGTATCAAGACACTCCGCGGTTCGTGCTTCTTCCTCGTCCCGCGAGCCCACACCCCATTGAGATCCACGTGCGAACTAGGATGTCGCAAACGACTTCTTCCTTCCTGCTTCACATACACGCACGAGAGACATAAAAAAAAAAAAAATACGGCATACAGATACATACATTGTACCTACGTATACCGCTCTTACAATATCGGAGCGGTAGTACTCATACACATTTCATCAAAGGACGCTCTCGTGAGTCCTCTGAGCTTGGTATCGCAACTTGGCCCAATGTTGGTTACACACCACCTGTCTTCAATATGTGGAGGTATAACTGATCCCAATCAATTCTGCCTTTCTAAGGCCGATCTAACGGTCACAATAGATCCATGGAGGTCACAGCACCCAGGGGCAGTGGGGGGCCCCCTGCCCTCCCTACAAAGGAATAAAATCTGCAAATTCTACACACGGGTTGGTTATTCCTCGAATGGGGGAAACAGTGGGTGTGGCGGGTCCCAGACCCATTCCAATCGATTCAGGGTCCAAAATTTAGTGGAATATGATACCCCACACGCCTAGGCACCAGAAATCCTGACACATAAAAAATGGGTGGATACATACCCATTTTGACCCATAACTTCTTCCGGTGGGTGCCAATCGTTCTGGGACACACATGATTGAATTCAGCGTCCAAAATTTATTGGAAAATGATACCTCACACGCCTAGGTAGCAGAAATCCCGAAAACACATATTCAAAATGGGTAATATATTACCCAATTTGACCCATAACTTCTTCCAGTGGGTGCCAATCGTTATGTGACCCATTTTATTGGATTCAGCGTCCAAAATTTAGTGGAAAATGACACCCTACTCGCCTAAATCGCCCAAAATCTTGGAAATCCATTTTTCAAAAAACACATTTTGACCCCCCCCCCCCCCCCCCCCCCCAAATTTGGTCCGATCGGGCTGAAAAGTTTTGAGGACCGTCTTAAGCCGGGAACAGACCCCTGATCCAAATTTCAGATTTTGAGAAAATTTTCTACTACCGAAAACGGCGCGGACGATGGACGGCGTACGGCGTACGGCGGACGGACACTGACCTTTTTTGATCAGGACATCATGAAACGTCCAGAAACGGCTGGCATCAAATGGCCTGGTGCTCCACAATGTCCCTCAGATGGGTCCAACCTTTGATGGAGCAATGGGTTCCTCGCACATAGACCTCTCAGCTACCACAGCATTCATCAGACTCCTGGATTGGAATGTGGAGTACTCTACATAAAGCGACCACGCAGCACTGACATACACCCTGCAGGACTGCGGGGAGGCACTGTCAGAGCCACCCCCCAGATGGAGGACAAGAACAGCAAACTCTGAAGCTGAGCAAGGCTGATGCTGAGCTATTTTGATGGCAGGAGGGCAGCAATGGTGTCCAGTTCTGGCACAGTGGAGGTGCCAATCACAAGGGGCTGTCCACAGGGGTCAGTACTGGGCGCAGCAGTCTGGAACCTGGTCATTGGCGGCCTCTTGACTATTCACAACTTGAGTACTTGAGTATTTTAAGAAATATTATTGTCTGGCATTAGGCAGAGCCCGTCTCGCCAGACAAGAGTGAGTAGTTTAATGAAACATATATTTACTTATTGTAACAAAAAATAAGAAAGACTTTCATGTAGATATCATTTTTTTAAAGAAAAAAGTATACTCCTCGTAATGTACAAAAAAACGTTGGAACAAATGGACTTCCCCCCAGTCGCGTATGTGGACGACCTTGCAGTCATTGTCACAGCCTCCACCAGGGCCAACATGTTAAGACGCGCCGAATGCTGCGCCTTGCAGGTTGAAAGCTGGTGCAGGTCAGCCAGGTTGAAGATGGCTGCAGAGAAAACCCAAGCCCTGGTGTTTTGGGGAGAGGGGGATGCCCGCCACCCAACTCGCTTCAGAGCTGGTAACACCAGGGTGCAGGCCAGTGTGACAGTAAAATACCTGGGAGTCACACTGCATCGCCAGCTAAGGCTCAATGCTCATGTAGCTTCGTTCTCAGGCCGAATGACGAAGGAGTCCACGTCATGAGGTAGAGCGACGAATTGCCATCAATAAACGGTTTTGTTTTTACGTAGGTTTTATTCATAGGATAGGTTCTTTTAGAAGGGAGAGGGAGGAAATTATACCAGTACCCTCCTCTCCCCAGTATGTTTGCCTCTATATTTATTCATCTGTGTGAATGTGAATATATGTGACTGGATGTGTATAGGTTAAGCGACGTGATATTAGTATTAGTAAGTGTTTGTGTCGCTGGTTGGGGGACCCTGCCAGTCTCTGGGGAGGCAGCATATTGGTTAGGTTTGGTTATTTCTGTGCCTGGCACAGGGGCCTTATTTATTGATTTTAATTTAATTTAATTTAATTTATTTATTTTATTTTATTATTTTTTTTTTCTGGGCTGTCGGCTCTTCTGGGCTAGTAACACCCTGCAGTACGGGAAACCCTACAAGACGGGAACCAGGAGGGCCACTTTAGGAAGGGTGGGCTCGGCTGGCTGGCGGGGATTTATCCCCCTCCCTACCGGCCAGGTGGTGGGTGTGCTCAGGGTTGGTCTAGACCTAAGCCTTAGGGGAAGGAGGAATAACAACTACTCTCTTCCCCCCCTAGTCTTTTAAATAAAATGTGATATGCGCCTGTGATAATTTTTTAGGCTAGGCATAGTTAAATTTAGGTTTTTTATCCAGGCAGGGGAGGAATATCCTAGTACTCGCCCTACCTACAGCGTTTTAGCAAAGGACTCCTTCGCAGGACTGTGGAGCACAAAGAAAAGGGTGAAGAATGAACTGGAGTGGAGGACACAGGTGGGGTGTTTTCCTATTTAGGTACCCCTACAAAATGCCTGTACGTTCAGTGAAGCCCAGTAAAGTGGCGAGTAAGTGCCGCCACCACCACATTAAGCACTAAGTCCCAACAGCTACACAGCCACCCCCACCCTAACATCGGTAACTTCAGTTTGTCGTGTTATTTTTCATTCTTGTCTTCATAACTGTTGTGAACGTTCGACGTGAACTGGCTGAATGAAGAGGTAAACTTGAGATTATGAGCCTAAATAGATAGTGCACCAAAGTTTATGGTTTTGATTAGTCCAAGAAGATCAATGATAGCCCTGACTGAAGACTTTTATTTGGGATTCAGTGCCCCACCATTGTTAGATGAGGGAAAGTAAACGTTTTCTAGTGAGAAAATGTTACTTCCTGTACAATACATTATTGTTTCTATAATTTATGTTTGCTCGATTTCAGGGTGAACTAACAACGTTTGCGTACCTGAAGTGCCCCTGGGCAGCTCAAAAGACGTCCACTGGTAAGCGGACTACTATAAATACAATATTTACTTTCTTTATTGTCACAATTTTGGTTTATTATTTATTAATTTATTTGGATTAGATTATCTGAATAATAACCTAAAGTTTTTTGCACACAAACCATACATCTTGTTCGACATTTCACACTTTAAGGGGCCCGGTTATCAAAACTGAAACGTCCATCCGGTGCACGGCGTCCCCGCCGTTTTGGTTGATTATTCCTTGAATAATCAACCTATATTTTCATGCAAATGGTCAACCTCTCCGATTCGGCTCAAATTTTTTTTCTGGAAGTTTCATGGTGTCTAGATCAAAATAGGTCAATGTCCGTCCGCCGTACGCCGTCCATTGTTCGCGCCGTTTTCGGTAGTAGAAAATTTTCTCAAAATAAGAAATTTGGGTCAGGGGTCTGTTCCCGGCCTAGGACGGTCCTCGAAACTTTTCAGCCCGATCGGAACAAATTTGGGTGGGGTAGGGATCAAAATGTGTTTTTTGAAAAATGGATTTTTCGAGATTTTGGGCGATCTAGGCGAGTAGGGTATCATTTTTCTGTAAATTTTAGAGGCTGAATCCAATGAAATGGGTCCCAGAACGATCGCCACCAACTGGAAGAAGTTATGGGTCAAGTTGGGTATTTATTACTCATTTTGAATATGTGTTTTCGGGATTTCTGGTACCTAGGCGTGTGGGGTATAATTTGCCTCTAAATCTTGGACGCTGAATTCAATGAAGTGGGTCCCAGAACGATTGGCACCCACCGAAAGAAGTTATGGGTCAAAATGGGTATGTATCCACCCATTTTGTATGTGTCAAGATTTCTGGTGCCTAGGCGTGTGGGGTATCATTTTCCTCTAAATTTTGGACCCTGAATCGATTGGAATGGGTCCGGGACCCGCCACACCCACTGTTTCCCCCATTCGAGGAATAACCAACCCGTGTGTACGAATTTGCAGGGTTTTCGCTACTGTGTCCTTTTTCGTATTAAGGCTCCTGAAAGTCCTCTAAAATTTCATACCCGATCGCTCCAAACGGAGGCAGGGATTGGGTAAAAATGGGTATTTTGTTTTCGTGTTTTTCGAGTATCTAAGCGTACGAGGTGTCTGAACTAAATATTTTGGACATTGAATCGATTGAGATGGGTTTCAGGCTGGTGGTAGCAAAAGTAGGCAGGTGATATGGGTTAAAATTAATAATTTGACTATGCGCAGTGTTGAACTTGACAAAAAAACTCATTGTTTTTCTTCACCTCCTTCCTACTATTATCAATATGACAACAACAAATGAATTATTTATGCTCCCTTTTTGGCAGAAATAATTTATCTAAAAGTTTTAAGTTCAGACTTCTTTTGCGCTCTTGTAATTCTTCTTCTCTTTTTAGCCGCATCACCGTGATTGTTGGCAGGTTGTGGGTAAAAATGAATATTTTGAAAATGGTAATTTTTCAATACAGTTTCTAAAATACTATAATAACCGCTATTATTAATCAACTTTTTTTATTTATATATAAACACTTATTTATATATACTATATACTATGTATATAACTTGACGAAACTGGAATTTATTGTTTTCTCATGCATTCATTAGTTTCTTTCAAACAAAACATTGAGCCCTATCCTAATCATCTTGAGGAAACCCGTTGAAATTCACTGGTCGGTTGAATCGTTTTGACTGTGTAAAGACAATAGTAATGTTTCAAATTTAGGTAACGAACTGGTTAGATAATTGACCGCGGATGTATAGGCATCTGAAGTATGTTCGTTCTCAAGCTCGGTTGAAACACCTTTGGAAATATGGGAAGATTGATGATATTGCTAATTATCGCACTTCCTGAGTGCCTCCAATGTTCATGTTAACGTTTATTTGTATATTAATGGATAACGAGGGAGGCGAAACTTAAGGGTTGTTGAATCGACTGCCATCCAAGTGTAGGCTCCGGGCCCCGGCACCCTTATGAACTGCCTCGATTTTCCTCTCTTCCTGCCACTTCAACCGCCATTATTTCAAACCCTGGCGTCATTTTCCTCATCATGAATTTCCATCACTTATTGAATTTTCTCTTGTCGTGAATGGAACGGATGGCGGATGGGTGTGCGGCATGTTGTGAGCAACTTACGTTCAGAATGATAGAGGAGAGGAAAAGGGCGGATCATGACATACTGGAAGCGACATCATACAAAAAACTCAACATTTCCATCTCCATAAGCTGTTTTCTCATGCGAGAGGCGGCATCAAACCGGATAAAATGTTATCAAGACAGTGATGTAAGTTTATGGGGGAATAATGCGGATTTTCAAATGCTCTAATGTACTCACTTCGGTTAGGTTTCAGCCGATGATGCCTGCTCTCCACGGGAAACAGTTTCACTTAGGCACCTTTTTGAGTGAGAGATTACTTTGTTCCTCTAACAAATTGTTTCTCAGCTGGAACTATGCTGTTCTAAAAGAAAAACAAGACCAATTCTGGAACGTGACAGTGTTTAAAAAATTTTTATTCTGAAATGCCGGTTGGTCCAGGAAAACAGGAAACTTGGGAGTGGAAGCGGTTGCCAACAAAAAGTAATAAGGTTTCCGGGGTGGGCAGCAAGTTGAGAAGGTCGTGAGCCTGATCTACCAGGTTTGAGGTAGAAACCGAAACGGGTTAATTTGAAACTTGCTAGTGAAGCATACCTACCAAACGATCTACCTTACATCCTTACTTGGTACGTTGAAACTTTCCACCCTTATTGATCCAGATTCCGCCTTGGGAACGACTAAACGTTAGTTTATTGTGTAACCAAGCCATTGCACTCTTGGTAATGGAACTGTTGATAAAGTAGAGTTCACCTAAGACAACCATAGAAACATTTAAACTTGTCTCAAATACACATTTGGAGATTTATTATAATAGACTTATAATAATAGACTTTATGGGGCAGAAGTGTGGGCGGACGCTCTGAATGTCAAATGCCACCAAAAACGGATGCTCACGGTGCAAAGAAGAGGGGTGCTTCGCATTGTGAGCGCCTATAAGACAGTATCAGAACCAGCCGTGCTCCTAGCGGGAGTGATACCAATACATCTGCTTGCAAGGGAGAGGAAAAGGATGTACGAGCGACGGGAAGAGTAGCCACGGCCTCAATTAGCCAAACAAGAGCGGGAACACGCACTCGACTCCTGGCAGGAAATCTGGGAGACAGAAACAAGAGGAAGATGGACGGCTCGACTGGTGCCCAGTATACGTCCCTGGCTAGACGGTGAAGTTAACTATCATATAACGCAATTCCTCTCGGGTCACGGGATGTTCTATCAGTATCTCCATAGGGTGCGTATCGTAGAATCTCCAGGACGCCTACATTGTACCAACGAAGAGGACAGCGCTCAACACACATTCTTCGAATGCGAGAGGTGGGAGAGAGAGCGATGGCAAATTGCAAGGGAGCTAGAAATGACCAGCCCTCCCACCCCCGAGGATATGATGACCAGGATGCTCGAGAGCCAGTCAAAGTGGAATGCCGTGGCAGGGTACATCCGGAACATCCTGGAAGGCAAGCTCGTCGAGGAAAGGGCCCGGCAACGGGAACTTCAGGCAAACGGGACCAGCTAGCTGGCAGAAATCGGAACCCAGCCTGAAGTAATGTGTCAAACAGTTCCGGGCTGGGCCCCAACGTGGGAAATGGGGGTGAGATTTTTAGTGGGTAAAAATCTCCACATACCCGGGTCTATGGTTGCGGTCCCCCCCGATATCTTATGAAGATTTTCCTCACCTTCCTCCGAAAAAAAAAAAAAAAAAAAAATTATAATAGACTGGGACTATGCGGAGAGTGAATTTGTTACATTCCCTTCATACCTGAGTAACTATCATGAATAGGATGAGTGGGTGGAAGTAGTTGTGAAAATGATTTTTCCTTGAGAGCATCAGAATTTAAACTCATGCATTATTTGAGATACAATACTGAAAAAAAAAAAAAAATTGTAGTAATTTTTCATATTATGAGGCCAAGGAGTTGATTCGATGGGTTTCGTGTTCGACGTGGTAGTCAGTCGAATCGAATTGGTGGGGAAATGCTCACAGCGGAATTTCATGAATACGTAACAATGTTCTGCAACTCCCGCGCCACCCAGGAAGCGAGAGACTAGGGACCGACCGAACGTGAGACGAAAGCCGATCGAAAACCGACTGGAACCAATAGTGGTAGAAAGGTGTATTTCATCTCCTAACAAGGAATGGGGAATTTATAGGAGCTATTCTCGTAGAAAAGGAGAAAATGAGACGGTACTCTAGCAGTTGAGATCTTCATTCCTTCTAGCAAATGACCGGTAACCAAGGTGTTCATGCAGATCTGAAAATGTTCTCACCAAGGAGCAATTTGGAAAGAAAAGCTTGGATTTCAGATGAACCGCGTATTTGACTGGAAGTCGGATCTCACTCGATGTCTCCACAAGAAGTTATTAGGGGAAAACGCTGGTTACTCCTTAACGCAGGAGTATGAGAAGATAATTAAGAGAGAGAGAGAGAGAGAGATTGATTGATTGATTGAGTTGTTTTATTTATCCACCAGGGAAGGTTAGGGCCTAGTGGCCCTCTCTTCCACCTTCCCTGGCTCATTATAGTTTGTACAATTAGTCTTCAAACAGAGATATAATAATATAAATAAAATGAAAAGAATACAGTTGCAGATGCAAATAAAAGAAAAATGAAATATTTCGTCTTCTTCCTAGACAATAAACTCAAAGTTCGCTTGTTCATCCTAATAAAACACGTCCTAATAATTATCGCACTGTCGATTAAGTAACATCTTTTTAACATTAGCTCTAAATGTTTCGGTTCTCGCATTTAGCTGAAAGAGTTCTGAGTGTGCGTTGAAAATTTTGCATCCTTGAACCACAAAGGATCGCTTGAAAGTCACTGTCCGATGATGGGGGATCTGCAGAGTTGTTTCTTTTGTCCTGGTATTTCGGTGGTGGACCTCAGTCATCATTACAAAATCTTCGGCGAGATATGCTGGTTTCTTGTACTTCAGAATCTTGAAAACAGAGGTTGAGATATGTAGTTTCTTCAGTTCTCTAATTTTCAGTAGACCGAGTTTTTGAAATGCAGGGGTGATGTGCTCATCCACTTTCATGCGTAAGATGAAGCGGACTGCAGCGTTTTGGGCTCTTTGAAGTTTGTCGAGGTCTTGACTTTTCAGATCCGTGAGGGCAGTAGCAGCGTAGTTGAATGTTGGAAAAACCAGCGACTGAACTAGTTGTTGCCTCACGTAAGTTGGGAAGTCTATAGCGAGGCGGCGAAGCTGATAAAGGCTCTTGTAAACAGAGCAACACATGCTGGAAACTTGCTCCGAGTCATTGACTTTGAGCAGTAGCTTAGGGCAGCCAAAAGGCATGCATTTAGTCTTGAGCTCATTCACCCTCATTCCATGGTCATCACACCATATCGCCAGTCTCGCCAACTCTTCATTAAGTGTGGCGACGGTAGTACTGAGCTGATTAACGTTACAGCTTATGTAGAACTGAAGATCATCTGCATACATCATATAGTTGGTACCGGGTAAAAATATTTTAGAAAGGGAGGAAATATAGATAATGAAGACAAGAGCAGAGAGGACAGAACCTTGTGGGGAACCGATTTCAATGTCCTTCCATTCAGACATCTTTCTCTCAGATCCTTTGACTCGTTGACGTCGTCGTCGGGGATCCTTCATTATTCCCCTCACACCAACTGAGCTGTGAATTGCAAGAAGCATATCAAATGCTGAAGAAAAATCCACCATTATCATGATCGTAACCATTCTCTGGTCCATAGCTCGTCGGACATCGTCGAAGACTCATACCAGGGCGGTTTCCGTGCTGAAAAACGTTCTGTATCCAGACGGCCGAGGGTCGAGTACCCTGTGTGTTTCGACATACGAGCTCAACTCACGATAAACAATTTTATCGAGAATTTTGCCCATCGCGCAGAGAAGGGAGATCGCCCGATTGGGCTGAAAGGTTTTGAAGATTAACTAGAGCTGAAAACGCGTCCCTGACCACAATTTCAGATTCTTAGAAAATTATCTTCTATCGATAACGGCGGACAGCGTATGGCGGAGAGACATGGTACCGCTTTCGTTCTAGACATTATGAAACGTCTGGAAATAAATTTTGGGGCCGGTCAGAGATAGTCCTGTAGAACCAAAAGTAGATTTTTTGGGGTCCGGTCTATTCCGCCGATTTTCAGGTCAATTCCGCCGCATGTCAATTCCGCCCCTTCAGTGATAAAGCCCCACCGGCGGAATCGACATGTTAACCAACGTAGCTAAATGTCAATTCCGCCGAGCATTTCTTAAAATTTAAGATACTTACCTCATAACGTGTGTATGGAGTGTCATGGTCAGAGAAAGGCTGGTTTATTCAACGCTGCTACGTTTGAGACATAATCCGCGCGCGCGATTTTACCGTTGACATAGTCTTGAATAAGGTTTTCGATTTGAGCCAAATTGTCAATAACTTTTTTACGCGGCTGAACTGGGACACCTACACTATTCATTGACACCACGCTGTCAATCTGAATGTCGTGCATTCCGCATTACCCACATGATTGGAGGTGGTATGTAGTGGCCGTTTTCAAAAGAATGCACTGAAAACAACTGGCTAAAATATTTGGCACTGCACTTGAACGTCCCATCTACGTAAAGAATGGTTGCGCGGGCCAAAAACTGCAAGTTCTGTTCGGTCGAGAACATTATAAGACCATCAGCTGCACTGTTATGTAGCAAAAAATTTTCGGCATTGCTTGTCTTTACACTAATTTTGTCAACGCACTCATGGACTTCCAACGCATACGGAATAGACCTGTACCCGAAAGTCGAGTTAGTTGTTTGTTGTGGGTAATCGTCCGACGGGTCGGCGGAACTGACATGAACACTGGACTTCGAGTTCGAGTGGACCTCATTAGGTGCAGTATGCCAGCTCGAGTACAATCCGATTACATCGGCGGAATAGACCTGCACCCGATTTTTTCCCGTGGAAACTTTTTCAAAATACCTATTCATATCATTCATACCCTGTTTGGAACCAATCTGAAACGATCTAACGAAAAATATTTCGAGGGGCAAGGATACAAATCTACTCCGTGCAGGGTTTTCATAGTGAGGGCTTGCTCATATTCCAATCAATATTTTATCTGATCTCATACGCTAGATGTCATATTAGACCTGAGTGGTCTGAACACAAGTTCCCTTGGCCAAGGTTGGGGACACGACCGTATGAATTATGGTGAGCGATGAATTATCATGTAGACAGCAGAGAAATTAATGAGGGTACCGGAGACATGAGGCTTAGCGCCTTCTTGATGGTACCACACCCACCTACCTACTCATCAACCATAACTAACGCCTCAATTACTGCCTATTAATAACGATGCCTATATAAAGCTTTGTTTTGCAACGTCAAACGATCGCAATATTGACAAATTATATCTTTAATCAATCACACACAATTAATGAGAAAATATTCAGGGGGTACAATTATTATGTGTGCCAAGTCAATCACACGCTTCTGAGTTAAGTACCCTTAAATCCGGAAACTAATTCGAAGAATGTTACGGCTTTGTGAGCGTAAGAGGGGATAGCAGAGTCTTAGTTTAATCAATTTCGCTGTTAATATTCATAATGAAGTACCTGCCAAATCTGTTTACCTTACCCGGAGGGTTTGAAGCGGAGGTTTTGGGTTAATATTGGCTCTAAGTCATCGTCCATCTGTTCTCCTCTTGTAATCTGTTTAATGTCAATCCTTCGGTCGGCGGGAGCGATGTGCGCGATTAGCGTCATAGCTCAAACAATCCCGTTCTTCTCGCGCGGACGTTCTGATAGTAATGGCGCGTGTCCTCCCTCGCACAGCTTCTGTGCTCAACTGAGCTCAACCTCAACCTCCATCCATCAGTGGTGAGCTTGTCGCAGTATATTCGACCTCTGACAATATCCAACCATCCATTTCCCATCCGAGCCTCTTTGTATCGCGATGACGTATGAATTTCCTTGAGATTGCATCCAGTTCCATCCAAGCGAGTTATATACTCGTATAAATATGTATACATATATATAGAAACGGAGACGCTCCAAATTTCACTCACAAGTCTTTTATTCATTGACAAACAGAAGTGAGTTAGGTACATATAGGCATTATAGCTTCAACCCCTCTCATGACCCCTCTTTCTTGAAAAATCGTGTGGAAATTTGTTAATACGAGTATATATATATATATAATATGTAAGCGTTTTGTTCACCTAAAAAATTTGTGGGCCAACTATTGCCCTAAGTAGTTGTACATCAGGAGTTGTTCGGTGATGGGAGGCGCACCTACAGTAACAATTTTTTTGTTGTTGCTTGGTGATAAGCATCAAGTAAGTTTTTCATAGAAATAACGATGTGTAAAGTAAAATAGATGTTTTTGAAATCACGTCAATCTTGCCCGAACAGTTATAATATCCGTCGTACTTGGAAGTAAGTACCCTCTGGGATTCAAATAGTAAAACTTCGCGTAGATGCATTCCTTGAAATGAAACGCACTTTGTGGGTCGAACTCGAATCAATGGTTGTCGAAACACTCCGTTTCAAAGTTCCTTGGTTAGACTTCTAAAATGAGGGCGAATGAAACTGAGAGTAAGAAGTTCTCGTTCGACTACTTCACTCTATCTGTATGAGTTCTGGAAAGTCCCTGCATAGAAATGAGCTATGAGGTCGGGATCATTCCAAAAGCTCTCTAGCAGATAATAGTACCATCGTTGATTGATTTAAATGTCATAATTGCAATGGCTTCTTTGTAGTTGGTTGCCATGTTCAACTCTTCGTATTGATAACCCTGCTGATATCAAATTTCACAGATTTAAGGTAAATTTATTTTTGAGTTTGGGGGTTCATGAAGCAGGTTGCGTCAATAAGCACTCAGTTTCCTTCTTGAGTTCAGGATTTGAAATTTGATCTCCCTATTGGTTGCGTCATGTAGTGATGAGGAAATCTCATAATTTGAAATTTCAATTTTTTACAAAAAATACAGCTACATGAACCTGATTATGGCAACCATTGGTAGGTGTATCGCAGTGTGATGTGAATTCAATCTTCCAACGCAGCTGAGCATTCTGAGTACGTTGAATAAATACCTAGACGGTCACCGAATGTACGTTCATCCGTACCACAAACTATTCAATAATCTTTTTGACATCTTTTGAATCCCGTCCGTGTTACTCGGGTCATATATTTTTGATCAATTGAATAAAAAAAAAAAAAAAAAAAACTTGCTGATTGCTCACACCCACTGAAGAGTAGCCACTTCCTATCTCCTGATGAGGGGACCTGATATTTTTGCTTATGACTGTGAAAACTTTCGAAGCTTTAAAACCCATTTGCTGTCCTTACCATTTTCATGAGAGCCTGGCAATTCCTGAACTGTTATTAGTCTCAACGTGACAAATCTGGTATAGACACTCTTCTTGAAATGAAAATGGGCCGACCGGAAATGTATTTAATAAGGTCGAAACAGTTGGTAAAATCGAGAAAAAAACGTAATCGTATTATATTATCTCGAGGCAGATGCTCAGAGAAAGTCAACTGCCGGTTCTCTGATCTCATATTGTTCGTTCTTCAGTGCACAGGAAAAAAAAAAGTACTTTATGGACCCGTATTAGCGAACTGAGAAGGCTCGTGCGAGTAAAGATGGTATACGTGGAAAATTAAATCACTGCACGCTCGTTACAAAGTTTTCAATAATAATACCACGACGCACGGAGAGAAATCTGATATAATACGAGAACACATGCTAAACGTGGGATGCCTTGAGTGAGTTGATTCTGAAAATTATGAATTCCGAGTAGAGATGTTCTTCTCCAAAAATCAGCTAATTGACGGAAATTGCAAACTCTTGAATTAATAATAGTTGATTGAACTCGATCCTCAAGGGATTTTACCGTAGTTGTGGAGGGAGGGTTAAATTACTTGATGCTACCACACTACAAAGGTCAGGCAGGTTGGCCATCCATTGTGGTATATGTTATCATTCAAAGCTGCATGTCACATGTCGTGAAAAACGTCGGCCCATTAGACTTTGTCCGCGACAGAAGGGAATAGGAAAAAAACAGAGGTTGTAGCGGGTCCCGGACCCATTCCAATCGATTCAGGGTCCACAATTTAGTGAAAAATGATACCCCACACGCCTAGGCACCAGGAATCTTGACACATACAAAATGGGTGGATACATACCCATTTTGACCCATAACTTCTTCCGGTGGGTGCCAATCGTTCTGGGACCCACTTCATTGAATTCAGGGTCCAAGATTTAGTGGCAAATTATACCCCACACGCCTAGGTACCAGATATCCCGAAAACACATATTCAAAATGGGTAATTAATACCCAATTTGACCCATAACTTCAGATTTTTAGAAAATTTATCTACTAGCAAAAACGGCTCGGACAATGGATGGCGGTCGGCGGACGGACATTGACCTTTTTGGTTGGTTATTCCTTAAATAATCAACCTATGTTTTCATGCAAAAGGTCAACCTGTCCAATTCGGCTCAAAAATTTTTTTTCTAGACGTTTCATAATGTCTAGATCAAAAAACGCTGCAAATTCTTACACACGGGTTGGTCATTCTCGGACCAGGCGCATGGAGACTCATTTCTTCAACATGGGGGAAATGGGGAAAACAGTGGGTGTGGCGGGTCCCGGACCGAATGTGAAATTTCGGTCAGGGGTCTGTTCCCGGCCTAGGACAGTCCTCGAAACCTTTCAGCCCGATCGGTCCACATTTGGATGTCCGGTATTGTCTGTTTTTTTTTTTTTTTCCACCCTCATTCTCTTTCTCGCTTTTTTATGTTAGATCTCTCTCCTGCCGGATATTATCTCACCGCGCTTCTCCCTACCCACCTCCTAGTGGTCCCCTCGTGCAATCTGTCCCCAAGGCCGAAACGGAAAGAAACCGAACGTGAGACACCCTCGTGCCCGCCGTTTCGTAAGTTTATCCACACCCATGTAGGATCTCTTCTCTTCCCCCCATGTAAACGCACACAAATTTCCTTTAAATAGCTCGACCTGTCCCAACAGGAGGAGAGAAAAAAAATACTCACTGGTTGCCAATCTTCGAGTGTGTTTGCCTCCTTTTAAATCCTCAACACCCTCAAACCCGGACTTTTTGGACCCTGCATCATTGGAATTGGTTCGGGACTCGGCCAACACCTACTGTTTCCCTTGGTCCGAGGTTAAATTAGTCCCCATGCGCCTGGTTCGAGAATAACCCGTTGTAAGAGTTTGCAGATTTTTGATCTACCCCCTAGAACGTCCAGAAAATTTTTGAGGCCAATTGGGAGAGGTTGACCATTATCATGAAAACATATAGTTGAGTTCCTTCAAGGAAGTAACCAACCCCATTGTCCGCCCCCCGCCCCACCGGCCTCACGTCGACTCTTGCTTCACTCCCTTCTTTCATCCTTTGCCCCTACCGCCTCGCCGGCGTATTCGGAACACCAATTATCGGAGGTACGTAGCGCCCTCCCCCTTTCTGGCCAATTTATTTGCTAGGTCCGATCTTGTCGTAAAACAAACATCCTACTACCTGCCTGTTTCCCTATTTACCATATAGTCCGACGACACTAACACAGAAAGACCGGACCGCGATCCTGTTCTTCTTCCTTAAACCCTTACACACAACTAGATCACTCGAAAAATGTCCGCGGGGCAGTTTATTCGAAAGATCTGCGCAACAAAAGATGCTCAGAGTTCCGGGATTGAATCTTGCTCGGCGACCGAAATTTTCCACGAAGCACACTGCTTCCCCGCATTACCTTTGCTAACAAGTACCCTTTGGCCTGTTTTATCCACGACGCATTCCCTCTGCCTCTATACCCCTTATCTCAGCTCTCTGCTCCCTTACCATCCAACTGTATACAACCGGTGTGGTAATAATCACTCGATAAATCTTCCTTCTTCATGTCCAATCCCGTTTTATGCCCTACGCGCATTCCTCACCCCTCCACGACCCTCCCACTTGTGCATATTAGCTTATTTAGACCCATCTACCCCATTGCAACATCGCATGGGAATCACATCACTCATCACAACAGTCAAATCAAAACACAGAGTTTATGTGGCTGACTCTCTCCATCTGTCTCGGAGCCAAGACCGAGTGGCCCTCCATCATCGTCTTTTGAATTCATCCTTCCTTCCTCATTATTTTTATCTGCACTATCTGGTAAACCCCCCCCCTTACTGTCTGTCTCCCTCCCATCTTTTTCAAGCCACTACGCTCTCACACTCCGCAGGTCGACTTCTATCTATATTGAACTGTTACTGTCCTGTAAAGACCAACCCCCGAGTCTCGATTTTCCAATGGTTCACTGCCGAGTTCGTATCCACTTGAACCATCACTACCACATCGGCATATCTTTTTGCGACTCAGAAAATTTGGCACCGCCATATCAGCTCACAGAACTCCTATTAATCTCCCCGGGGTCCCGCTCTTTGTTCTCGTGGCCACCGCTTCGCCTGTAGGAAATGAAGATGAAAATGATTTGTTTTTATTGTTGCCAATGCTCTCCGTTGGATGAGATATACTGGTAACTCTATAGAATCGTTTCATAGTTAATTGAACGTGACTCGATCACTCCATTCGGCTCCGCGAAGCGATATTAGTACCTAGACACACCGTCTCTAGCCTCACGTTTTTTCTATCTTGTGTTCCCATACTCACCCCCCGCGTTGCATTCGCCTGACAAGCTCTCAGCAAATAACCTCGCGCTTGTCCTCGCCCCTTCCTTATTTCACTGAAATCCCGAAAACCCGCCGGTAGCCCATCGGCACAATCGCCTTAGACATTTAATTTCCAAAATCACCCCTTCTTTTAAAATAGGATAAAATAAATTGTAAGGAAATATATTTTCTTGGGGCTGCTTTTAACATCGGGATGATAATGCCTCCACACGCCATTATCGGCGATGTGTCGCGGCGGGGGTACAATCCCCAATAGCCGTGTTACTCCGCAGCTTCACCGATGCCATGCAGCCACAGATATTACCCCCGCAACCTCCTCTGATTCTATTGCCTGCCCCCAATAGAATGTATGGAATTGACAAAATATATGCGAACGCTTCACGCAAGTTTAGATCAAAGCAAAACCCATCTGTCCCACCTTATCACCAAAAGGATACGCCGAGTGACCCACGTTCCTACCCACACCACCCATACAAAAAAAACAAAAGACAAAAAAAGACAAAGAAGAAAAAAGGAAAAAAGAAGGGGTAGGAAAGACAGAAAAAGAAAACAAAAAACAACGAGAAAACAAGAGAAGGAAGAAAACGCGAGAGGTAAAAAACAGAACAAGAACGTAAATAACAAACAGAAAGAAAAAAGACAGCAGAAAAAGGAAATAGAAGTGAAAAGCAAGAAAAAAAAACGAAAAAAATAGAAAACGAAAACAAAAAAACTACGGAAAATGAAAGAACGAAAAGCATCCAACCAGCAACTATACGGAGATTGGGTAGGCACAAGTTAAGATTGGTATTTGGAAGTTTGGTAGTTCTGAGAAAAAAATCACGTTTCCTTTTCAATTAACTACTTTACTGTTGGCATTTTCGAGATACGCCTCCTAGTGAGCGAGATCCACTAAGGGTAATAATACAATTTGGAACAGTACGCAATATTTTTGGATATTAATATGAGGTCAACCGGTATCAACAATTGGTCATCCCGGAAAACACAATTGTTAATTGTGGACCTCTCAAACACTTTTTTCTGCAGTAATCTGTTCAATGATACTTTATTGAATAAATAGGTTGCATTATTGAATTGATGGAGGTACCATAATCGAAGATCTTGTATGTGGCGATATGCCAGTGGTATCATTCTCGAACCTAATTCTTTCGAAAAATATCCAATGGAACTCCCTTTCCTCAAAATCTCCTATTTAACTATCTCTTGGAACATTGAAATTGGTTTCGTAGGATGCGTAATTTGTGGAATTTCATAATACCTCACAGAAGCGCTCAACTCCAACCCTAGAAAACCATTAGGAGGGTACAACAGGACGAAACATTCGGAAGGAGGATGGCAATTATTGTCTGTAATACCATTTATGGGGGAAGGTTAAGGATAAGAGGGGCTGAACTGAGCGTACAGATACAGGGATACGCCCGGGAACCAACTATAGATTATCCAAAGATGATTAGTGGGGTTGGAGGGTCGCTCGCGTCTTACCCTCGGAATGGTCCCATTATAGCCCTTAAATATTACAAATTCGTATTCAAATTTATTTCGTAGGAAGGGTGCTGCGTAGCTCGATCTGTTTAAACGTAATAATTCATCTTAGAACGGAACGACTGTGCGCACAATATCCTCCCCATCCACCGTTCGACTTTCTTAGAATGCTACTGCTTCCTCCGATTTATCCTGAGCCGGCCAAGATCTGTGGGGCCTTCGAATATCACTGGCATTTCTATACATTAAACCATGAATTTATGTGTTGCTATCTGTGCTCCCTATCCTTAAAAAAAAAGTCTGTCCTCTGACAAACTTTTTTACAATCAAAAACTAGTCCTTTGTTTCGTATACCGTTATATGTATAGGTACCTGATTTGAAATGAAGTAAAACAAGCGCCTCAAATTCGAAGAGTTGTTGGTCCTTCCCTTCGACCCTCTTACGAACACCTGGAATGTAGAACAAATTGACGGGAGGAAAGGAATCAATCACGTACGATCGAAATGGAGGAGTTCGCGCAACATCTTCAAGTTGGTACGAGCTACTATACAAGAAAGGTGTGATTTGAAGGTCTTAATTTCTCATTGCCATCTAATCCTCCTCCAGAACGTCTTCAATAAGGAATAGGAGGAAGATTACGATAGAGAGGGGAGAGAATCCTTATCATGCATCCTAAAGTAAAAGTTGGTTCTCCAGAATGATTGCGTGAGTTGACCAAGAAGAGGAAACCCACGGTTGAGAGTGGTAAGAAGGGATAGCTGGAGCAAGTTCATTGCAGTATATATTCTAAAGGTTACCAGCCGAAGTCCTTAAGATAAGTGCTCCTCCGTTTATCCCAGGGCCTGAGAAAGGAACTCTGATTAATAGGCGAAACATACCC